>PVKU01000010.1:677718-1142106 GCA_004027475.1 Anoura caudifer | reverse complement strand
GGGGGGTGTGTGTGTGTGTGTGTGTGTGTGTGTGTGTGTGTGTGTGTGTGTGTGTGTGTGTGTGTGTTGGGGAGTCAGGGTTCCTCTGAAGGGCTAAGATGGGGGATTGATTTAAATTGCCGTGGGGTGCTGTCTTTGGGGGCAGGGTTACAGAGGCCAATGTTTGGCCCCTTTTGAAGATACCACTCAGCCTGGAGGCTGTGTAGCCAGATGACCAAAAAAGGCAAGTTGGAAAGTGGTAACCGCAGCAGCCAAAAGAAAAGGAGAATTTGATTGCAGAAGTAATTTAAAGGCATTGAGCTATTTCATAGCATGGGTTTCCTTTGGAGTATAGATTTCTGTTGGCTTTAGGGGAGGCTTTATGCCTATCAGGAATTGTTTTTGCTCAGCAAACAAAGCAGTTTACATTTCAGGTGGCTCTTGAAAGGCAGAAGGAGCAGTTACTCTTTTGATGGCTTGGTTTGGGCAGATTCCATTGCTGTGCTAACCAGAAAATACATTTATTTATTATACTAAAGAGATTTATTTCTACAGAGTCAGATAGTAGGGAAGTCAGATTGCTACAGGATTATGTAAAATTTCAGTTATAACGTATGAGAAATTTTAATATCGTCAAAAGCCTGTTTTTACTTAAACATTTTTCAGCTTGCGAAGAAGTGATAATCCAAGTGGTAAGAGCACCTTTTCCTATAGAAATGTTAGAAGCTACGGATAAATTCCCTGGAAAGCAGTAAAAAATCTCCTTAATTCCTAATGCCACTGAATATTGTTTCACGGGGGAAATAAATTCTGAATCCTAACTCCCAGCAACAGTAACAGATTTTAAATCTCTTCCTCTCTCCTCCCATGCAGTGGACCAAATGGGTTGTTTCAGTCTTTCTGGCCAAGGCCACAAGAGCAGTAGGGATCCCGGGGGCCTTTGGTCTTGGGTGGAGCCACCTGGGGACCCTAGCAGGAGGCACAGGGCCTAACCCTGGTGAGGGAGGGCTCTGAGAGCCAGCCCTCGCCTTCGATTCTCATTGGCATTGGCAGTGGCTTTGCCTCTGGAGATTTCTGACCATGCTAATTATTAACTCATGAGGTTCCTAACGTGTAGAGCTTTTAGGAATGGCTTGAGTTGTCTTTCTTTCTTTACTGCTATAAATAAACATGTTTGGCCTTAAGTAGCCACGTGGCAAAATGTGGACTGTATGACCTATTCCTTTTTTTTTTTTTTTTTTAAACCTACTCAGATAGTGATAAGGATCCTGGAAAGTGGGTAAAATACGTTAAGGGTCTTCGAGAAAGGATGTTCACAAGGTACAGTCACTCACCACTGAACAACTTTTTGGTCGAGGTCCCTGGAGATTGTAATGGAGGTGACAGGTTCCTGTCGCCTGGTGGTGTCCCAGCAGTTGTAGTGCCGCAGTGACGCACGGCTCAGGTGTTCGTGCTGACGCTGGGGCAGGCGGGCCTGCTGTGCCGCCGCCAGCGGGCGAAGTGCAGCTCCTGCAGTTGCAGAGGTGGCCGTCTCCTGTGGGTCCCCACAGCCGCGAAGTCGCCTAACCACGCACTTCTTAGAATTGTCCCTGCCGTTGAGCTCCCGGGGTTGAATGGCTGCTAGCTCCGACATAAATCTGTCCCAGGACGCATCCTATTTTGTCTAGTTTGCCGCCTGCATCGGCATTTGGATTTTATACTGTTCACTCTCTCCACCCTCTCAACTTTATTTACTGTGCTTCCTTTTTGTTTAAAGTGAGTTGTGTCAATGTAAAACATTTATGGTGGGAAGTTCATTATCATTCAATAACTATTATTAACTCTGAGATGTAAAATCTTAGCCAGGGATGTACAGTGGACTTGTCAGTGATGATACATGTTCTTAATTGCTCTTTGGTTTCTAGTAAATGAAAAAGTTAAGAATAGAGGAGCCATACCATTTCAGCCTAACAGATGTGCTTTGCAGACTTTCCCCGGGCAGCGTGTCGGGGCCGCTCCTCTTGGGCCCAAGTCACCGGTGGTTCCAGAGAGACGGTGTTTTTCGCTGCATCCGTTCCTGAGTGAAAAACGGCTTTTCGTTTGAATGGTGCTTTTGAGTTGGCTGTAGGGCAGGGTCCAGAGAACTTGTTACTTACAGAATATGTTTCAACTTTATTGAGACGTTAATTACAGATTTTCAGCATTCTCATTTTTGTCTTTTCTTCTTTCCAGTTCTTCCTCCAGTGCTGGTTCCAAGACACAGTGAATATAATCCTCAGCACAGCCTCTTAGCTCAGTTCCGCAACTTGGGGCAAAATGAGCCTCACATGCCACTCAACGCCACTTTCCCGGATTCTTTCCAGCAGCCCAACAGCCACCCATTCCCTCACTCTCCCAGCAGCAGCTACCCGAACTCTCCTGGGAGCAGCAGCAGCACCTACCCGCACTCTCCGACCAGCTCAGACCCGGGAAGCCCTTTTCAGATGCCAGGTTGGTTGAAATGCAGGGTGATGATCTGCGGGCCAGTCAGGCGGGGTTACCGCGCCCGCACGCCTGGATGGAGAGCCTTTACGCTCTGGTACCGGGCACTGTGGGCTGGGTCTCAGGACTGGACTGTGGGGGGGCGGGGGGAGGAGACCCCCTAGCTAAGTAATAAGCACGTATCTTGTTTTACTCGTCAGGCACAGATGCTTGAATACATTTTTATGTTTTATTTTGAAGGGTTTTGAAACAGCTGCATCCTTCTGGGAGTGGCATCATTGTTACAGTCTTTTGATAAAAGAGAGAAAGAAAAAAAGAGTGTGTTGCACACATTTGCTTTAGGAGAAACACAGGCTCCATCAACATCATTTCATACGTGGAAAAAAAAACCTGCTTTAAGTGCAACCTCAGAAAAGATATTTCCTGAGGGATCACAGTCCCCTACTTAATTAAATTCATGTAAGCGGTGACGTAATCCCAAGAAACATATACTTTAACAACAAAGGGATTGCAACAGAAGTACTGGAAACCATCTGCTTGTTTAACTTAGCAAAGACAGAAAACAATTATCCTCCTTTTTTAGACTTAACGGATGGTGTAATATTTATCAGAATAAATGATTAATTAGGACATTTTGTTTTTCAAGTTAATAGGTTAATAAGCAAGCGCCTCAGAGAACAGAATTGATTAGTACCAAATTTCTTGCTGGTAGACCTCCAGAAACATACTCTGAATAAAGGTATACTTGACATCTATATACTTCACCTCTATAAGTGAGCGGCCAAGCATGCTTATTGGGCCACTGAAATGTTTTTTAAGTAAATTTGAATTCTACAACAGTGCTGGTAGGTCCTCAAAGACTGAAAAGTGGTCCGCATTTGGTACTGCTGTCTTCTGTTTTTACAGCTATTGTTTCCTCTTCTTTTAAGCCTGGTTACTTTGTATCGTTTTGTTTGTTTTTTAGGATGAGGGTGGGAGATTGATTAGTTTAAAAATCAATCGAATACCATCCGCTGATTTCCTGTCCACCCCTGTCCACACCCTCCCGACCCGTTGGGTTTGATGCACAGGCTAGTGGGGAGGAGATGGTTGCAGAAGTCTCCTGAGCAGTGGCAAACCCAGGGTGGGCCCGAGAGGGAAAATGTGGACGGTTATTGCTTCGTTTTACTTTTCCTCCCTGGCTGTCTGGGATTAAGGCACGGGCCAAGCAGGGGAAATTAGGAGAGGAGAAAGTTGCTGGCGGTGGCAGGAGGTACTTGAGGGAATGATGGCTGCCACCCATGGCTCCCTGGTCCCTCTCAGGGGTGCTGATGCCACAGGTTGCCTGTGACATGTTCACCAGCGTGTTGGCCGAAATGTATTGAATTTGGTCAGAGGAGGCTCTGTGTCTTCATTCCTGGCTGGAAGGAAAGCCAAGTCGTTGTTCCAGCTGCAGGGAAGAAGCCGAATTAAAGGAGGCTGGGGAAGGGGTGAAAAAGGCGTCCAGAGAAGGTCCCCGCAGTCCTGTCTTTGTGCTCCGAGCCCTTGCTTGGGAACAGCTGGATGGGAGGTCAGTAGGGGGTTTGATTCAGCTGAAGAGTCAGCCTTGGAAGTGGCTGTGAGTGGAGCCCTACTAGCCCTTTGCATTGGTAGCCGCCTCGGCGGCTGGAGCACTTACCTGAGTTACTGGAGCTACCTCCCCGAGGTGCAGCTTGGCTCCCAGCTCCGTCCTAAGCATTGCCTGGGCTCACACTGGCCAGTGAGGAGCTCGTTTTTGGCAAGCCTGTGCCCCTTATTTTATGTAAGAAAACACAAGAGCTGTGTTGTGTTGTTTGTTTCAGAAATCGATGTTGGTTGTCTCTTATTTGTTCGCTGGCTATGACCTTCCAGGAGAAAATCTATGTAAATTCTGAAATTTAGAAGATACAGCTTTGATAAACTGATTTGTTTCCTATCATTCTGCTACCAGGGATTTTTAAACTAGTGATTCCTCAAGTGGGTAGGGAAAAGGTAGAGAAGGTAGCCCTAACAGATTGCCCGAGGTCTCGGGAAATGACTGTTTAAGGCAGTGAGGTGACTGGAAGGAGGTTCAGTGGTGGTCCCTGAGAGCCCCTTCGGTTAAGAGGCCTGTGCAGCTTTCAGAGGGCCCCGGGAGACGCCGAGGGCCTGCCCACGGGGCCGGGAGAAAGGTGGTGTGAGTGCTTGTCTGATTTTCTGACAGTGGCGTGACCCGGAGGAGGCAGGCAGCTCCTGGAGCTGGCCCTGAGTGTCTTTCCTCTTGCTGAATTTTTACTAAAATTCGCGAGAGAGGAGTAGTTTTCAGAAAGCGCGCGGTGGGTCCAGCACCTGGAGCATCCAGTCTTCGGACGCGGAGGCTGAAACGGCAAGTTTTAATCTCCCGGGAATTTCAGCACCGCAGAGAATATATACGTTTGAAGTGTGTGTTTATTAAGGATGATATCATCGTTTTCTTTCCCTTGCAGCTGATACACCCCCGCCTGCCTACCTGCCTCCGGAAGACGCCCTGACCCAGGACGGCTCGCAGCCGATGGACACGAGCCTGATGGCACCCGTGCTGCCCTCGGAGCTCGGCAGAGGAGGTGAGAGGGGCCGAGGCTCACTACCTTTTCGGAGACTCGGGTGTGTCTGTCCAGCTGTTCCGTTCTCCCACAAAATCCGATTATCCTGTAAAAAGCACAGTAGGGGAAGCTCGGTAGAAACAGTCTTTTGATACGAAGAGCGCACTCACTGATTTCACTCATGGGGCCTGATGTCATGGGGCTTTAGCACTCAGTCGTTTTGATTGGCCACAAAAGGATGTTTTTCAGCAACGGAAAGAGGGGTATTGAGAAACAGTGAGCATGACAGTCCTGAAGAGGAGTTTCCACTGGTGATTTCCAAAACTAAAAGTTCATGTAACAATGCTCTTGTTACATATCATAAGGACCTTTCCCGGAAGGTTCTTTTGTAGTTAGGGTGGGGATTCATAAACCCCATCTATTTTCTAGCCCTCGTCTATGTTTAGCTGCAACTGGAACAAACTAATAGCATTTGTTTCTTTCTTGCTGATTTTGTTTCTGACCCTGCTGCCAAAAGGAACAGAGGCACGTGTTTTTCCTGTTTTTAACCCGGAAGAACTTGAAGCAGAACCGAACGTTTCTTTCCCTTTCTCTAGTCAACAGTGGGTCTGTGTGCAGCGCTACAAACTCCTTGGTAGTGACAGGGGAGGATGCCATGGATGATCCCTCCCCCGCTGCAGGGCCAAGTTCAGGGTGCTCAAGCACACAAGGGGCTCAGGTAACTAGGTGCTGGGAGAGTCTCTATGCGTTGGTGAGAAGTCATGAATAAAACTCCCAGCCAACCTCTCCTGGAGGAAAGTGCTTCACGGTGCACCCTTAGCGTGTGGCCTTGATCATTGAATCTGCGTAAATTTTGTGTGACTTGAAGTTAAGATGCAATTTGATCACTAGGTATGTCCTACTGCATTCTTGTCAGTGTCTTAATTATAATTGGGGATGCCTCAGACTTTGTCAGACTTGCTTGTGCTTTTGAAGTTGTTAAAATTGGGCGATGAACTCAAAGAACCTTTCTTAGCTGTGCAGTATAGCAAACTGCAGTGTACACCTTTTTAATCTGTAAAAAGTTTTCTTGTCTTTTTTGTTGGCTCTGATGATCTCTAGAACATCCTCTCAAACATATAATTATGAGCCAACAGAGAGTCTGGTTGGAGAAAATAACTCCTGTCTCACACATCTTTGGGATTTTTATTTGGGGAACAAGAGAGCAGGAAAGAATGGGCATGGCATATATACACACTTAGGAGCATATGGAACGAAAGCTGTTGTTCTTCAGCCTGAAATTCTGATTTCAGGAAATTGACCTTGAAATTGTTTTAAAACTTTTTCTTTAAATAGCTTTAAAAATTTTCCCCATTAGAATAAGTTTTCCTGAGGAAGGAATGCTGACCTTTTTGTTGTTGCTGTTTTGTTTTTGGTAGTTTTCCTAGAGCAGGGGTCAGCAAACTACAGCCTATCGGTCTGTTCAGGCTGTTGCCTGTTTGTTACAAATAAAGCTTTATTGGAACACCCTGTGTTCATTCATTATAATTACCTGTGGCTGCTGTTGCAGTACTAGGGTACAGTTGACTAGCTGGAATAGAGACTACATGGTTTACAAAACCTTGTAGAAAAAAAGGGTGTCAGTCTCAGACCTAGATGATTAGTATTTTGAACAACCTGATAGCCGATAAAAAGTCTTCTGTTACTGTTGCAGCCTTCTTTAAGATTTGACATTATAAATCACTGAAATGTTATTGTTGTTTATACAGCAAACTGACAAGGAATAATGGCTTAGCAACAGGGAAGATGGCATGCGTTTTGGCTCATCTGCTTTAAGTGTATAAAGCAGCTAATGTTTGTGTGGTTTTCTTTTTTTTTGGTATTTTTTGTTAAATTTATTGGGGTGGCCTTGGTGAGTAAGATTACGTAGGTTTCAAGTGCACATTTCTGTGATACGTGGTCTGTACGTTGCACTGTGTGCCCAGAGTCCATTCTTCTTCCGCCCCCTCTGTTTGACCCCCTCCCACCGCCCTTCCCTCTGGTCACCACCGTACTGTTGTCTGTGTCTGTGAGTTTCTATCTGTTTGTCTTGTTTGTTCATTTGTTGCTTTCAGTTTTATATCCCACATATGAGTGATCATTATCCTTGTTTTCTGTACCAAATTCTAAAGTAAAGTGCAGGTTAATATTTACGGAGGTTGGTGTTAAGAGTATAGAAGTACTTTTTCCTTCAAAATTGTCATTGATGCCTCCAATGTGGATTTTCTTTCTGGGTGTTTTTTTTTTTTAAATGATTGTACACTCAAGACTTCATAAACCTCAGATCATCAACGTATTGGCATACTGGCTATATACAGTTTGTATTCCTGCAATCTCTAACGGTGTAAGAGGTTTTACTACAGAAGGAACTTATCTTTAGAACCTTTAAGTTGCAAATATTTAGAAGCACGTTCTGTTTGGAGATTTGTTAGTCTTAAGAGATTTGACTTAACAAGCTGCATCCTGTCAGTAAAGCTGGGTAATTTCCATTGTGGGCCCATTCTGGGAATGGGGAGACAGAACACACCTGCTGTGCATGACTGGAAGCAAATGTGAGGAAGTTAGCGTGGAATCTGGATGAGAGAGATATGATTCATTCCGCAAGCACCGGCCAGCTGGCAGGACTTCTTCCTGACTTTGAGGGCTGGAGCAGAGCTGGAGCTCTGATAGTTATTGGCAACTTAACGTGAAGCGAAGTCACTTCTTATCAATAATTAGAAACTGATTTTCATTGCTTTGAAAAAGCTTAGGCAAACCAAGGCTTTGCTGAGAGGCGTTGCTTCTCATGCCAGCACCTTTGGCACATTTCCTGCCCGCTATTGTTCTCTTCCCCCGTGTTGTTTCGTTCCACTGGCCGCCTGTGCACTTCTTTAGATGCTGAGCCAGGGTCTGTAATGGGAGTCCTTTCCACCCTGGCCTGTTAAGGGCACATTGTGAGTGTTCCGCAAATGCCGTGGGTACGCTCGCCCAGCTGGCATCTCGGGTACCTGACAGCCATTAGAGAAAATGGCTTTCCAGTGGAAGGGCGATGTCACACCGAGGGGGGAGCACCTGCTTTAGACATCGCAGAGTGACTCTGTGCATTAAAACAGCAGCCGCCTTGCCACATCTTCATTCCCGGCCCGTGAGCCAACCCGACAGCACGGTTTCAGTTTCTGAGTGCCCGGGGCACTGACCACGGCTGACTCTAAGCTGTTCTCTCCTGCAGATGTCCAGGCGGTTGCTTACGAGGAGCCGAAACACTGGTGCTCTATTGTCTACTATGAGCTCAACAACCGCGTGGGCGAAGCGTTCCAAGCCTCCTCCACGAGCGTGCTGGTGGACGGTTTCACCGACCCTTCCAACAATAAGAACCGTTTCTGCCTTGGGCTGCTCTCCAATGTTAATCGGAATTCCACTATTGAAAACACGAGGCGGCATATCGGAAAAGGTGAGTTTTCACTCTTCTGAGTGTTTGTCTGTGGGTGGCATCCCTGTTCCCCCAGAGCTGCCCAGTCCTTTCCTGTGGCGAACCAGTGTAGCAGTGCCAGGTAATACGTACTTGCTACAGTTTACTAATACTTTTCCAATTTGTATTGTCAGGAGGTTCACCTTCCAATCAGTGTTTTTTGGGGGCTGCCAACACATAATATTTAGTAGTAATTAGCAGAAATGGTGCTTTGCTCTTGGGGAGCACCGGTCTAGCTGCAGAATAGGATTGCTGTTAAAAGTTACTTACGACCTAAAACTAAAAGCAAATTAAAGTAAACCTAATGTATTTCAAATGAATACCGTAACTCACCGGAGGGAAAATAAAAAGAATAAACTAATCCAAAACTACTTACGAATATAGTACTTAGCTATATATCTTCAATCTGGGTAGAGTGATTATAAATAAACCCTGAACTCTTTTTAGTAGAATTAATTATTAGTAGTTATATGCAGGAAGCAGTTCTGAAACTTCTGGATTCTATTATAAGATTAATATTCAATCTGTGATCTTTTTTGGAAACCTACGTTTTCACTGTGAAACAAGAAACATGCAAGTGTGGAGCAGGGCAAAGATATACACCCTGTGTAGGTGTGAGTGTGAACTCATGATTTAAATATGTGTATGTGTATATTATTTAAACGTACGTGCGTATGTGCGCCTACATAGACATGTCTGTGCATGCAGATAGTTTCTGATCTGTCTGCCGAAAGGGCCAAGAGGCAGAGACACCCAGAAGCAATAACACATCCAGTGCCTGGGCCATCATCTGCAACACCGTTTCCCCCTAAGAGGAGCCAGGGCTCCTTGGGGAAAGGGCTGACCCCCAGGCTGAGCCAGGCAGGCACAAGATGAGCCTGGGACACTGTCAGAGAATAACGAAATGCTCATGAAGGTGATGGGGGCATGTCACAGGGGCCAAAGCAGAGGGCCTGTCACTGGCCATCTCTAGGATGATTTGAGCACCAAAATAAGTACCGCAATGAATTTTAAACCACTGAAAAGCAGTAGTAATGCAAAAGTCCACGCTAATAATGAATAGGTAGATGCATGAATGGGGAAGGCTGGTGGGTAAATGCAGAGTGAAGTGCTGGAGCTGGAAACTCATCATTTCGTAGCCATCAGGGAACAATCATCCGTGGATGCTAAATATAGAGAGAATTTTTTAAATGAGAATCAGGATATGTGCATGGTCTTAAAGTGTTTCTTCACAAACAGCCTGTTAGTTTCAAGGGAGAATCAAGATCAGTAATTATACAGGGGAGGAATTGGACAGCATCTTGACTAGGAGATCAAAATTATCATCACCAGGGAGAGACAGATGGATATCATATACCTCCAGATGTGATGCCCTGCAAAGGAAATAACATCACCTATGGAAAATTCCAGCTGTGAATGCAGATCTGCATCTCATAATCAGGAAACTTCAGACAAATCCAAAATAAGGAGTGTTTTATTTAAAAGGGTGAGGAGAGACTGACTGTATTCTCCCAAAATTGTCAGTGTCAAAAAACAAAGATGTGAGAATGTTCCAAATTAAAAGAGTTTAAAGAGAGATGACAGCTCTGTGTCATATAACCTGACCCTAGTGCAGGAAGTAATCCTGCACCAGGCAAGGGGAAAATATTATAAAGCCATTACTGGGGCCAATGCACAAAACCAGAATATGAGTGGCAGGCTTTTAGGTTCCTGTGTGGATGTTAGACGCACTGGCACTGCTGGTGTGCTGTGCCCGTGGAAGAGAATATCCCTGTTCTTAGGGGGTACACACTGACGCCGTTAGGGATGAAGGGCCACGATGAAATCAACTCTTCGGAAAGAAATTTTATACATATGCACATATACATGCAGAGTGGGGCAGAGTTTACAGTTGTCACACAAATAGATAATACAGTCATTCAGAAATAATAATAGCAGAATAGGCTGTTTCATGAACTCACAGCTGTAAACATATTTTTGCCCCACCCTGTGTGTGTGTATATATGAGTGTTTGTTTATATACATAAAATAATCCTGCATTAGAATATTTGCATACGTGTGTGTGTGTGTGTGTGTGTGTAGAATAGAGGGGAGGGAGGTGTGAATGAGCAAGTGTGTGAATTGTCACAATAGATGAATCTGGACAGTGGTTATATGGTTGTTGTTTGATCTGTTTTTCTGTTTCTATAAGTTTGAAATTATTTACAGAGTAAAAGGTTTTTTAAAAATGACCTATGGCCCTGACTAGTGTGGCTCAGTTGGTTGGGCATCCTGCCATGCGAAAGGTCGCTGGTTCAATTCCCAGTCCAGGCACATGCCTGCGTCGTGGTTTTCGTCCCCAGTCCGGGCACTTATGAGAAGCAGCTGATCAATGTTTCTCTCTCACATCAATGTTTCTCTCCCTCTCTTTCTCCCTCCCTTGCCCTCTCTCTAAAAATACATAAATGAAATCTTTATAAAAATGACCTATGAAATTTGGAACAGTGGACCAAATTAAAAGGTTATTTAATAGGTGCTTAAAACCATTTGAGATAAATTTTAACATTTAATCCTCAAAAACAAACAACTCTTAAAGCAGGAATTGATGTGATTAAGAAAAAAAAACATCTAAGCTACACATTTAATGTTGAAATGCTAGAACTTAGGTTTATAACATACAAACATGTTTCTCTGGGCTATAAACCCCTGAAATTGTAGATAAACACAATTTTGCATACATTTGGAGCAGAGGGACATATCTTTCATTTAAGTTCTAAAGTTGGCCGTTACCCCAAAGGATTAAAAAAGCCATTGTACTCTGGGACATTTCTATTGAAAATTGGGAAGAAGATAAGAATTCTGAGAATGCTGTTATTTAAAATTGTTCCAGATGCCTTGACTATTGTAGAATTACAGATAATGGAAATAAGCCAAAACAATCATTATTTGCAGATGATAGGGTTCCTTAATTGGTTGCTAATATTCTTGGGATAGATTTTTGGGGGGGGGGGAGAGAGTTAGAGTCTTGAAATGAAGTCAGTAGGTCATAAGCTCTTGATCCATTTTGCTGAATTGTGCTCCAGGAAGCTTTAACTGGTGCCCACCGTGCCCCGTAGGTTCACAAGTCCTTCCTGTGCTCCACCCACGCCAGCGGTACTGATGGGCACTGTGTCGACTCAGATGATGTGGTGGTTCATCTAGAAACCTCCTGTGTTCTAGTTTTAGAGATTATATGTCAGCTTCTTTCAGTCTAGCAATAACCAGTTAAAAAATACACTAGAAGGAAAATTATATTCCCAACAGCAACAGAAGACAAAATTTTTGGACCAGCAATATATGAGATTTGTGTTAAGAAAACCAAATTTTACTGCAAGAGAGAAAATCTGCATGAATAAATAGGCAGTCTGTGTTCCTTAAAGAGAAAGCCTAATAATACTGTAAGCACATTTTGAGGATATTCATCCTTCCTAATTTAATTTGTAGCTTCAAACAATCCACATCAGAATCACAACGTGTTTTCTGAAAGTTGAAAAATGTATTCTGAACATTATAAGCAAGTGAGAAAAGCTGATTTTTTTCAGCGGAAGAGTAAAGAAAGTGTACTTGATGTTAGGGTTCATAAAACATTGTGCAGCTACAATTAAATCAGTGTGTAGACAAAACAGTGGGATAAATTAAGCTCAGACTCTACTGTATTTTAAAATTTAATGTATGTTAAGTGAAGCGTGACGGATCAGTAGAGTGTCTTCTAATGGTCCTGCAGCCATGAAGCTGGCTTTGGGGTGAGGCTGCGGAGAGAAACCGTGACCTCACTCCGCGTGTGGAAACGGGCGAATGAGTTGACATTTTCAGCTAAAGGCAAGCTATTAAAGAAGCTGGAAGAAAACATTTGATGAGAGAGGTAGCAACTGTCTAAGCGCATAAAGCAACAGGAAAGATCCCAAGAGACTTCACTACTACTTAAAGACCTCAAACTTCAGGAGGTTATAAAAACACAGAAACAAAAGCAAAAGACAGAGGAGTAGTAGGGAAACAAGTAAGTTACACGTGCAATTCGTAAAAAGTGAATCTACGAGAACCCCGGTGCGACAAATAGGTAAGCGATACGAGCAGTGAATTTGTAAGAAAAACACAGATGGCTAGTGACCGTACGAAATCCTCCTGCCAGCCGCACGTGCACACTAAAACAATACTGTTTTTCAGCTCTTAATTAGGAAAGTTTTGTTTTTGTTTTCCGCTCAGACTCGGCACTGGCGTGGGTGATACGAGAAGGGCACCAGACTGCCGGTGAGGAGGGTGTAAATTGATACGAGCATTCTGGAAAGCCATTTGGCACAGTGAATCAAAGTGTTCGATCCAGTGATTTAACTTCCAGGAATCTCTCCTAAGGATATTATCAAAAATGATCCAATTCATCATGGCATTGTTAGGGTAGCTGAAAACCAGCGTGAACGCAGTGGTCCAGTAATGGGAGGCTCATTAAAGGAACGGCTGTATCCGTGCAGTCATGTCAGTATTTTAAATGTTTGCAGAGAAAGTTTAATGACACTCAGAACCTAATGCAGCGTGTCACAGTGTCAGCCGTTCTTGCCTGGAGGTCACTGAAGAAATGAAAATATTTTCTGCTTTATGTTTTGTTTTACTTTCTACATTTTCTAAAATGGAAATTTCTCATTTTTATAATTAGGAAAAAAGATGATGTGCACTCTTAAATTTTTTTCTCTACATCAGACAGAAGAAGGAGCTTTTGCTCCAGCAGCAGCTTGTTACAGAAAGTCTTAGCCATCGCATGTACATGAAGGCACAACACACAGTATTTTGTGCGAGACAGTAGTTATAGCGTTGAATAAACCACGCAAGAGTTACCTGCCAGGTAGACAGATCATTTGAAGCCAAATAGGATGGGACTCTTTGCTGGGTGGCCTGTAATAAAGCAATCTCCCTGAATGGTATGGGGCTTTGTCAGAATGCTTCCCCCCCCTCTCCTTTTTTCAAAGGCTGGGGTAAGATCAATTTCCTACACTGCTGGCAGTCTGGACCTCACAGGAAAACGTTTGGAGCAGATGGTAATTCAGTGAGATCAGATTCCGCACAGTATGAGTTATTTTTCTAGGTTTTTTTTTGCCCCTGGACCTTACATCTTGCAGCGCTCAGCAATACTTCCTCCACCTGTGGCTTCCTAGTCCTTTTGTGTCTCTCGATTCTCCCTTCTCCTACCCTAGAAGTTCTCAAGCAGCTTAGCTGCAAAATAAATGCAGGCAGGCTATGTGATAAGCGCGTGCAGGATCCATCTTATAACAAAGTACAGGTTTATTGCGCTGTATTATAAAATGGGAATATGCTTTTAATCCATGACCAAATAGGGCATTAAACACTTACCTGACTGATATTGCTGCATTTTGTTACCGATTTTTAAGAGACTGTTGTATTATTTCCTGGAAACCTAGACATGCCTATTGACATATGGACCTTATTTTAACTAATACAGTTAACTAATATTCTGTCAGTTGGTGCAAGACTGGGAGACGATCTACCGATCTCATTAGCCAGAGTTTCAGTCCATGTAAATTCACGTATCGAAGCAGCTCTAAACCACGGTGGTGACTAAATCTCTGTTGCGTCTTCCCTCAGGAGTGCATCTTTACTATGTCGGAGGGGAGGTGTATGCCGAATGCCTCAGCGACAGCAGCATCTTCGTGCAAAGTCGAAACTGCAACTACCATCACGGATTTCATCCCACTACCGTTTGCAAGATCCCGAGTGGGTGTAGTTTGAAGATTTTTAATAACCAGGAGTTTGCCCAGTTGCTGGCTCAGTCTGTGAACCATGGCTTCGAGACCGTCTATGAGCTCACAAAAATGTGCACTATACGGATGAGCTTTGTGAAGGTGAGCGAGCTCTCATTCCTCTGGCTGGGGTTTGACACACCTGTGCTGTGCTTTCTCCCAGCGTAGAGATCCGTATCTTCTTGGTATGTGTCCATAGAGGTAAACTTGTACTTATTATCTGGGCATTTTTAAACTTACGGATGTCAGTTACGGGGAGAATACAGCATGTCCTTGAATCACGTCATTTCATTCAGCCTCGTTTTGTTACGACATTGACAAGATACCACAGCAACTTAACTCTTGTTTATATCAATTACCCGGTGATGAAATTGGTCTCGTTATATGTCATTTCACTTCAAGTCACAGACCGCTGAGTGAGGGCTTACTGGGTCACTGGCACACACAAATGTGCGTGCTAGATGTCAGTAGTAGCAGGCTTTATAATGCTTCTCGTTCGGATAGCACTATTTCAGCGGTTCTGACATCATTGCAGTACACTGTAGACTTACCATACATAGTTTAAACATGGTTGTCTTACGAGATCAATTCAATAAACACCCCCACTTCCCTTTTCTTTCCATTCTGTGTTTTTAGTACTTTTATGATGATAACAGCTCTTGCTTTTGTTTCAACGATAAGCAAGTAATCTCTTGTAAAAATAAAAGTTCATCGCACTGGGGCTCATTTTCAGTTGGTCGGTTTTTGTAGTGGTTCCAGTAAACCCTGTGATTCCCTTATAATTCAAAAGTGAGTAAGGCCTTTAAGGCCAGAAGATAAATAGATGCCTTAGCTTAGGACCGTCTTGTAAGGTCTGAGGAGGGGGGGAGTTAAAGGCATCGCTCACAGTAGTTGATCTCCTTGCTGCCTCCTCCTTTACCTCTGAGAAATAAAAATGTTTGTGATGCCCTTGAAATGTTTAAAAAGTTTAAACATCTGATTAGATTTCATGAGTCAGTAGCTTATTCTGGTGACTTGGCTGACTTGTCCCTGCATTCTCAAAGATAAATTTTTATCCTCTATTTCCTTGAGAAGCAGAATTAATTATATATTTGGGTGAGGCATGCCACCACCTTTCATGTCCTCTCGTCAGAAGCTCACCTAGCTTGTTGTGAAACCTGTTTTGTAACGTATTTATTACAGAGGGCAGTTTGGGAGCCTGACTTGGTTAGTCATCCTTGAGATCACAGATATCCTTCCCGGAGTATCTTTTCTCCCTCACTTCTTCTTTGAATGTTACTAGCAGATTTCCAGCATGTTCTCTTAGTGTTGTTTCTCTCAAAACATAATTCTGCAGCTCTTCATTGCTGAGTCTGGCACCTTTTTAGTATTAAAGGGGGGTTTTGCCTTTTGAAGAAATTTACCTTATATGCTTTGTACCTATCTAACTACAAAGACCTTTCTCTCATCCATTATTTTAACACTTAGGTTGAATTTCTGTCTTCGCGTTTTGGCTAAAATGAACTTTAAAATGAGGACAGCGAATAGCCAGCAGTGTTCTGTGTTTGCTGTTTTTATTGCCATGGAGGAAAGAATCCCTCTTGAGGAAGAGATCCAGGGTCTGGTTCAGTCTGCTGTCTTAGCCGTGTGGTTAAGGCCCAGGGATTTTTTTTTCTGATCCTTGTGTTCCTCATCCTTAAAGCAGACAGATGGAGTCGAGAGTTGTGGCAGTCATTCCTAAGGTCCCTTGATGAGTCTGTTATTACTGAAGGAGCTCGCTAGAAGAATTTCCGACTCTCTTGCTCAGTCGCTTTTTCCTCACACTCATTTCCTGTCAATTACCTGATCAATTTTAATTATTTTACTTTTACACATTTTAAATTATTTACTTTTCTGCACATAAAAATAACCTTTACACTAATTAAAAGTGTTTATAGCGTGGGGATATGCATTAAGAATATATTTGATTTTATTCATTCAGCAAATATTTTGAGTACTATCCCAGAGAATCAATACGAAGATGAAAAAGCACCTAAAGTTTCTGGCTTCAAGACGCTCCGGCCTTGAATTATACTGTGGCAAGGGCTGGAATGGAGAGTTGTATAAGATGTAATGGATGTAGCCGAGAAGCTGGATTTGGAGAGTGAGGAAAAGCAAATCTTGTATTAAAACTGCTGATGACGCAATAAAGGGCAGTTGCTTACCGTACATGAGCAACAAAAATTTATACAACTTTGTTCTCTGTTTTCCTAAGGGATGCAGACCTTGCCCTCTCACACTTGGCGTCTTGAGGAAATGATACAGAACATTTTACTCATATTAATAGCCAGTCTTGTAGTCTTTTTAAGATGATCACTTTTTAGACTTTAATGTAAAATATGTATTTTGTAAATTATTTGCATGGTAAACTCCCTGCATCTGAAAAATCCAAGTCGGTTCAGGTGAACAGGTGTTTCTCTAGAGCTTCCGTTTTGTCCCAATCACTGCGTTGGATGTTTGAGATGGAAGATCAACAAGATCCGGCCCTGCCTTCAAAAAATGGAGCCCAGTCGTCTCTGCTGTGCCCCATGAAGCAAGGGCTGCTCAGGACTCCGTGTTCCGGTGCCCACCACGCCAGCGAGCCATTCATGGTGGCAGCAGCGGAATTACTTCCCTGCCTAGCAGCTTTCTTCTCTGCAGCCTTCCTGTCCAGATGCAGTAACCCTGAAGCCGTGCAGCAAGCCACGTCTTGTACCAAAGAATCGTGGGATCTATTGATTCAAGGCAGTGATTAGGTGTCCATAATGGCTTTTGGATATGCACATGCCCCTGCCAGTTGTGTTTAGAGATTAAAAGCTCAAGAGCTCTGTGTTGATAGGAGGACCCTCAGAGGCTGAATTGGGGAGACACAGAATGTTTGTTTGTCTCGAGTACCTTTTCCCTCATTGTCTTGATGAGATAAAATGAGAATTTAATAGTATCTATCACAATACTATAAGTAACGTAATGGGAATGAAACTGAAAGTTCAAAACTTTCCTTTTAGTGTATTAAAACATCCTTATAGTGTATTTTAAACCTTTCATTCCCCAAGACCAAGATTTACTAAACGGCATCCATGACAGGGCTTTGGGGGAACCGTGGACGCACCCATTCCCTGAAAGTGCCTGCCAAACTGAGTGTGCATTCGTGTGCCCTAGCATTTGTCTTGTGGAACGCATCCACGTCTTTGTGTCTGATTATGTGAACTCTTTTTACTTCATAAGTTTAACCGCTGAGTTAAGCAAGTTCATTGACCTCCAACATGTTGTTTCTAGGGTTGGGGAGCCGAGTACCACCGCCAAGATGTTACTAGCACCCCCTGCTGGATCGAGATCCACCTGCACGGACCCCTCCAGTGGCTGGATAAAGTTCTCACTCAGATGGGTTCGCCTCATAATCCTATTTCATCCGTGTCTTAAGCGGCCTCAGGCTTCTGCCTCTGGAAAACTATTGAGCCTTGCATGTACTTGAAGGATGAATGAGTCAGACACGATTGAGAACTGACAAAGGAGCCTTGATAATACTTGACTTCTGTGACCAACTGTTGGATTCAGAGATTAAAAACAAACAAACAAACAAAAAAACAAAACAAAAAAAAACCCTTGGTAACATACTGTTGATATCAAGAATCTGTTTAGTTTACATTGTAACATTCTGTTGTAAAAATCACCTAAAATGCATACTTTTAGCAGGACTTTGTGTATAGTTAAAGGAGAGATGGCCAAGCCAGGGACAAATTATCTATTGGAAATCCGGTCCTAAGAGATTCTTTTGTGTTTGGCACTTTAAGGTCATCGTTTGGCAGAAGTTTAGCATTAATAGTCATTCTGAAGTGTGTTTTTATCAGGTTTAGAGCCCATGTGGAGTCTTTAATGGGTTTTCATAATATTTTTAAACTATTTGTTTAGTAATGGTTTTTGTTTTTTTTAAGTAAAGGTTAATCTTGATGATACACATAGTAATCTTTCTGAAACCGTGTGCTGACCATACTGCTGTCGGAATAATGTTAGGCGTATGCTCTTTGCTAAATATGTATGTACAGAACATGTGGAGGTTAAGAATTGATTAGACTAGTGGATTTAGGGGTATTGGAGGGGGTGGGGGCCAGGGAAATGACAACTACGGATGTAGAATATACTGTAAAAATTCAGTTTGTTGCTTCAGAGAAACAGACTGATATCTGAATTTTGCTGTGTTTCAATTTTTTTAGAGATTTTTATCCTACTTTTTTTTTGGCATCTTCTGTTTCATTCGCTCCCGAAAGCAGTTATGCAGCTGGTTAATTCATATAACTGTGAGAGCAAATGGATAATTCCTGCTTTTCTGAAGTTGACTGCAAAAATGTTTCAATACCAATTGTATGGAGTGCTTGAATTTAATAAGCAGTTTTTATGGAGTTTACAGTACAGAAATAGGCTTTAATTTTCAAGTGAATTGTTTGCCAAACTTAGTAATAACTCTGTTAAATATTTGGAGGATTTAAAGAACATCCCTGTTTAAATCCATTTCAGACTTTTTAAATTTTTTGTACTATGTTTGGTTTTATTTTTCTTCTGCTAATCTTTTATATTCACTTATGCTCTCGTACATTGAGTACTTTTATTCCAAAACTAGTGGGTTTTCTCTACTGGAAATTTTAAATAAACCTGTCATTATTGCTTACTTTGATTAAAAATGTGTTGTTTCCTTTCTTCACACACTAGACTTTATGACCCATAAGATTCACTACTCTTTTGAGGGATTTTTGTTACGTATTTGCCAAATGTAACAGACTGAGTTACCGACACAGACAGGGATACTGAATCATGGAAAGCAGCGTCCCTTTGAATCAGAAAAGAAAGGACATGTGGAACTTCAAAAATTAAAGATACACAAACTAACAAAATCTGGAATTCCTGATCTAGATGTATGAACATTTTTATGTGAGGAATTGCAGCAGCAGCGATTATTGGTGGACGCCATTCAGTCAACCAGAAGCACCCCCATTCCCAAACTTCACCGAGATGCAAAGGTGACTGGAAGGGGGTGTGCAGTTGGGGGAGGGGTGGGAACCACAGCTGCGGTAAGACAAGATGATGGCCGCAGGTCCTCAGATAGCCTCGTTTGTTATAATGTCGATGTGATGCCGTGGGAACTTAACTCCTGTTTGTATCAATTAACCTGGTAAAATTAATCAGGTAAAATTGTTTTTCGTACTGTTTCGCTTGAAGTCACAGGGCTCGCTGACATGAAGTGAGGACCGATTATAGTTTTGCAATCTACCAGCCTGGGATCTCCTATCCGCCATCCCGCTCCCCTAAACGGAGTTTGCTCACAAAGGATGAAGATTTGAGGAGACTTAGATGTTTCTTTGGCCAAATAGATGCCACTCTTTCTCCTTTACATTTTTATGCCTCTTTCCCGGAATTGTTGCCAGACCCTCCTGTTCTCCAAACTGTGACTCAGCAGGAATGTCTGCTGCATCTTGCTGTGTCCAGAAACACCTTGCTGCAAACGGACAAAACCGTGCAGAGAAGCCCTCACGTCGTAGCAGAAATTCGTCTGTGTCTTTGTTGGGTCACTAATCTTCTGGGGACCTCTGGTTCCACCTCTAAAGCAGATGATGCTGTGTTCTTACCATGAAGTTGAGGTGAGGATCTACTGGAAGAGAAACGTGTGAAAATACCGTAGAGACCTAACTGCCATGTAAGTGTAGGAGTCACTCTCCTTGAACCCTTCCCTGTGCTCCGTTTTCCCACTTACCTGTAAGTCCTTTCTGGTACAGGTGATCTGGTTCAATGACCATAATTGGGGAGATACAATAAAAGATCAATAAATTAAAGCAATTGGAGTTCAGCAATGAGGTGTCACTGAAAACTGTCTACAAATAAAGAGCTCAGGGCAGGATTTCTCACCCTTGTCCTCCTGAACAACTACTTTTTGCCCGATGGGACAGTTATGCCAATTGTGTGGAGGAGTGAATGCTGGTAGCTTGGAGATGTACCGGATACAGCCCCGGGAGCATCCAGTACATTGAAACCTCCTGCATTGGGGCCCTAGGAGCATGCAGCATGGTGCATAAATCAGCCCTCTATGCTCAGGGGCAGTTATTTGTATATTTGGTAAAATCGTACTGAAGACCATTGTCATCAGCCATAGGAGGCTGTATTGAGTCTCTTGGAAGTTTTCAACTAAAGGTATGAAAAAGTCAAAGCAACTATGTATTTGGATTACTAGCAAAAACAGCTTAAGATAGTTCCAACAAAACAAGCAATGTGAGCTATTTCACAGTAGGTGTATTATCAGCTCCCCGGATGACAGGATGATTGGAAGTGGAAGGTTCTGGAGCTACTGCAGACTCACTTCGTCAGTTTGTAGTATGTGATCTACAGCGACTTTCTTACCTTCTCTGCACCTGTTTCTTCATCTGTAAAACCAGAGGCAATAAATTCTATCTCATGAGATTACCATGTATAGATCACTTCTATAGATAACTTCCTTTTAATCAAAACAATACTTGATTACTAAAGGTGTTTCAAGTCCAAGAAAAACAAAAAGAAGAAATTAAGTCACCTGTACTAACCCTTGATGATTAAATTAGTTTACCCTTGAACTAGGTGATTATGACAGCTTAGCATAGAGGTCCCCGTCCATCAAGCTGTAGGAAATTCAGGTCTGAAGGTTAGTCTTCTTACCTCCGTTTGTTAAGCAGTTGTTGGCACCAACCCTGTCCCAGCCGCTGTGGGAGGTGATCACAATGACAAGATCCTCAGACCTGCCCTTGAGGAGCCCGTACCCCAGGGGGGAGAGACAGTGGCAGGCTGTTGAGTCAGCAAGGGCGTGGCAGGGACCCGGAACTGGACTGGAAGAGTCTGAAGACTTTTCAGAGGAGATGGTGCCTGAGAACTAAGTGCTCGTGTGCTAACTGGGAATTTTATAGGCAAGGATGGGAAGGGGGATGTGCTCCCAGCAGAATAGGGGTGAGCCTGGCACATTTGGGAACGGTAACACCATGCACCGGAGTGTAGGGCAACCAGCGAGGATGGTATATGAAAGAGGGACAGGCAGGAAGGGGCCAGATCATGAAAGATCTTGTGTATATTATACCAAGACATGGAATCCTCCCCCCCTAGGATTTTGGGTCCTAAATGTCTCAAGGAAATGGTTTCAATCGCCCAGGGATCGAACACGCCAGGGTCCAGGGGAGAACTGACAGGGGAGCATACGGATAAGGAGGGAAGTGCAGCTGACCAAGTAGGAAAGAGCTGTAGAAGCCAAGGGGACAGTTTCAACAAGGAGGGCTTGATGCACAAGGTGACCAGCAGAGGACTGGGAAGGTTTACACTTGGACCTCAGGACGTCTTTGGTGGCCTTAGACGTTTGGGGGGTGGTATATAGTGCCACATTGTGAGGGTTAGAGGCAATGAGCACTTGAATCTAGAGAAGTTTATTGGGGAGGAGAAGACGACCAGGGGTGTGGACCCTGGTTGCTGGAGAGGAGTGGGTGGAAGGGAGGCTGGGTCAGAACCCAGGGCTGTAACACGCCTGAAAGAGGGTGCATGCCTGCATGGTCAGGTCATCCATTAACGGGGGACTGAGGCTGGGCTGAAGGGTGATGGAAAGGTCAAAGTCATCGCCCTAGGTCGTGTAGCTCAGTGGCGTGGGCCTGCGAACCAAAGGCTCGCAGTTCGATTCCCAGTCAGGGCACATGCCTGGGTTGCAGGCCAGTGCCCAGCAGGGGATGCATGAGAGGCAACCATACATTGATATTTCTCTCCCTCTCTCCCTCTCTCCTTCCCTTCACCTCTAAAGATAAATAAATAAAATCTTTTAAAAAAAAAGTTAAAGTCATTGCTCTGAAGACAGGAGTCAACTAGCAATGAACTCTGGCACTGTGGAGAGCATTATTGACCCGGCAAAGGCAAAGGTTGGGTGATGTGGCCTCGAAGCAGATCCAATCTGTGTGGCTTGATGAAGGTGCTGGAATTTGGGGACAGGATCAGAGAAAAGGGATATGAAATTCCTGGAGTTGAGGATTGACAGCACAGTCTTGGGGGAATTCTTAGGGGCTAATGACCATCACTGGAATGAAGGTCTGTGTGGTCCAGGCTAAGATGCAAACTAGGGACAAGAAGCCAAAAAGGAACTGCAGGGAAGCTGAGAGGAGATCAAAGAGCTCACTGGTGTGAATGGACCCAGCCGTCTCCTACTCTTTCACTCACAGAAATTCTGGATTCTTAAAGAAAACAAATCCCGAAGCAAGGCCCTCCATGAAGGGTGCTGATGCAGTGTAGTGGTGTGACAGGCATTCGCTGGAGGAGAGACCATGAAGGAACCAAGACGTAGGTGGAGAGGAGTCACGGTTTTGCTCATCATTACATCACCAGATAGAGCTTAACTCACAGCAGGCGCTCTGTAAGGAATGAATGAATGAACGAATGAATGAATGATATGGTCTAGTGGCATGGACACTGATGTCACTTGGGATGATGGAGAAGGCACTGAGAGGTTGCAGTTAGGGCAGGGGCCGACCAGCGGCACAGTGGGGAAGAAACAAACCATCAAGAACCAGGAACTGAACAGGCTGTGAAAAGGAAGACAACGTGGAGCAGAAAGCCAGGGAGAGGAATGTGTCTCCACCCACCCTGCAAGCAGGAAAGGAGCGTTCGGAGAGGTGAGGGGCTTCCTCCTCCCAGCGCTTGGCAGAGGCTGGTGTCCTCCCAGAGCTCCATGCTTTCCACAGGCACTGACTGTACATCATCTGTCTCTTTTCAAGATTCTCCATGCCTGGGGCTTGGGGAGGGTTTCTGAAGACTTTTCTAGCTCAGCACTTAGCGTTTGTGATGCAGTTAAACAGAGGAAGGAACACAGGGAAGAGGACCAGGTGCAGCAGAAGGGAATGAGGTTGGTGAACAACCTGGACAGAATGCCAAGGCTCCCGAGAGTTTTCTTTCTCACATTTCAGGTTATGGACTGGGAGCTTTCCCAGATTCCATCATGTCCATAATAATGTCCGTGCTGACCATTGTCAAACAGCCACAGGAATACAAAGTACAGCATAGGGAATACACCCAAACGTTATAACTATGGATCAGTTTGTAAATGATATAAATGCCTAATTACTGTACTGTACACCTGCAAGTAGTGATGTGGAATGTTAACTGTAATTGAAAAATTAAATTTGAAAAAAAAAGTAATGTCCATACTAGGTACATACCAGCAAGGGGAATGGACGGCAGGCAGTGAGACGTCCCAGAGAGAACAGCGGGGCAAGAAGATGGTCACCCCAGCTGCTTTAGGATGTGAGGGCAGACTCCCCCGCTCCCCCCGACACATGGAATTCCAGCAGCAGGTGAAGAAGAGCAAACCACTGAGAGGCTGCTTGCCCACTGCCAGCGCCGGGGACCTTGGGGTATTCTCTGGGTTGATATAATGCCAGCTGAGTCATCGAGAAATGGTAGGCATTTCTTAACAGAATGGTTTCATTTACTGCCTGCATTGGGTCTACAGCATGTTCTTGCACTAGCAGGACTTAACTAAAAAGAAATAATTTGCCAAGTGCTTTCCAAATTATTGCAGCACATTTGCAGTTCATCATTACTAGGACGCTTCCCCCAACACAGGAGAAGGACTGTGGGCCACAATGTTAATTGGTTCCTTTGTTACAAATACATTTCTTGTTCGGGGAGAGTCGGGGATTGTACAAATAATACGCAGTTTACTGAGGAGTCCATTTGTATTGAGTCTGCTGACTGTGTGGCAGGTCCAGTTTTATAATTCTTCAGTGGGTTTTAAGGCAGTTGTCCCCAGAGAGGGTGCTGTAGGGAACCCTCGGGCTTGCAGTTTCCAAGCGCTGGGGCTGCAAAACTTTGAACAGATCTGAGAACCCAGTGCTAGCAACTGCGAGGCCAGAGTCCGTTTCGGTCTAAACGCAGCATCGTAGTTAAAAGCCGGGGCCCTGTTATAGTTAAAAGTTTGGCAGTGACTTCTTTAAGGAATACTTTGTAAAAAATCTAACAATTTATAAATTCTCCCCCTTGATCCAAAAAGAAATAAAAGTAACATGGCTCCCTTGGTCCCTAAACATAGAATGAGTTTTAAAAGGGAAAATTATAGAAAAGAAAAACTTGAAATTGAGTGGCTGTGACCCTTTGGGACCTGACCCACCTTGTGAAAACATGAGAGAAAATTTTCTTCTTCCTCTTGGTCTTGAGTCCATGGAGACTAGTGACTGGAGTCACCTTGGCCATATTTTCGTGCCATGCCGCTGTGACAGTTACAAGTCTGGGTACGTGTTATCCAGACTTGCTTTTTACACTGGCTTCACCACTCCCTCGCTATGTCATCTGACACACGTGAGTCTAGGTCTGAGCTTTAGTCTCATTCTCTGTAAAGTGGGAGAATATAATCCTGCACGCGTAGGTTGTGCGACGGTACAATGGGCACTGAACACTTGGCGCGGAGCCAGGCACACAGTAAGTACTCAACAGTGGCGGGGCTACGATGAGGATGACAGAAAGCTTCATAAATACAGGCCTAGTGAGCTTCCACTAAGTGGAGGTGGTGGAGTTCTTAGTATCTTTGGTGTATGGGAGATGGTTCGAGACCCAGGAGGAATCCCACAACCGTGCTCAGCATTATGCAACGGTAACGAAAAATGCAAGGAGTTCTGGCAAAACAAAACGAACAAACAGTGCCCAGCGTGCAGCATAGCAAATGTTAATAGAACATAAACCTTACCCATTTATTCCTGATGCTTCCAACAAGAGTCCCATCTGTGGCTTCTTAACTGAAGAATCCTGATGTTAACTGTATTGCAAGTTTCATCCTATTTATTATGTGATTGTGCTTTTCAGTGTGCTGATAAAGGTGAATTTTTTTTTTTTTTTAATTTACATTCCTCCCCTAAGCCACCTCTAGTTTACAGGCCAGTGGCTCATTAGGACATCTTAACCTTGTGATCTCCAGTATTAAAATAATCTCTTTGCTCCTGGCTCCATCCTGGGTTACTCAACTTCGGATGTTTGCCACACCTGACCCCAGCCCCGGACGGACACCTGGGGGTGCTGCTGAACCCCCAAGACTCATGCTCTTCTCCACCTCTCACTTTCACAAACACACTGGCCGTTCTCTGTGGAAAGGACACCCACCGGAAAATCTCAGCCAGCGTGTGTCTTCGCTGCAATGTCAGCTGTTGTCTTTCTGTGCGATTCCACATTCCGAATTCTTGTTTATCCCTTTTCAGGCAAGGATTTCCTTAGGTCGAGTAATTTTCTCCCCGCTGGTCGGGACAGGGAAAGCTCCTATCTGCCTCCGGAGGTGTCTGGTGTCTGACTGGGTGGCCTGGCAGCCACTCAGCCCTGGGCGCCTGCCTAAATACACAGCGGCTTCTACCATCGCCAATCACCATATATTAATAACGCAATCGTATCTAGTAAAAGCCATTAACTCACGTCCCTACCAATTTTCCTACACCACCCTGCACTTGCCTAAATCTATTTAGAAACTTCCATTAGCATAGGTCCTTTTGAGAGGAAGGAGGCAAGAAAAGTCAATTTAACCTTTATAGGATATATAATTCTACCTCAGCATAAGGCATTAAATGTAACACCACTAAGAAATGTCTCTGAAGCTAATCCCCATATTACAGTAAAACGCTTTAAAATTTGAACCATCTCTACTTGGCCATAAAAAGGAAGGACCCAGAGGGTATTATACTAAGTGAAAAAAATCAGTCAGACAAGGACCAACACCATATGATTTCACTTATATGTGCAATTTAAAGAACAATATAAATGAACAAACAAAACAGAAACAGACTCACAGACATGCAGAACAGGCTGATGGCTGCCAGAAGGGAGGGGGGTTGGGGGGACAGGGCACAAGAGGTGAAGGGGTTAGGAAGTGCAGGCCGGTAGTTACACAGCAGTCATGGGGTGTTCGTACAGCACAGGGAATACGGTCAGTAATATCGCGACAAGTATGTGTGGTGCCAGGTAGGTGCTGGGAGCACCGGGGGAGCAGTGTGTAAGCACAGGGTTGTCTCGCCGCCATGCTGCACACCTGAAGCTAGTACAAAATGATACTCAATGCAGACTGTACTTGAAAAGTAAAGTAAAAAAATACCAGTCTCAGTGGTTGCGGTCCGTCTTTCTATGTATATGTTCCAGACTCCTGCTTTTCAGGAGCCTGGGAGTGCGGTGGCACAGGGAGACCTCGAGCCAGAGACCCGCATCCGAAGCCCAGCCCCCGAATTCCCGCCCCGATGATCTCTGCGATGTTCTCCAGAGCCCCGGAGGCCGGGTCCCCTCTCTGTGAAATGGGGGACGTTGTCTTCAGCTGTGCTGTGAAGGTTAGGAAGCATTATGTAAAGTGCTACTGTCGTGCCTGTCACCTGAGTCGGTGCCCGGTGGGCAGCAGTGGCAGTTGCGACGTTTGGTTAGGCTGGCAGGTGACTTAGGTTTTAATGTGTGTGTGTCTACCGAAAATTCGCCGTTCCTGCCTTCCAATTCAAAAACACTAAAGCTCTGTGGTAGCAACGTTATATCTCAGTAAAGCTGTAAAAAAAGAAAGTTCTAAAATTCAGAAAATGGAATCTATCATATTCCCTTAGAAAATATGAAATTGATTTTTAAACTGAAAAATGTCAGTGCCTATTCTGAAGGTGACCAATAAATATTGACGAATGGACTTCACCTACAGTTTTCCTTGAGCATGCACTAGGCCTATCCTCAATCCAAACATTAATTACTACTTTTATATCCTAGGGTTGTTGTGATAATCATACTCTACACACTGGAAAATAATTTTAAATTTATGGAAAAGTACATCCTCATGCTTTGACAAATGACTGCAATTAGTTCCAAAATTTTGGTTCATAAGCCAAAACCAGCGTTGTCAACCATTAAATAGGCCCATTGAAACAAATGTACAAACTTTAGTGTTTCTCTGAATGGAGTAATTACTCGGACGCCTCGCCCAGGGGTGAGGGATGCCTGCCGGGCCCTCCCCTGCTGCCTACCTCTCTCCCACACTCCACACTGTCACAAGGTGACCTCCCCCGTTCTCCACCCCATGGAATGAAAGAATGGATGAGGCAAGGCCAGGTGTAGCACCTTGGTGGTAATAGGTAAGTTTCCCATCACTCTGGACCATGTAAACGCAGTGAAGCTTTGCATGACAAAATAAAAGGTTCAGGTTTTTGAACGCATGTGGATGCATGCATGGCCCCATACTCACCATTTCGGAGACAACAGCCTAGTGCTGCCTGAAGGTAACATTCATGACATTTGACAAGCTCTTCCTTCCCCATGAGGTGTGGCATGTCTTGGTTAAAATACATTTGTGGGCAGTTGGGGCAGTAGAACAGCTCACGTAAGTGGTTTCTTGTTCAAACTGGGGTTAAAAATAAAAATCGTAATGAAAGGTCAGATGTCCCTCAGCAAATGTTGGTTACTAAAAAGCAAATTATCTGCAGCAAAAATTGGCCTTTAAGCATAGAGCTCAGATGAGTAAAGCTTTTATCAAGAGGGTATACAAAGAGAGATGTGTAAAGTGTGTGAATTCACCTGCCTCCACCCTCCCTCACCTCCAATGTGTCCTCTACCAGGGCTGTCCCACCTTTGGTGTCTCTGGGCCACACTGGAAGAAGCTTGGGCCATGTTAAATACATTGCAACAGGTAATCACACACAAAAAAATCTCTCAATGTTTTAAGTAAATTTACAATTTTGTGTTGGGCCGCATTCACAGCCATCCTGAGCCGCATGCGGCCCATGGGCCACAGGTTGGACACCCCGGCTACACCCGCTTTCTAAAACACCCCCATGTTTCTCTACCCTGATGAAAATCCCTGTGGTCATCCTTCACAGTCTGGCTCCTCCCATCTCCTAGTGTGACCCCACACAGGCCCCAAGCTCCAGCCCCACTGGGAAACTTGTCACCCTTACCCACGTGGTTGCCCTCACACAGCCTTTGCCTGAGAGGTTGTTCCCTGGCTGCCTAGACAATTCTAACTCATCGTCAAAAATATCTGAGGCGTCCCCTTTTCTGAGCGGCCATCTGATGTCTGTCTCAGGCAGCGATGGGTGTCCCTTTCAGTGACCCGCCATAGCACGCCCCACATATCCCCATTTTAAGCCATAAACATTTCTGGTCTGACTTTCCCATTCTAGTCCTCCGCTCAACCTGCTGCTGGGTGTCTCGGGACTGCATCTCTATCTTCAGATCCGCAGGACTACCCGCTGGCTTGGAGAGTAATAGGCACTCAGAAAAATGCTGTCTGAATGAAAGAATGAGTTCGCCTAACGTTTTCTGACTCTTCTTGCTGGAATACGCTGACATCCCAGAAACTGCTATGTTAAATATCTTTTTTATTTTGGGGGGTTGGACATGATTCACTGTTTTCTCAGGGAGGCTCGGTCTGTTGGAATGTGAGATGGAACTTCCTTCCCTGCATGCGTACATTCCACCTCTTCGGAGTATCGTTCAGTAAAAGCGCAGGAGATGGGAGGAGGCAGGGGGATATTTCTGTACGTTAAACTCAACAAGGGTCGTTGAGGGTATTTGGGCCCATCACAGGACAATGGGGTTTCTGCCCAGCCTGGTCCACCACTAAGCTGAGGCGGCCTGGCAGACAGTCACAGAGGAGAGAGCATGAGGGATCAGGGAGACCAGTAACAGGGGCTCTCAGGTGGTCCACGTGTGGGCTTTAGGGGCGGGGGGCTGAGCCCCTGAAATTGCACGTAAACTGGTGTGTGCGCGTATTGGGGTGTGTTTTCCCTGGAGGTGGATGTGCCCATACCTTTTGTGAAATTCTCAAAGCCACCTGAGACCAATAAAGGGTTAAGATGTAGCCCAGCACTCAGGCCTTTGGCCCAAGGCCTCCCAGCGCCCCACCCCAGCGTCACAGCTGTGCCCAGCACCCAGCGGGACCATTCCACTGCGTGGCCACACTGCCATCCCATCAGAGAAGCCTGATGCTTCCGGCAGTTTCCTCAGAACGACTTCTTGAACTGATGGCCGTATTCCACATGTCCTAAACTAAATACCATACCAAAGGGTCTCACTTTAGAAACAGGGGTAAGTAATATGCTTAATGCATTTGATCTTGGTCTTAACACCAGGCCATATAACTGCTATGATGAAGTATATACTATTTGATACTTCTCATTTTTATGCTCACACACACCTTGGAGACACTTCTAAATTTTGTTTGTACTACAGGTCAGAATGTAAATTTAGTAATAAAATTCCCGAGCTGTGTTGGAACTTTTAAAATTACAGTTTCATAAGTTCATATCTAAAATTGTCATGATTGGCTTTGTTTATAAATGAGCCAAGTTATCGAACTCTTTCAAAGGGACTGCGTACTTTGTCACTTTCTTTTCTCTGTTGGAAATGACTGAGTCCGCTGTAAAATTCTTGTTTCGACTCCATTTTCATGCTTTTTGAAAGGGAGGCATCTGGGCTCTTTGGTTGGAATGGGGAAAAGGAGGCTGTGTCTGTTTCCCGTGGATTTCTCTTTCCCATGGAATGTGTCCCTCTTCCTTGGGAATTGCTGCCTTGATGCAGTTGCTGACAAATGCAACAGCAACGGCCTATCGCTGAGGATGGAGGACCATTTCCTTGGCTTTTAAATAACCCTGAAGGAGAACAGGAGCTTCTTTCCAGGCCTCACACTGAAAGCTTGGAATTGTTGCTGAACAAGTCTCATTCAGAGTGCCCAGGGTGGGGTGGGAGGAGGGGGAGCGGTTGCAGAGGAGCTCGATGACACCTATCACCGCCATTATGAGACCCCTCGCTTGGAAGTGAGGGGACAGAGAGGGGGACTGGGAAGGAGAGGGGTGGTGGGGAGACCTGTTCTCCCTCTCTCGGATGTCCTAAAAAAGACGAGGTAGTGCAAAGTAGGGAAGACCAGTAGGAAAATGATAGGAATGTTATGTAAATGCTGAGAGATAAAGCACTAGCACGTTATGCATGCAGGAGGGACAGGTGCATGTACCAGCACGTGCAGAACAGAACCCGGCGGGGCAGCAGGGGCCATGAAAGAGGCAGGAAAGCCCAGGACAGGGGCAAAGAAAGCAGCACTGACTGGAGAAAAACAAGAGGACAGTTCAGAGCTGACAGCAAAAAGAGGATCAGGCGGACTGAGCGGAGCAGCCAGCTCTCTGCTGCCTGTCCTCTGCCCCCCTCTTCCTCACTGAACCCTCCTGGACTCCTGCCCTGCACCTCCACCTGCAAAGATACCCAAGGTACCGGCTGCCCTGCCATCTCCAAGCTCCTCTTGGAAGCGAGTTCCTCCAGCTTCTAATCATTCCTGTGTGTGAGCATTTATTCCGTAAACGTTTATTGAGAAGGGCTTCTGGCAAGAATCAGGATTTCACCTAGCCTTGCAGCAGGGCTGCCAGGAAGTGAACCTGGGATAGTTCCAGCGAGAGCCCTAACCACCTGCGGTGTGTGGTTACATTCAAATAGTATTGGGTCACTGGTCAAATGGCCCCCTTTCGGCAGGCTCCTTCACTCGGTAGACCAGTCGCCATTTCATCTGAACTGACTGTGTGAGTGGACGAAAGGCAGATGGCCCGAAGACACCAGGCAGTTGGAGAAATGCCCTGTGATATGAGGAGTCAGTTGCTATGTTATGACATTAATCTTGACCTGTTCTCTTCTGTTTTTCCCCAATCTCCAGGCCAGCTGTGTGCCCTGCCATGCTGAACGTTGGCCCCCAAACCCCAGCCTTGGGGGCTTCGTTGAGAACATAGGCAGGAGACTGGGTGGTGATCCCGGATTCACACTGTAAATAATGTGATTCCTACAGCACTGTCTATCCTCTCTTACATATCTCACAAGGCCCTTTGTTTTTGTTTTAAACTTTTGTTTACAAATACAATTGTTTAAATTTCTCTATAAAGGTAGCGTGCACATGATTAATGAACAATCAGAGAGTACAGAAGGGCTTCTGATTGCAAAGCAAAAGTCCTGGACCCTGCTCTCCCCTTTCTTAACTTTGCTGCCCCCAGGCAACCGTTGCTGTATCTGTTGTTGCATTTTTTTTGGGGGGGGTGTTTTTGGTTGTCGTCTCCACAGCTCTGAATAACAAGCTCTGCTTCTATTTCTTGATTTATCAATTTTAGACCTCGTTTATTGATTCCCTCCTATGATGGAGGATTTAGCTGATTTATATGGCTCCCACGTCCCCTTCTCTCCTCTTCCCAGTGGTTCATTTCTATCAGTGTGCCCTCAACTTCTCCGGACCTTGTAACCCAAACCTCTTTTTGTACAATCTCAAGGTTGATGGCATTTTCACGGTGTTCCTTAAACAGAGTCAAGTCACCTGTGATTGGCCCACGGGTTGATTTTAAGTATTCCAAGGGAATATACAGCATTTACATGATCATAAATATGTAAATAGTATCCATGTAGAGCCAAGGGTTGAGCTCAGCTCACCCATCCACCTCTGTGGTTCCAGTATACACATGTGCCCCTCCGTGGAAGATGATTCTAGAGTCAAGTTCAAATGGATTCTCCTGTTGTGTGTTGTGCCATGTCACTAATATAACATTTGATTTTAGCTTGCTTTTTATTTGGACTGTAACTTCCTGATAATAGGATTTTTGTTGTTGTTTTTTTCTTGTACTTTCTGATTCCTTTTATTTTGCTGTATGTAATGAATTTTTTCATATGTCAACTTGCTTGGCTAGAGTTCTGTTCCTAAGCTCTAATGTAGGTGTTGCTGTAAAGGGATTTTGAAGATTTATTAATTACTGTCCCTAGTCGGCTGATTCTGAGTAAGGCAGACTGAAGTGGGTGGGCTGAAGTTTCACTCAAAGTAAAAGAAGAAATTCCACCTGTAGATACAGCTTCAGCCTGTGGATTCAAGCCTGCTCTGGTCTTTCCTTTCTGCTAACCTCACCTGCGGATTTTAGACTTGCAGAGTCAGCCCTAATAATCCCGTGAACAAGTTCCTGTAATCAGTCAATCATACTATCTATCCATCCATCCATCTATCCATCTTCTGTCACCTCTCACCGGTTCTAATTTTCTCCTTCAACCCTCTGTTCCTTTATCACCTCTTCAACTTTTACCAATTGTCTCCATCATATATGGAGCCTTTTTTTTTGCCTGGAGCCCTCCCTCATGGAGCTGTTCCCCTCCCCCTCCAGTCCAAAGAAGTCACTCTGGAGGCCTGAACAGATGCTTCCCCAGGATTTTACCTTCACTGCTCTCATAGGTTGAATTTATGTTTCCTGGATTCCGTGTCATCCTCTTTGTTGGTTTACATCCTCATTTTGCTGAAGCTAAAACTCATTTCCTTTAAGAAAAAAAATGAAGGTTAACATTGAGAACATGTTTTACATCTTGCTGTTGCCCTTGATGGGCAGTTTGGGTACAGAATTCCAGGTTGAACTTAACGTCCCCCGAGGACCGTGAAGGCACTGGCAGAGCTGTTCCTCGCTCTCTAGGGCTGCTGGTGAGAAACTGAGGGCTGTCTGAGTGTCCATCCCTCAAAGATGAGCTGATGCTTTTTTCCCACTGAAAGCTTTGGGATCTTTCCTTTGTCAGGAAGACCCATATTGGACTTCCGACCTGCAGAAGTGTAAATAATAAATTTGTGTTGTTTTAAGCCACTAAATATGTGATAATTTGTTACAATGATAGGAAAGCAATGCAGTTCTTTTTGGTGAGATTTATTCATCTTTATCATCCATACCTTCAGTTGAATGCTTTAGTTCAGATATCATGTTTCAATTTCCAAGAACTATTTTTTTATATAGGATTCTATTCTTATTTTACAGTGTGTAGTTTATTGATTGTTAACAAAGGCCCTCTTAGGGAAAAACACAAGATCTACTTTCTAAGTCCATAGAAATATCCTTAGAAATGGCCTGACTGATTGGACAAATTGAAAGGGGAAACATATGTGATCACTAAACCGAAATAGGTTTTAAAACTTTTGCTAGCTCTGGTTCTCAAAGCATGTGATCTTTAATCCTTCATCAGTTTGTGCTTATTCTTATACTTGATTAGAAATGCTTCTGGTTTCAAAACAGTAATATCTCTCAGTGAATTAATTGCCTATATATTTAAAAAATAAAAATATACACTTCCATCTTTTAATTTCACAGTATCCCTGCTTATATTCATAATTTTAATTCCTACTTTGAAATACACCCTGTAGCCTCCAGGAACTTTGAGTTGGTGACCCCGCTGGTCCTCAGATTCACCAGAGGAGCGGTGCCCCTCCCCCATGGACAGAGTGAGAACTCAGGTGTAGCTCAGCTGAACTCACAGGTAATGCTGCTCTCCTGTGGGTGCTACTGAGGCAGTGAGAGGAGATGTGACCGACAGGACTGGGGAGCCTCCCTGGTGTCACCGAAAGAGGCTCAGGGAGAGGGGTCTCCCTTCCACCCACACGTTCTTTCCCCCTGGGATACAGTGTTCCTGCAGCGGGATGTGGTCCTCAGCCCCTTTGGATTCTTGGGGCCTTTACTAGAGGAACGTAATTATCAATCGGGGTTGGGAGGTACGTGGAAACACTGAGGTAGCATCGTCTGTGGGAGAGAAGGGGGTTCTCTACAGATTTCAGTTTGGAAGCCAAATTCCTTTCCTGGAAGAGGTTTTGTGCTCCCCCATTTTCTATATTAAACATTGCGCTTCAGCTGCTGACCACCATTTATAGGCCACAGTGCACACAGAGGTAGCCATCAATGCATAAATGAACACACATGAGCAGCGGACAGGTGTGGCTAGAAATTAGAGTCTCTTTTCAGGATTCAGCTGAGAACTATATATAGAGAGAACTATATATATATATATAGAACTATATGTATAAATAGAAATATATATATATATAACTATATACATATAAAATCAGGCAAATATGTTAGCGACACACATAACCTGATCAGCTGTGGCTGCATCTAAGAGTCACAATGCAGCTGGGGAGGGATTAGGAAGGGCTGATCAAGTCCTTTTTTAAAAATTGCATTAAAGTGCAACACAGAAGAGATGAAATGAAGGCACCAATGAATTTCCTGAACCTGCAAAGTGTATGCCAATTGTTCAGGACTGCATTTTAATATTATAAAGGCAAATATGGAATTTTTAGCCATTAAAAATCACACTGTGGGTGAATATTTATTGGCACAGGAAGAAGTTTGTGGTAGACCGTTAACTTAAAATTGGATTAAAAAAACAATGTGTGCTGAATAGTCTCTTTGTAGTAAATAAATGTGTATATATTTATAAGAAGAAGAGAGTTGAATTGATATCTAGAAGTCGTTAACAGTGGTTACCCCTAGACAGTTGGATCATAGGTATTTTATTTTATTCCTTTGGCTGATCTGTGTCTTCCAATATTTCTTCAGTAAGATTGCATTACTTTTCTAATAAAAAACAATAAATGTTAGTGTGAACAGACTAACAAAAAGTGTTAAGATCATCTGATATCAACGGAGCCACTGATAACCTGGGATGATCACAAAAAACATGGGTGAGAAGCAAAGAAATGACAGTAGAAAGGGTTCCTTTAATTCTCATACCAGTTCCAATGTGTGGGGTCTGTTTTCCCACCACGAAACAATTCTCTGACACCAGCTGGGTGCCCTATAATGTAACTCCTTTCTGACACTAACCTCGAGCTGGAATAAGACCCTGAAGGTAAAGGGCTCAGTCTCTCAAAACTGTTTCTCACCCTCACCTCTCTTGTAAATTCTATTTTATACTTTCTGTCTCTATGAAGCTGATTATTCTAGGTAATTCACATAAATGGAATCATACAATATTTGTCCTTTTGTGTCAGGCTTATTTCACCGAGCATACTGTTTTCCAGGGTCCTCCAAAACACAATAGTTTTCAGTTAATAATAATTATTAATACTTCGTATCAGTGAAAGGGACGATGCTGTTTGTAACCTTTCACCAAGGTTTCCGTAACCTTCTGAGAGATGGACAGCTTGAGGCACAGGTTAGAGCCCACACCTGGTCAGCTTCTTTCCTTTACTCAATTTCTGCTGAAATAGAAAGTCCTGATTGTGATTACTGGCCATCGGGATTGGCAAAGTTGTTCAGGAACCTGTCTGATAATTCTAAATATATGGCTCGAACGGGTAACCAGTTCCCTCTCAGCACCAAGTCAGGCACTGGAATAAAATAGATAGGCCACAATACGTGGAATGTTCTCTGTTTCAACCTCAGAGATGGTGACAAGTGGCATCCTACTCCTCTTTGATTTCATCCGGCTCCGGAAAGTGTTTCTCCAGTGTTGGGGACAGCATTTGGATTAATTTCTCGGTTTGTTTCTTTTGGGGGATATGACATATAAGTACGTTCCATACCTGGATTTCTCCAATGAATGAAAAAAATCAGGTGTTAAAATCAAATTTGTTTGTTAAGATATTTGTACCATAGCTTGGTCTTCAGAAATTCTAATAGCCACAATATTCAGAGTGATAAAATGTATACTCTCATCTGATAGACACAGGCTACCAAAACATAGCATACATCACTGAAATATGCTACTTGAGAAATCTACTTTAAAAAAAAAGCTGTCATTACTAGTATGGTGAAGAAATGCTTTTATCTCATCCCTAATTTTCAAAGCTTGTTGAAACACGCTCACCTCAAGAAACAGTTTTCTTCTGTGTGGCCCAGGCTTTTATTTGCTGCCAGTCGCCTCACAAAGCATGCTTAAAAGGGAAACACTCACTTGTTGCCACAATTTCGATGTATTAACTACTTTCACCAAAAATGTTCTAGGGATGAAACAATGCGTAACGGGACGATTTTTTCCAAACACGTAAAGACTTCGTCATTGAATGCATCACTGTTACTGGCAGCCTTTCCAGTCTACATCATGGCTCACAAAGTAATTGCTAACTACATGAAAAATCTCCTCTAGCATGGGGCTGGAGTCTTCAACTAACCAGTAAGTCACTGAGTGTTTCCCTTTTTTATATTCCTGCCAAGTGTTGACTGACACTCTGCACATCAGTGATTTCTTCCCAACGTAAGCAAATACCTGCTCACATGCACCCGTGACACTGCCCTTCTGGGTTATACACTGTTAACATCATATGATGTACCACAGTCCACATGGACTATGAGACTCCTAGTAGCTCAAGTTTCTTCCTGAGCATGGTAATTATTTGTTAACCTTATGGCTGGATTTATAAACTTTTAACAGGAATATGACGTCTATCTGTGTGTGTGGGTGTACAACTCTGAATGATGTTTCTTTAGTTTTGGTCTCTTCTCCACCTTTAAATGACAGAATTTATCAATTTCCTATTAGGAAGCATTATTTTGTGCTTGTTCAGGAAAAACTCAATTGGTTTATCAGAAAGGTCACAGTCCTTTGAAAGCAACGCAAAAGCTCCTGTGGCTTCTTGCCATTCCTTAACAAAGTTTTGTAAGAGACAATGTAATAGAAGCTAGAGGCAAATTGATTGCTGTTCTGATAAAATCCAATTTTCACATATTCATCAAGATCCACTTGGTCTAGCACATGCAGCTTCCACCTTTAATGTCTACACTGGACGCCGGTTCCCGGTTTACACTTACAGTGTGTTCGGTTACGTTCCCATGGCCGTTTTCACTGATCCTTTTACATGAAACTGCCTTTCAGCACCTGATTTAGTTCTGTGAATTGGCTATTGTGATGCACAACAGAAATGTAAAATTAACAGATGTGCATAGCATTTCAATACATAAAATTCAATAGGCAAGGCAAAGTGCTCCATTAACTGGAGGTTAGCTGAGATGAACAACTTTCTAGGAACACAGTGATTTCTATTAAATACAATCAATTGTTTAAAAAAGATTTTATTTATTTATTTTTAGAGAGAGAAGAAGGGAGACAGAAAGGGAGGGAGGGAAACACTGATGTGTGAGAGATACATCCAGCAGTTGCCTCTCACACGTGCCCCAACTGGGGACCTGGCCCACAACCCAGGCATGTGCCCTGACTGGGAATTGAACCAGCAAACTTTCGGTTCGCAGGCTGGTGCTCAATCCTCTGAGCCACACCAGCCATGGCTAATAAATTAATCTTAACCTTTAAATCACAAGATGAACGTGAACTTACACTGTTTTCTTGCGCCTTCCAGCTGTAGACAGCTTGGGGAACAACAGCGATCCCTGGTCTGTCTGTGAGCAGTACGCCCCAAGGGCTATGATTTCAGAGTGTTAGGGCAGCTGTCTACCCTCGAAAACAGCTCATCGTCCAACTAGCCTGATATCCAAAGTCCCCAAGTCATTGGTTATTTCTCCTATGACTTCAAGGTAGTTCTGGCTCATAAAATTCAAGGTGAATTTTAGCAAGTATCATGAAGCTCACATCATGAAGTAGGCTGAAGATATTGTCTATATATAAAACAGACACAGCCTCTGCCTTCTGGAGCTCACAATTCAGACTTTAAATAAATACATACAAATAAACTATAAACTGTTGTGAAAGCACTGAAGGAAAACAGAGAATAATAAAGTAGTGGGTGGGTGTGGAGAGGTCTGATTTAAATTGGTGGGTCAAAAGCAAGGGCTTTTGAGCAATTTCCTCTGATATCTTCAAACAGGGGAACAATCCATGGGTTGTTGGTATATAGCCTTCTTTATGATATCCGTGCTGTGCTGTGTAAGCAGGCCTTGAGACAACATCCACTGTTTCATTCTGTAATTACTGTTAGCGCTTACTGTGTTGCAGGTGCTGTTCTAGGCTCTGGGGTGGTTGTGAACGAGACAAACCAGATTTTTGTTCTCATGCAGCTTTTGTTCCAAGTCAACATGCTCCTCCAAATATGAAAAGAGAACAATACAGCTAAACACTAGAGTAGACTATTTTAAAATCTTATGAAGCATCATTTCATCAATAACGCAAGAGCACTCTGGGGATAATGCACCCTTGCTGGACAGTACTCGACAGTAATCTGATTGAATGTTTTATCGTGTGTGTGTGTGTGTGTGTGTGTGTGTATTCATTCACAACAGGTGATCAGCAATGTAGAAGATATAAAAGCCTAAAATGGAACTGGTGTATCTGGCGTTGCAGATTTTTTTAAATTAAATTGACTGAGGTGACATTGGTTAATAAGATCATATAGGTGTCAAGGGTACATCTATGATACTAGATGACAGCAGCCAGTAGTATCATCTCTTCTGATCAAAATTTGGCCTTAAATGGAAACTTGCCTATAGAGAGAATTATTGATGAGCACGTTATGCTTTTGTAACCAATCAGTAAATTGGCATTCTGGTCACACACATTGGTCTCCCAGTGTGTGTTTAACATGAGTCTACTTAAGAGGTTATCAGTCAAGACCCTGAGGCCACAGGCTGCTTCTGGATGGAGCAGTCAGCTCCCAGGTGGTCACCCCAGCACACCTGTCGGGGTGTCCAGCAGGCTTTCTTCTTGAAACTACCAGCTCTGGGGTATCTTTCCAGTCAGCAATTTGCATTAATTAATGATGATGAGGTACTTGGAAGGCACCTTATCAGCTATCCCTTGGGAGAAATGATGATTTAGGGTATGAGGTAGAAAATGGTTATTTCAAGGTTCATAATAAACCAGTTTCAAAAAATTGGTTAATATTCCCAAGAGCTATCAAAATAACATAGGAAATTGTAGGGGGAAATGAACCCACAGCTTCTGATTTTATCAGTACAGGTATGGCTAACAGAGCCACTGGAGTTCTTTTACTTAAATAGACTCTTTTTTTTCCCCCATTTATCCTAAGAAGCTGAAATAGTGCCTAAATTCAAGAAAGCAACATTCAGCAGTTCAGTCTTGTCTTCCTTTCTTGTGAAATTGAAAAGAAACAAACATATTTGAATTTGATGTACTGTAAATAAGACCAAGAATATTTATCATAAACAGTTGAATACTGGCCATCTGAGCCCAAAGTGACTTTTCCAAGTTCAGTAGAAATACACAAAGAATTTGATAAATATTGAATTATGCTTCAAGGCAACTGCTGATACTTTCTGTTTCTAAAATTTCTTTCCTTCTATTTTGGAATAAAAGTTCATCACCAAATACAATAAAAAAATACAACGCATTGCTTTTCACCTCAGCTTAGGGAAGAGCTTTTGCTTGCTCTTACGCCATCATTTTGAGTTCCTGAAATCACTGTAATTAACTGAATGTGTAAGAATGCGTTTCAATAAATTTCCGACAAACAGTGCTTCTTCCTTCCACAGGTCACATCTTTGATACTGCAGGAAAAGGACTAGTAATGCTTATCCTGATTGGGAAAGGAAGTAGTGATGTCTATTAAAAGGCTCTCTACAATCTTCTGGTCACTGGCTCTTGCCCACCCATTTGTTCTCACTGTGGAACCCTACAGGAACATGTCTCCATTTGACCCTGCAACTGCATCACTATGCAGCTGGCCCCTCTTGCTTTTCTGGGGTGGGGGGTAAGTCACCTGCTCTCATTTAGTTCATTTCCTTTGGTATTTTCCATCTTGTGGGAAGTATCTGACATCTGTCCCACATACTTCTTTATGAATACAAAGGCTCATCTTTTATCTTTTTAATTTTCATGAGTAAATTACTCTTCCCCTTTTTATAGTTGCAGTCTTTTCATTGTTTATGTTTAAAAAAGACCCTCTAGACTAATTCTTTATGGCTGCTTAAAAAATGTTATTTTTTAATGCTTCTAATTATATTCTGTTGACATTTATATTTAGGTTTGAACCTAATGTCACACTGGAAGCACAAGGCTTCCTGCCTCATTAGCACCATCATGTGGTTGAAATTGTGTATCACATTGGAAAATCGCTGCATAGATTAAGACAGGCTGCCATGATATCACATTTTCCATTATAGAGAGAACACTGAAATTAGAGAGGTCATAAAAAGTGGGGGAATCTGAAATAATCCTGTTACTTTAGTAAATGCCCAGCAAAATGGGAGCTAGCAAACACCAATGATTAAATATGTGGACACTGGAGCTCCATTACATACATGAACTCAAACCCTCCCTCTCCCGTTCACTTCTATGAACTGGGGTACATCGGCTAATCTCCCTGAGGCCAGTTTCCTCATAAGTACAAGGATTCCAGTATCCTTTATCTCACAGGGATGTTGAGAGGAATAATTAATATTATGGTAATAGCACAATGGCCGTCAAATAGTTTTATAATATCAGCTATGATTGTTGATGAACCACCATATTCGGTTTTCCTTTTATGTTAAAAACCAGAGTGGAAAGAATATGAGAAAAGAAGACTTCCTCTGGGTTTTAGAAAATTACATCAAAATGGTAAATCGTTTTCATGATGATCAGAAGCAGTATGATGTTAGAAACTGCAAAAGGTAGATATTAAACACACACACACAAAATACTTTATTTTTTTAGAAAAAGGGAAGAACACTTCTTGAAAGAACAGTCTTCTAAACTGTACTTACAAAGTGAAATTTGAACATTCTCTGGCTAAATTAACCCTAATTGACAGTCAAGTAAATACTTACAGGAGAAAATAACTTAGAATCCTTTTCAAGGGTAGAAAAAACTCTTTAACATTAAAAATAATTTATAGTCCTAAATCCTCTCAAAGTTCTATTAAAGAGCAAAATATAATTTTATGAATCCTTCGAAGAGCTACACTTAGGACAAATCTAGATGTTAGAAATTCTAGTTGAAAATGAATTTTAATGATTTTCTTAGGAAAATAGGATGGAAGGTACGATATTTAAAATCAGTGAGAATAAAGCATGCGGGGTTACTGCTCCCCCTAAACCCATCCATCATCACTAAATAGAATAGGTAATATTGCCAGAACCAGAATCTTACATCCAGTTTCCAAACTGCAGTTTTCCCAGTTAGCATCGTTTAATGAATTTTTGTTATGTCATTATGCAAATATAGTCTGTGCTCATTATCTTCCTACTTATTAAATTCATCAAAGGCTGTCCAGGGACAGATTTTCTGTTTTGTCAACTACACCCACAGTCTTGTTCCCAGATTTTTCATCAGTATTTTTTCAGACTTTGATGGAAAAAAAAAAAAAGAAATAGGAACGATTTCATGAATTCCAAATATGCTCTGTTTCAGTGAAACATTCAAGTACGCAACAGCCATCTGCAGTAGCTCCCAGCACAGCCCAGTCCCAGGGCGGTGCCAGACTGGTGCAGTCAGTTAGAATGTGGCGTTAGCATGGCCATAATCCATTCCAATGTGATCCGACTGGCTGTGCGGGGAAGGAAGATGTCTTCGGTGTCAACCTGAACTCAGGCCAGCAGTCTAAACAGCCTATGCCCTTGATTATTAAAATTTGGGGATTTTCCAGAAATCTTCTAATGGATTCTATTTTAATTTCATTGTGGTCAGAGAACATATTTTGTATTATTTGAATCCTTACTGAGACTTGTTTAGCACAGAATATGCTCCTTCCTGGTCCATGTCCCATATGCGTGAATGTGGTATATCTCTCCATTTATTTAGATCTTTGATTTCAGCAACGTTTTGCAGTTTCTGAGCATAGCTCCTTCGTATCTTTTGTTAAATTCCTAAGTATTTAGACTACTATTATAAATAGTCTATTTAAAAATTTTATTTTCGAATTGCTGCTTGCTAATACAAAAAATATTGATTTTTATATACTGATCTTTTATCCTGGGAGCTAATTTCAATGATTAATTCTAGTAAATTTAAAAGATTTGCTAGACAACCTATTAATCTATAGATAATTAATCTAGATTAATCTCAAGAAAATATTCTTTTAAAAAAGACTTTCTACATAGACAATTGTGAATAGACAGTTTTACTTTCTAATCTTCTCACCTGTTAATTATCTTTTGCCTACTGCTACCTAGAACCTCGTACAGAGTTAAACAGAAGTGGTGAGAGTAGACATTCTCACCCTCTTCCAAGTCCTGGGACTCGAGGGTTTCACCACAAAGTAGTTGGCTGTTGGCCTTTTGCAGAAGTTTTCTGTTAGTTCTAGTTTTATGACTGTTTTCTCCATAAACTGGCAATAAATGTGTCATGCTTTTGCTGAATTTATTGCAATAACATGATGTTTCCCCCTTTATTAATATGGTAAATTACACTGTTTATTAAATGTTAGGCAAACCTTGCATTCTGGGGAAAGCCCCAATTGGCTGCTGTATTTTATCCTTTCTCTATATTGCTATGTTCAACTTCCAGTATTTTGTACAGGATTTTTCCCTTTATATTCATGTGGTATTAGTCTTTGATTTTTTTTCCTAATGTCTTTGTCAGACATTTGTAGTGGGGCTATGCTGTTCTATGATTAATTGGATATTTTCCTCATCAATTTTCTGTTTCTGTAAGGTTGACAATTGCGTTCTTTAAATACTGATAGAATTCACCAGTGAAGTCATCTGGGCCTGGACTTTGTTTTGGAAAGTAGTTTTTAATTATAAATTCAAATTCTCTACTAGATGTACAACTACTTAGATTTTCTATTTCTTCTTCAGTCAGTTTGTTGTTTTGTTTTCAAGGAATCTGTCCATTTCTTCTAAGTTATCAAATTTTATTGACCTAAATTTGTTTGTAATGTTTTCCTTTTATGGTTTTAATTAGAATTTTTCACCCTCAGTACTACTGACATTTGGCACCAGAAAATTGCTGTGGGGACCGTCTTGGGCACTGGAGGATAATGTTTAGCAGCATCCTGGCCTCTTCCCACTAGGTGCTGATAGCAGTCTCCTCAATCTTGACTTCCACAAATGTCTCTAGACACTGCCAAATGTTCCTTGGGGACATGACGCCTCTGGTTGAGAGCCGCTGTTTTAATGTTGGTATGACCCCCAGTGAGCTCTCATTCCAGATACTGGTCATCTGTTTAAGTTTGTTTTGTTAAGAGCTTTTAGGATATAGAAGGCATGCTATGCCCCACATGCGGACCGTGGATCTTTTCACTGACTCTGACTTGGATCATCGAATCAAATTCTTTTCTAATACAGTAATGAAAAAACTATAAATTCTCCTCCAAGAATACTTTATCTGTATCCCATAAATTTTGAAATGCTTCGTGTTGATAGGTATACGGAGGGTACTGTTTATCTATGGAGGTAACTTACAAGCATTATTGTCATTCTAACAGAATTGCTTACAAATGGACTTTTGGTTCTGTGACAGGCAAGCAATAAAGAACAATATTAATAGGTGTAACTATGTAATAAAATTCAGTCACATAAATTAAAAACACTCACCCAACTAGTTGATAAATTGATGTAAATTTCTACAACTGTCAGCAACATTCTTTTAGCTCTTCTAGCAAGGGGGAAAAAAAAAAAAGCCACAATCTGTAACCCGCAGAACATTTACCAGGACAAGAAAATTACAATTTTATCGTACCTTAGAGTATTGATTTGCTGCCATCTGCTGGGAAGCAGAAATGGGTTTTCTAGCATCCTTAAAGGGCAAGAATGATGACCTTAGAAGTTATAAAACTTTGCCTATCCCGTAAAATAAAATGTAATGTAGGTACCTTTGGACCTGAAAGAAATCAGTATTAAATGTGTTAACTGACTGTTTATGTTACCAGTAGGGCTTCTGGTCAATTAGGCTATTAGTAGTTAGGTTTTTGGGGAATCACAAGTTACATTTTCAACTGTGCAGGGGGTTGGTGCCCCTAACGACTGTATTGTTCAAGGGCCAATTGTGTTATTCACCTAGAACCACAATGAACATACTGCCATATATTCACGCTACATACACACTTCTTTTATTGGCTTGGACTCTCTGAAAGTCGTCTGCTCACCCCTGAATACTTGAGCATACATCTCCTAAGAACAAAAGCATCCTTCTAATAACCACAGACAGTATCATGATTGTATCTGAAAAATTTGTCACCAATATATTACACTTTCATGCTCAAATTTCGCAAGCTGTCCACAAAGTGTCCTGTAAAATCCATAAACTATATACAGTTCACAGTTGCCTTAATGAAGATCAGTCCTATCTTCTTTCGTTGTCTTCCATGATATTGATATTATTGAAAAGTCCGAACAAATTACAGTCTAAATTTATCTGTTTCCTTCACAGATTCAGGCTAAATATTTCTTTTACAAGAATACTACAAAGGTGTACTTCCAATAACCTCATAGGTTTGTGTTTTTCCCAATACTGATGTTAAAAATTTTCCATTAAAACACCTATTGACATTTTGCAAAGGACTAATGTTCTATAGAACACAGTTTAGGGAACACTTGTACAAGAAAAAAAAGGAAATTCACTGAAGTGTTTAAGGATGTGTATACTAAAAAGCAGGTAAAGTTTAAAAAACCTTTTTCAATTAACAAACTTCCTAATTTCCTTTGGTTATACAAATTGAGCTTTCATGAAATTTAACAGCTACCAAAAAAAAAAAACCCACCCAAGACCCCAAAAAACCCAAACCCTCAGTTGTATAAACAACCCCAGCTTAAGGAATGAAGTAACTTCTCTCCAATTCTATCCTTAACGGTATTTGCTGTGTTCAGGGGCTGAGATTTGAAACCAGGTCTAAATGCTTCCATGTTTTCACGAGGCTTTCGGCTTCACTTGGACTCCTTTAACTTTTTGCAGTGGACTACTCTTGGGTCTACGATTACTCTGGGGTAAAAGTGGTGGTATTTTAGTCTAAATAATAATGAAGACCCTAGGAAAATCTGTTATTTTTCTAGATTAAGAATCAGTCTACATCAAGGAACTGAGGAAGGCCTAACCCCTCACACATGGACGCAATTATGCAAATCGTATGCGGGGATGGGGGTCTTGGTTCCAGATACGAATTATAATGTATCCCCCATTTACAACTTCCTGTTCGCCATAAATTGATCCTTGCTATTGCCCATTGATGCTGTCATCCTTCCATTACACCAAACATTTGATGTAATGTTTGTTACATTACAGTTTTTCCTAAAAATCCTGGAACTCAAGTGTTACTACTAATAACATAATCTGATAGGTTTTCAAATTATTAGTTACCATTCTGCCTTGCAGTGAGGTAGCAAATATTTAAGCACGCTCGTTTTCATCTGTTTCAGGCGACAGCCTTTCGGACCCCTGCCCCCAGCCAGGTGACTTTCCTGAGGTGAGCGCGGGTCCGAAAGAGTAAACTTTAAAAGAAAAAACTGCGAGATCTTCAGCCTTTAAAAAACACGCCGTGGTTTAAAAACTTGAGCTCTTATTTCGGCTGAACGTTGAGCATTTTATTCCAGCAGACTGGAAATTGCTTTGCGGAGTTTTAGTCTTTGTAACCTGACCAGCTTGTCAAACGTCCCTGATCTCGCCCTCGACCCCACACTGTAAGATCGCTGGAGCGGAAGAAGGAGGTTCTGCGTACGCAGAGCCCCGGGCTGGACTCTGGCTCCATCTCCCTGGCATCGCGAAGCACCAAGGTCGGGGGTAGGGGGAGGTTACCCTCAAACTTTGCAGGCGAGAGATCCATTCCGGACCTGGAGAAAAGCAGAAGCTACCCAAAAGGCCGCCCTCCGCCGCTTGACCTCGCGACGTCCCAGCAGCCCACAGCAGTCCCGCAAGCCATCACGTTCACGCGCCACCCGCCACCGGCCGGAATTCCCCTGCCCAGCCGGCCGGGCCCCGGGCCACACCCCCAGCCACCACTCGGGCCCCAAGGCCCGACAGTGGGCGCTGCGCCTGCGCGCCGCTGCGAGTGCGGGGGCGGGGCGAATCTGACCGGCGGAAGGGGTGGGGCGGGGCGGAGCTGCACTTCCTTGGCCTTGGCGGGTGAGTATGGGGTGGGGGTAGCGTGTTGCGTCTAGTAGGCTCCTGCCTCGGGTCGCCGGGGGTGGGTTGGGAGTTCCCTCGGCTTCAGGGGCGCCCCCTGGAGGATTTGGGGTGGGGGAAGGAAGAGAAGACAATTGAATTGGACAATGCTGGGTGTGCGGGATGCGAGGACACGCAAGCGTCCGCAAAATGGGCTCAAAGGGAAGGTTCGTTGTTATTCTCCTTAAAAAGGAAATGCTCTGAAAACGGGGTTTGTAAATTTTCATCACTTTAGGCAGATATGTGAGCTTACCGTTGTGCCCAGCAAGGTGATTTGCCCTGTGCCTCTGACAAACCGCGAATGATTAACCATAACTTGGACCTATGAAAAGCATGGTAGTTCAGTGTAGCTGCTGCCAAGGAGAGAAATTAAAACTCATCTTCTGTAGAATAAAACCCAATATGTAATAGCGTTTAAACAGTGTCTAGGTCTGTCAAATACTGTTCCCAGGCATGGGCTGAGTCTGTATTTCTTATTAGAAATTGAAAGACAACCCAAGATAAATGATATTTCTTACTTTATTACCTTTCTTAAGAGTTGCGTCCTAGTATCTGTACCTTCGAAGACAAAATAAAAAAAATAGACTATAACTTTTCCAAGTTGGTAGAAAACCATGAAGGTCTGTGCAGATTCTAAGTCATCTTGGGGTCGTTGTCCAGGATATAGTGAACACTTAACATTTTTTATTCAATATTATAAGAATTAAAAAAAAAAACCAAAAACCAGAGAAGTTCCGTTCTTTGAAGGCCAGTATTCTATGAGAACCAAAAGAAACACATGGAAAGTTACTTAACCATAAGAAATGGAAATCACGGTTTTAGATATTAAAAGATATCTAATGCAAACCTGTATTTGTCATTGGAAAGTGCTGGTGAGTGCTTGAGACGTTTGCTTCCCAGCCCATTATCGATGTGTGGGAATGTAGGTCCCTCACACAGATTTGATTTTCTCCAACACACGGTGAAAAGTCCATATTTTTATGTGATTTAAAATTCTCTCTCCCTCTCTTTTTTGGTTTTTTAAGAGAGAGGGAAGGGAGGGAGAAATTGAGGGAGAGAAACATCAATCAGTTGCCTCTCGTATGGGGGAACCAAACCTGCAACCCAGGTGTGTGCCCTGACTGGGGATTGAATTGGTGACCTTTTGCTTTGCCAGATGATGCCCAACAGACTGAGCCACACTGGCCAGGGCTAAAAAAATTTTAAATATTATTGGCAACCAGTTTACTCACATGCTCTCTGTGAGCTAGGAACAGGCAGTTTGCGACTTCTGCAGATTATCACCAGGGTATTCAGAAATAATTGGAATTGAAAGAGGAAAAAATTCCTGGACACTGGTGGTCAGATGAGGATTTAAGAAAACAGTGAGATTTGAATTGGGTCAAATAGGAGAGGTGTTTTAGAGGGGGCAGGACGTAACAGGTGAGTAAAATCCGGTTGGGAAAGTAAGCGGAGATAGGAGTAAACTTTCGTGAGAGTAAATGGGTCTGAGAAGGCAAGTACAGTAAGTGGAAGAAAACTGGTTTGGGAAACCATACAATGCCACACTGGACTTTATTATAGGTCACTGGTTCTAAAACTTAAACATATACCAGAGTCATCTGGAAGCTTATGACAAGAGATTGCTGGCCCCTCCAGAATTTCTGATTCAGAAGGTCTGGGGTGGGGCCTGAGAATTTCTTTTTCTCATCAGTTCTCAGTTGATGCTGATGCTACTGGTCTGGGGACCACACTTGGAGAACCACTATCCTAGGGTGTGGGGAACTGTTGGAGGACTTTGAGGTGTATGCTAAGGAGATGGATCACATTCACGATTCAACATGAGTCTTGCTATGAAGTCCAAGGTGGAAGACTGGAGACAGAGAGAGAGAGAGAAAGAAGGTTCCTTATAGTTAATTAGCACCTGCTGGATGCCAGGCCGGCTGCCAAGCTCTCTCATGCACAGGATTTCATTTCATACTGTGACCTTGATGTGTTGGTCTTAATATTTTTATACGGAGAGCAGTAGAGATATCCCAGGCCTCATAGCTAGGCTAGTCTCAGCTTCCTAAGACTAGTTCAGATTTGGACTAGGGTAGTAGCAGTAGAAATGAAAACATTCAATGGTGATGGAATTTAGGAAAATAGAGACTTCCCAAGTAGAATGAAACTTAAAAGTAAAATTGGGAAATCTGAGTCTTAGCTGCAAAAGTGAAAAAAGGTAAAGTGGACAGGGAACCTGAGAATGTTCCATGCGTGAATTCACCGTGTGCTCTATATTTCTCTTATATAACAATGACCCATTTAAGAGCTGCTTGTTTAAAAAGTCATCCTGCTCTATCAGAATTTCCTGAAATTATTTGGAAAGGAGAAAGTAAAGCCTTCTGTGGGGGTGGTGGGAGATGCTAAATAGGTTAGTGGCATCTGAGAGCTTATCCTTAAATCAGAAGTGATTAGCATTGAGAAAGAGAAACACATGGTCTAGCACTGCACTGACTGTATGAACTGCGCTGCGCCGCGGACACTGACCTAATGTATTGATTTTGGAAATCCTGTGTGCTTTTTCTTGCCAGAGTAGTTATTGAAATTGAAAATATGCACTGGATCAATTTCAAGACAAATATCCCGAGTCAAACCAGCTGCTGCTGAGCAGATTTTTAATGAAGGGAAACATCCATATATTGAAATCAGACTTTAAAAAAAGAATCCTTAAAATAAATATATATTTATTTTAAAATGTAGAAAATGTGTGTTTTCAAACATTGATGAACTGAATAATCAGCATGATGGAGTTATTGACCCATTCAAAATACAGCATACACTCATGTATTCAGTGAGCAATGAAGTTTGGTGTGGGTATAAAGATAAGTCGTAGTCTAGGCAAGATTGACATTTTAACAAATGCTCACAAAACAGTGTGATCATTGCTACAATAGAAGGATGTGACCAGTCCGTGGTGACAGGAGATAGGAGTGACAACTGAAGAGGCATGGGAAGGACTCCAGGGTACTGTTATAGAGGAGGAGACCCTTGAGTTGATTCTTGAGGGCTGAGGGGGGATTTGTGAGATGATTAAAGGAGATAAGGACCTTCCAATCAGAAGAAACTTCAAGGACAGTGGCCAAGATGTCTGAAAGTATGGCTTTTTCCAGGGCCTCTGCGCAGGTCAGAATAGTTACAGTGACGTGGTAAAAGTGGAGGAGAGATGGATAAGAGCACTCAGAAAAGAGTATGAAATGTTTATGTGATGGCTGTCTCGGTTGGATCGTGAACTTCATGATGTTAGGGGCCGTGTGGGGCCCGTATACCAGTGTATTCCAGGGCCTAGCACTGTGCCTACCATGTAGTAGGTTCTCAATAAATGGTTGCTGAGTGAATGAATGGCTGAATCACAGAAAAACATTTTTTACGGATGAGGTGGAGGGAACTTTTAAAATATTTTAAGCCGAGGAGTAAGTAATGTAATCAGATTTATATCTTAAGAGGATAAGATATAAGATACATTTGTATCTTACCCTCCCCCTTGTACAGAAGAAGAATTAATGATCATAGAGATGATTATAGTAGATTGGGGTTTACCTATTGGTAGGTTGCAGTCTACATGAAAAAAATGAGTAGGAAATCAGGGTTAGAGTGGGTCACATGTAATAGGGGTATGTGATGCTTGTGAGTCTTGTTTCGTGACCTGTGTGGTGACTGGTGTGAGTGCATTTCTCCCCGTGGACTGCACTCAAAGCTTGAAAGCCGTTAGAGAAACGTGGGAATGAGGTTGGAGAGAAGGGAATGGATATCGGCGATATTTTGGAGGAAAACAAATGTGAACCTTAAAATGCTGGTGTCCATGTGAACCTTTTGCAGAGGAGGGGATGCTCTTACCAACCCACCTCAGTATTTTCGCCCCGTTGCTGTGCTCCGTTGTGTATCAGTACACAGACGTTCTGGTTCATTAGGAGTGGCAGTGCTTTGAGGTATCTAACTGAATGTTGTAAATGTTCAGATTAAAACCACAGGATGAAACTGCACACCCGGGAATCCTGGAAATTCATGGAAATTGTTTGATTTGGCTATTGGCCAAGTTCTTTGATTTCATCCCCTACTGAAAAGAGGCTTAGTTACACAAGCAGGTGGGAAGTCCTTCTCTACCTGTGTGACTTCACCACTCCAGTAGATGCAGTCTGTTGTGCCTGTGACATAGATAAGGGCACAAAGCTGCTTGACAAGGCTGAGTTATATTGCCTTTTTAAAATGTGTAGACGCCTTTAAAATCTGGTGGATTGGTTAATTAGTTTAAATATGTACTTGGTTTTCAGGTATGAATTATTCTCTGGAGCAAAAAATATTTTAAAAAAGTTTAGAAATTTGGTCTGCCACCTAATACATTATTAGAATCTCTTACTGATAAGGTCTGCGCAGAAAATAATTTTTTAAAATTTAATCTTTATTGTATTTTTCCGATTACCATTTAGTCCCCACGTACCCCCTCCTGTCAGCAAGCACCACACTGTTTTCTGTGTCCACGAGTCCTTTTCCCTTTTTGCTCAATCCCACCACCTCCTGCCACTCCAGCTGTTATCCGAAGTAATTTTCATTTGGTCTAAGCGAAAGGAAGGAATGAAGGGAGTGAAGGGAGGGGGGGGGAGGGGAAAGGAAGTAATTTTTCATTTGGTCTAAGCGAAAGGAAGGAATGAAGGGAGTGAAGGGGGGGGAGGGGAAAGGGGGAAGGAAGGGAAGGGAAGGGAAGAAGGGAGGGAGGAAGGAAAGGGGGAAGGAAGAGGGGAAAGAAGAGATAAAAATAGTGAAGATGAACGGCCTGCAGTCATCGTTATTCAAATGTAAAGGGTAATTTGGTGTTCCTTTGATGGGACCTGACACTGGCCCTCTGTTTACAAAATAATCTAGGTTGAAAACCACAGTTTTTCCCAAGTTCTGCCACTAGTTGTGAGACCGAGGTCAATGAATTAACCTTCCTGAGCTTCCCCTGTAAAATAGAATCTCCTCCATATGTGAGGCTTAGCTGAGGAAACGCGTGTACAAGACCTCACACGTAGTAAACGTTCAGTGAACGGTAACAGCCGCTGCTCTGCCATTCCGAGGGTCCGCAACGTTTGGGGGCACCAAGAAAATCAGCCCCGGGGCAGGGATTTGAAGGTTTAGAAACTTAGAGTTGTGTACATCTAGGTAGTCTTTTGATGTTGGCGAAAGAGTGGAATAAAATGGTATCATCCTTTTCCTGGCTCGCTCTTTTGGCTTAAAGACCTTTTAAGATTTGTATTGGCATCAAAGGGCAGAGAACTTCACTTGTCAGATAGTTGACATGGATTTTTCTGAGAAAGACTGCAATTGTAAGAAATCACTATTTTAAATGTTGGAGCAGTGTATAAACTATTAAATGATTTTTATTCATCTCGTTTATTTAGAGAATGTTATTTGCTTGCGTTATTATAAGTGGACGTATTTTCATCTAGTAAAGCTCTCGTTAGTAGGTTTTGATTCCTTACAAACTTACCTTTCTGTTTTGGAAAATTAATTAGGTGTCAAAGATACTTTGATTCAAAACAGGGAACTTAGATGGTAGAATTTTTTAGTCAGGATTCTCAGGTTAGAATTGTTGCTCACACTTTTCTGTATAGAACAACATAGAGTAGATAGCGTACCTGTTCGTGAGCCTTTAACAAAAATTACTAACAGGTTACCTTGTGTCAAGCATTGTGCTAGATTCTGAGGGAATCAAGAGTCAGATACTGTCCTTTCTCTGGGAGGACTGTCAGCTGCAATGAGGGGTGGGACTGGGTGGAGTAAGGTCTATAAATAGATAAATTAGAGTGTAAGAGGACAAATACTCTCCCTGAGATGTGCTAAAAGGGTTTGGAGCAAAAATATGCTCCAATTGACTGCCCAGGGTCACGTGGGGAAAGGTGTGTCTTAGAAGAGGTGATATTTGAACTAAGTAGGAGTTTGTCAGGCAAAAAAGTGGAAGATATGCATTGGGACACCTAATTTTTATTATAGCATATGGATGGTTAAAAAAAATCTTCCGTGCTTTAAAGTGGTTACTAGCCATTAAGATGGTGATTCTGATAGAATCTCTGCACATAGAAACATAGCTAAAACATGATCATCACTTTTTTCAAATTGCACATAATTCTTTTTCCTAGGTTTGTGAGTATATAGGCTGATTTTATATCTAACTTAGAAAGTGACATATAAATATATGTGGAATGTAATACTGATGCTCACAATAACCTGTTAGTTAAATTAAGGGCTCAACAGATTTGATTCTCATATTATAAAGAAATCTAAATGTAGAGGGGAGCAAGTTATGGGTGATGACAAAGATAAAAGTTAAATCATGAATAGTTATTAGATATTTCTCATTAAAGTTATAAAAATTCTAAATTTTATCTTAAAGTTGTTTCTTTTTTACCATAGCAATTGTGCTTTGTTTTAATGTCTTTTTGAGTGTGTGTGTGAAGAGTAGTGATGAATGTTTTAAAATTGTGTTGTGGAAACATTTTTACACATTTTTAAGCATTATCCTTTTAGTATAAGACTAATTTTGTACAAACAGAATTCATAACTTTCCCCTCCCACCCAAAACACAAACATGATGAGCAGTTTCGGTTCTAATAACAAGTTAAAACATTTCTTATTTCTGTAATAGAATGTTATTTAGCTAAAATTAATTTGCATTGACTGGCTTTGAAATACAATTTAGAGAGGTACTTTGCAGCGATAAAATAATTTAGTACATTGTGCTTAGAGGTTCTTAAAAACCAGAATTTTCAAATAATTGTAAACCCAAACAAACTTAGTAGGAGATAGATATCTATCTATCTATCTATATATCTCATTTGTAAATTTTTGTTTGCCACTGAAAACAATTTTTGTTTGCTACTGAAAGCTAGGTCTCTGACCTAATTTTTGCTAAAGTTTTATGAACTAGTATAATAATAACAAAAGCCAACATTTATTGAGCTCTTAGTCTGTGCTAGGCACTATTCCTGGCTTTTTACATGATCTCGTTTGTCCTGGCAGCCATCCTGTTCTCTCACTTGTCCTCTTGAGAGGAAGTTGAGGCACAGGGTGGTTGAGTAAGATGCCCAAGGTCATGACAGCTTGCGTGGCAGAGACTCAGAGTCGCCAAGGCTCATACCCTCTGTGCTTTCCTGACTCTCAGCGTGCTTCGCTTTCTTTGTCTGATACAGCTTGAAGTGGAGAAGGTCCGCAAGTCTAAGTGAAGGGTCCTCAATTCCATAGCGGTCCAAACTCGAGCATGCTTACCTGCAGAGTTACAGTTTGTGGGGCCGAGAACGTGCATTTTTAAGAAGCACCCACGCGGTCATGACCATACTTTGAGTTAGACTGATGTGGTTGGAGTACAGTCCTCACAGGTCGGCTCACGTGAAGGCTTGTTGCTGTTAGTGAGCTTATGCTGGGCCGTGCGTTGCACTTGCACGTGTCTCTGCTCCAGGGTGAGTCTGCGGGATGTGCGCTGTGTCTGAACTTACACCTCACGTGCCTACACTGCTAACTCATTATATCTCTTGGGTAGATAATGAATAAAAGGCCCAACATCAGGGTTTTTAAAAAACATTTTGAATGAGCTTCAGAATAAGGTATGTTTGATCTGAGAAAATTGTTAAGATGAATATAAGGTCTTTAGACAGAAGAAACTAAGCATGCCATAAAATTCCTGCCCAAATGGTGTTTTTTGTGAACTTGTTTTCTGTTCAGGAGAAAATAAGTATTTACACTGCCCTTCACAGTAGAGTTTCGTGATTTGGGTTATTCTGAATATTAACTGTAGGCAAGGAGGGGCCTTTTAAGTTTAGTGAGAAACTTTCACTCATTTGTACTATCAAGAACCTGATTGTGCGTGTTTTAGAAAATAAGGAGAACACGAAGCTTGTAGTTTTTTACCACTTCAGTACCCCCGTTGTATATTGAACTGGGGAAAATATGTTTGTCTTTCTTTTAGGAAGTTACAAGTCACACTGAGCCAAGAAACGTCCCGCGTTTTCTTCAGCTACAGACAAAATGAATATGCCCTTGCTGCTGCGACACCCTCACCAGAATCTCCTGAAAGGACTTTTGAGAACACCTTTGCGACGGTACCACTGCGTCTTTCGCTCAAGTGCTCGCCTTGGGTCAGGGCGCCCCGGCGCTCGGCCGTGGGACTCCCCCGGGCCCCACTGTACGAAGTGGAGGCCACTGTCAGGTTGTTTAAGGAGACCATTATGCCTACACGCAACCTTGAAAGAGCACACAGAAGGACTTTCTGATAAAGAACAACGATTTGTGGATAAACTTTATACAGGTTTAATCCAAGGGCAAAGGGCCTGCTTAGCAGAGGCTATAACTCTTATAGAATCAACTCACAAAAGGAAAAAAGAGTTAGCCCAGGTGCTTCTTCAGAAAGTATTGGTCTACCACAGAGAGCAAGAACGATTAAATAAAGGAAAACCACGAGCATTTCGAGTGGGTCAGTCTTTTTTTCTTTCTTTCTTTCTTTCTTTTTTTTTGATGCCAAGAAACTTTTTAAAGATTCTGTTTAAAAAAATGTCTAGATAGTTTGCATTGTAATGGGGGTTTATTTTTCTTTTCAGAATTTTGTGATGAATTTAAGTACTCTTCCACCGTAAATATCAGTATGTTGAGAAAAGCTGCCTGACCAAGGCTCTGTATATCAAAAGAATAATGTAAGATTTCTGCCGGCGAGAATCTTGCCCTGGCTCCCAGCTCGGAAGCGGGAACGGGGAGAATGGTTGGCCAGTTTACTCCTTTCTCTCAGTAGGCCTTTGGCTTACTAGTCTGAAGTGAATCCCAGTTCTGTGGTTAAGTCAGCTAAAATTGTGCTTGTCATATTTTAAAATTCCCCTTCCTGGGTGTTTCCTTCGTCTTCCTATAGACAAGTCTGTCTTCTCTCCAACACTTTTTGTTAGAGTTACTGGGAGTGGTTCGGCTCCGAGCACAGCCGTCTCGGCACCAAAATGTGTTTTGAAGGAGAGGCTGTATTCATTTGCTGTCGAAAAATATTGGATGTTTCCTTAATTTCTTAAACAATTGATTTGTCTCTGTAATCGCATGTAAGCTTGCTGTGTTTTTGGAATCGTACACTTTAATGCAATTTAGATATGTTTGGCCATCAGGAACTGAGCGAGTCAGTCTGGGGTGGCATGGGAGCCATTCGGGATGGTGAGCGAGGTGACTCCAGTCAGCTGTCTCACTAAGAGCAACTGGAAGTGGTGGGCGAAGTGCAGAAATTCTGTGAGAAATGAGTAAATGCACTTTCAAGTGGACTGGCATTCATTAGACTTTTATATCTCGGTTTATTGGCCATATGGGAACTAAAATCTTTTTGTTTTTCAGGTTTTAAATGGGGCATAAATGCTTTAAAGGTAGTTTTCTTTTAAAAGATTTTATTTATTTATTTATAGAGAGAGGAGAAGGGAAGGAAAAAGAGAGGGAGAGAAACATCAGTGTGTGGTTGCCTTTCATGTGTCCCGTACTGGGGGCCTGGCCCACATCCCAGACATGTGTCCTGACTGGGAATTGAACCAGCGACCCTTTGGTTTGCAGCCCGTACTCAATCCACTAAGCCACACCAGCCAGGGCTAAAGATAGTTTTTAAAAAGAGCTCACCAGCCATTACTTTTCACACATCTTGTTCTGTCCTCACTGTGGGAACTCTCATTTTGAGAGTACTACATAAGGTGTTAATAACCTTTAGGCAGACAAATTAGCAAATTTCCAAAGAGAAATTTTAATTATGACAAAGTATTTACTTCTAATGCTTTTTCTGAGCAGGGGTGTCTGACTGGCGGGCCACATGCGGCCCAGGATAGCTCTGAATGTGGTCCAACACAAAACTGTAAATTTACTTAAAACCTTTTTTTTGCTCATCAGTTTTCATTAGTGTTTGTTTATTGAATGGGTGGCCCAGGACAACTCTTCTTCTTCCAGTGTGGCCCAGAGACTCCGAAAGGTTGGACACCCTGCTTTAGAGAGTCTTTGCAGAGAAAATGTCCCAGAAATATCTGGAGTTAACCAGTAATCTACACATCAGTAGCAACTCAGAATTTTGCAGTGCTATTCCTATTCTTCCATCTTGCTTTCATGTGGCTCGATAAACCTATGTCACTGTAAATAAAAGCAACCAGTGTTTATTGAGCACCCATAAATGAGATGGAGACCTGCCCTGAATCAAGTATGCTCACTGTATATGCCATGCATGCTTTTGAATATAGTGACAGTTAAATGCCTCTGTTTTACATTATTGAATCAACATCCACTTACGCATCTTCTTTACTTTATGCCATGAGCTGTTCTAAACAATTGCCAATGTTAACTCATCCAGTCCTTACAACAACCTGAAGAGGTAGGTGCTACTGCAGTCATTTTGTGGCGGTGTATAGTCAGGTACAGAGGGACGAAGCAGCTTACCCAAGGTGACACGGCTTGTCAAAGGCGGAGCTGGAGATCGAAAGGGCCGCCCAGCTCCCGAGTTAGTGCTCTTACCTGTCGTGCTCTCAGTGAATGTATTTCTTCTTTAAGTTGGTTTATAATCTTACAGTGTTTGTATTAGTTTCAGGTGTCCAATGTAATGATTCGGCATATTTATACCTTACATTGTGATTGCCCTACTAATTCTAGTAATCATCTGTCGCCGTGTGAACTAACTAAAATATTGTTGACTATATTCCCCTTTGCCTTTTCACTTACCCTGTCTTTTCTGGGAATCATCCCTTTGGTCTCTGTTTTTATGAGTGTGTTTTTGTTTGGTTTGGGTTTCTTTGTTTTGTTTGTTTTGTTTTGTCTTTTTAGATTCCACATAAGAGTGAAACCATATGGTGTTTGTCATTCTCTGCCTGACTTATTTCACTTAGCATAATACGCTCTGCCTTCCTTAAGACAAATTATTTTTTTAATATTCTTTGAATATTCTATATTCTATATTCTTTGAATTACAGGCGAGATGAAAAAATAATCTTTTATAAATAGGAAATTATTTTCTCCATCACTAGCAATTTTTAGAGCAATGGGTAGTTATTTTTTCCAGTGGGAAGACCCAGCATACGGAGGTGGGGTAGGTGGAATCATTGCCAGTCACGACAAGAGAGGGCAGGTGGTGTGGACAGTCAGCGCCTTGCCAGCAGGGGCGATGAAGTCTGTCCCAAAAGGTCTGCGTTACCGTAGAAAAGGGAAGTCATGTTTTGTAGTTTTTAAAAGTGAATTTGGTGAACATATGGAACTCAGAACTGTTTCCTTCCTATGTCTGTATTACTCAGATACTAGATAAACAAATGGATTTTCATTCACTGCTTTTGGAAATGTTAAAATACAATAATGATGGTTTTAATAACTTAGGAGGAACAGAAGGAAGTTTGATATTTTAATAGAACTCATTTATTTCATTAAATCAGAAGATCTCTTTCACTATAGGATTGTCCGGCCCCCCTGGTGCTGGAAAATCAACCTTCATAGAATATTTTGGAAAAATGCTTACTGAGAGAGGGCACAAGCTGTCCGTGCTGGCCGTGGACCCTTCTTCTTGTGCTAGTGGGGGTGAGTACTGCGGATTCTCCTTAAATGGCGGGGCAGGGGCTGGTGGGGCTCTCTGTGCACTTAGTGGGCGTCGCAGTCAGGTGACTTCTAACCTCTAGCTGAGCTTGGTCTCACTGAAGGAGGAGGAGTTCTGGGGAGTGAGGTGGAGGCCGGGGGAGGCAGTTTGGGGCATTGGGCTCTACAGACAGGATCAGCCCAGGATCAAGGAGTGGCCTGGGTACCCAGAGAACCAGGAGAACATGGCCAGAAGTTCAAGATAATTAACAGCAAATTTCAGCCCTTTGTCTGTCGCACCTGAGGGTAGGCCCCTCTTCCCTTCTGTTTTTCCTGGCTGCATCAGCCCCTACATGATTCAGAAAATGAGTCCTTCCTCTTTCTCTGTTTTCCTCTTATTGTTGTAATATCTTCTTTTAAGCTTAAAAAAAAAACCTTATAACTCATCACCTGTTTAGATTACATGTTCTGTTAACCAGAACACTCTTAGAGGGCCCACGTAGTATTCTGCTGTTCCCCCTGCGGCACTTAACATACATAGCACATTGCACACAGCCCTCAGCAGTCACCTGATGATTCGAGGTCTTGCCGTCACTCCGTTTAATTTGCAGCTCATCAGAGATAAGGTGAATAATCGTACTTCCCCAAAGGCTCATGTAAGGAAAACAAAGCATGCATGCAAGCAGGGAAGGGTTTTCTTCTCTTACCCGCTTTATGATTGAAGCTTCTCACATTACAGTCATCCATTTAACAAGTATGACTGTTAGGCACTGTGCAAGGAAGGCACCGCATTGTCCGATGGTGAGTAAGCCACAGTCCTCGTGGCCTTATGGAGCCTCATGTCACATGAGGGCGCACAGGCCGCTGCAGTGTGTTGTGTGTTGGGAAAGGGGAAGTGCGGCGTGCTTTGTGCAAATGTTTGGTTTGTATGCTGTGGATTTAAGGCTAAAATATACAGACGATAGAATCCTATTTCTGGGTCTTTAGCTGCATAGAGAGGTGGATAGCAATTCCTGTTACCACCCATTGAGAAACTTAGCTGAGGACATTCACAGCTTTTGATTCACTATAATTAAAAGGGTAACTAAAATGAAATTTATATTCACAAGGTTCAAGATTAAGTTCATATCAATGTGGTGTCTTACTTACAGTCTAAGAATTTTGTTAAAGGTACGTACCTGAACAAATACTTTTTAAGAGTGGCCCTCATTTCCACGTAGGTGAGGAGGCATTTTTCCCCTGCACCTTGATAATTAATATTCTAGAACATTTGCAGCAGTCAAAGAGAACAGTAGCTTGAGGTAACAGCAACAGAAATGCTGGCATAAGATGGTCTGATTGCAGTTGCATGCTGTGTGGTTCCTGAACTTTCTCAAACCAGAGATGAGGTTCCCTTTCTCAGGCAAAAGGAAATACAGACTTTGAAAGAAAAAACTACACAAGCATAAGCAGGACACTCTAGTGTAGTAGTGCATACATTTGAAAACTAGCATCATGTTGAAGTTTGGGAAGCAGAACTGTGCTTTGCACGCACAGGCCCCCCAGTCGCTCCGAGGCCCCCCGAAGGGCCCAGCAGTTTTGGCTTCATGGGCAAAGACAATTACATGGGAGAGTAATTTCATAATGTGGAGTTCAGTGCATTAGCATCTATAGGAGAATCATTTCAAGTATAGTTTCGGCAGATTGTTGACTCACACAGAGGTGATTTCATGCAGAAAATTACTTTAGAAAGAAGTTTTATGTGCAGTAAGAGGTTGTTGAGATATGTGGCAGGCCTGTGCTCCAGAATTAGCATCTATGAGAACTCTGAACTGGGATCGGAAGGGAAAAGGGCGTGTCTTCAAGGAACTTCTCAATGCTTAGCATCAACTTTATGTGGAAAAGTTAGCTCCTACGCAGAGTGAATATTGAACTTCAGGAGAGAACAGCACTAGGCATTCTAATGTTAATGTATGGTTAAAGGGAAGATGTTAAAGGTCATTTCAGCAGTTCCAAGGCTTGCAGTCTTCCCGAGTTTGCAGATGTTGATGTTTGCCAAAATATCGCGATGTTTGCCAAAATACAGCAGGAAGCCCTGAAACATCACTATAGGCGTTCAGTTAATTGCCCACTGTGAACAAGCAGTCAGCATACGAAATGTGTAAGATACGGTCCTATAGGTGAGGAACTTAGGTTAAAGCTGGGCTTCTCCACCTTGACACTAACGGCATCCCTGTGGTCCTGCCCGTTGAAGGCTGCTTAGCAATACCCTGGCCTCTACCACCAGCCCCCAGCACCCTATCCCCCAGTTGTGACAAGTAAAAATATCTCTAGGTGTTGCCAGATTTCCTCTGGGGCAGAATCACGCCAAGTTGAGAACCATAAACACAATAATGTTAGGATGAGAGTAAAGAAACCCCCTGGCTGCGGTGCAGGACCAGTGTGGGGACCAGTGGGTGCTAGACTGGACAGGCTGGGTGGGATGAAGAATCTGGATTTGAGTCTCTAGTCCTTGGGAAGCCATTACAGGTTTTGAAGGGCTTGACATGCTAAAAAAAAGTTTAATTTGGTATTATTGTGTATACTGTGTGGGAGAAAAGCTCAACAATCTGAAATACAATTTGAGATTTTGGGAGAAATGTCATAAAGCACTTCCTCTGGGAACTGGCTAATTGGTAATTGGCCCTTATAGGTGTTCCATGACTATAAAATGTAACTGCATTGTAGGATCACTCTTGGGTGATAAAACCCGGATGACTGAGTTATCAAGAGATGTGAATGCGTATATCAGGCCGTCTCCTACTAGAGGTACTCTCGGAGGGGTGACGAGGACCACCAACGAAGCCATTCTGCTGTGTGAAGGAGGGGGCTACGACATCATCCTCATCGAGACTGTAGGTGAGTGTGGTCTTCTGCTTCATGACCAAATCCTGTTCTAATGCACTCTGCGTGAACATGAGTGACAACTAGCTTCATCTGTTCATTCAGCAGCTGTTACTAAAGGTATAATTAAATACACACTACCTCAGACTTGCTGGGAGATTTGAGTGTATAGGCCATAATCCTGCCCTTGAAGAGAAGAAAAATAAGCCATGTCTCTGGGTACCTGTCACACAAGGTGATGTGTTGTAAGTACCAGAGGAGGTCTGTGAGCACCGGGATGACCTGCAGAAACAGGACTTGAACATGACACCAATTTTGCTTAAGCACATTTCCTGTCTACAGTGTTTGCTAAGAAAGCTAATGCAGTTGGGTGCCTCTTGAAAACAGGGCCACGTTTATTTCATTTTTATGTTCCTACTGCATAACTGTATGTGATGAGAATACTGAAATGGAAACCCAAGAAATTCACATTCTGGTGGGAAACAATATATATTACGCTACTGAATGATGTTTGTGACACAACCTGAATCAAATTTGGGGTATCAGGGAAGACTTCCAGGAGGAGGTGACAGTTGAACTTAGTTTTGAAGGAAGAATTGGAGTTCCATAAAGTGTGGGATAAAGGATGTTTGCAAAGACACAGGCGTGAGGGAGTGTGGCCCGTTTAGAGAACCGCAGTGTGCTCAGGATGCCTGGAGCGGGAGTGTGATGGCAGGGTAAGAAGAGAGATGGGGCTGGAGGCCAGAACGGCACCAGCTAAGGGTGATGGAGGGAGAGATATCAGGAGAATCAAGGGAGAGGAGGACCATAAACACCAGGTGTATTACCTAGAAATTGCGTTGGGCTGCTTGTCCCAGCGACTCAAAGTAACGGCGATTCAAATGAGAAAGGTTTACTTTTTGTAGATAAGAGCCTAGAGGCAGGTGTGCTGAGCAGGCGTGGGTGTTCTCCCGTGCCCTCCGTGTCCCAGGCTTCTGTCTCTCTGCTGTCATTAGAAGATGGCTGGTGACACTCTTTCACATCCACGTTCCAGGTAGAGGGAAGGAGGGCGGGGAGGAAGGAGGGCGGAGGGGCAGGCAGAAGAGTGCGCCTCCTGGCTGCGTGCACCCTGGAAAAAACCGCCTTTCCTGGAAACCCCGTCTGATGAGTTTCTACTCGTTAATCATCTGTAGCTGAAAGGGGGTCTGGTGACCATGGCCTTTCACCTGGTCCATTGATGCTTCCGTAACCCTGGGGTCAGAAGTAGAGAAGAGGAAAGACTGAACGGGCAGTTAGGAGTCTCTGCCCACCAGGAAGGGGGGAGTTTTGGGAGGGGTGTTGGAGGAGCAAGGGGGCGGGGGTCGGATTTCAGTGGATTGAGGTTAATGTGAAGTAGTCAAATGAAGATGGCAAACATGTATGCTTTTTTCTAGAAACTTAGCTCTAAAGAGAACATGACAGATCTGGTGATAGTTGGAGTTTGTGAGTTCGTGCTGGTTTTTTACTTGTTTTGTTGGGTTTTCAGATGAGAAAGACTTGAGTGCAGTTCACGCCACGTGCTGAGGGACAGAGCTGTAGACAAAGGTGAGGTTAGGGACAAAGCGGATGGCCCGGAGGATGGAAGGAGCGAGGGTCCTCTTCAGCCAGCACTGTGGCTCCGGGATTGGTGAGGAGGTGGAGGGCGGAGCTCCTGTTCATGGGTGCTCACTGGTGGGGGGACAGAGGAGAGGCTGAGGGAGTTCTTGTTATTTCGCTGTGAAGTAGGTGCTGGGGCCATCACCCTGTGTGAGATTACGGGACGGTGCGTGTTTGTGTGACCAGTGTGAGCAGTGGGAGCGGGGCTGACTGAAGGCCCTCAGGGCCATCACTTTTGCAGGGCCACGAGGGTTCGCAGTAGATGTCGGAGCCCGTGGCCCCTTAGGTCCGCACCTGAGCCGGTTCTCCAGCGGGCACGCAAAGGCCAGAGCCGCAGCGGCGGGGAGGGGCGGGGCAGGTTGCAGGGCTGGTGGTGGAGAGTGTTTACAGGCCTGGTAGGTGGGTCGAGGGGAGAGCTGCAGGGCCCAGGGTGCGCTCTGCGGGGAGGGAGGCTAGGAGAGCGCTGCAGCAGTGGGGTGGGGGGGGGCCCCCCTGAGGTTTTCACTCAGTCAAACGCTGAGGCTGTTGGGAAGGACAGACAGAGACAGAGAGACGGGAAGGGCGTCGGCTTGCTCGTAGGCGGGGACAGGGACGTTTCATTCTTCAGGGGGGTGTTTAAGGTGGGATCAGGTCGGGAGGTTGATGGAATGCGTGAAGGAAGTGCAGTGGAAACCATCGTCTGTGTGGTTGGGAAACCAAGTCACCGCGAATATTTCAGTGTGCAGCTGTGATTTAAAATTCCAGGTGTGGGGCAGTCGGAGTTCGCTGTCGCTGATATGGTTGACATGTTCGTGTTGCTGCTGCCACCAGCAGGAGGGGATGAATTGCAGGTAATCATTTTGACTTTCCTCCCCAAAACACAAAGTATACATCTCTGAAAGTACAAGTTTCAGATGTTGTGTTTTTGTAAATTAAAGTTGTTATTAGTGTAGGGAAAGAAACAGCAACATTCCCATTGGCTAAAATACTCGTCAAAGGCAGATTTGTGTATTTTCCCAATGTACAGCAATAGAACTGAGGACCTTGAGCTAATGATACAGCCCAGATTTGGCCACCTATGACCCAGGAGTGGTGGCATACGTGGGCGGCTCCAGCAGGAAGGGCCACTGCCACGTGGGTGTTTGGAGTCCAGTTGGGCGAGAAGTTCCTCATAAGATGTCCTTTCGTGTTTCGCTGGGATCCCACTACCGGAGGTCATGTCTAGTGCAGTAGGATCCTGGCTCTCCTCCTGCAGCTCAAGTCTGGCATGGGCTGCGTGGCATTAACAGCCTTCCCTGGTGGAGGGCACTGTCCCCCCAATGACCGCCCTCACTCCAGACACCAGACCAGCTGCGGGCTTGGGGGTTCCCAGGCCACCCACGGCTCTGACCAACTGGCCACTGATGCAGGGGTTCCCACAGGTTTGATGATCAACTGGAATGACTCACAGAACTTGGGGAGGCACTGTACTGCCGTTACAGTTTCATGATACAAATTAGGAGTAGCCGAATGAAGAGATATGCAGCGAGGGGGTGGGAGGGGTCCCCAACCTGAAGCTCCTCTGTCCTCAGGACACGGTTCCATCCTGGGCATCGATGTCTGTCACCCGCAGGGAGTTCGCCTGAGCTTCAGGGTCCAGAGTTCTTATGGGGGCATCTTTACATGGACGTGATTCACTGGATCGTTGTCTATACGACTGAGCTCAGTCCCCAGCACCCCGCCCCTAGCCTTCTCCAGAGGTCAGGCTCCAGTCACACGGTTGAGGTCAGCCTTCCCGGTGCTCCGCGCCCATTCTGAACTCAGGTGTAGTCGCGGCACCCGTGGTGAGTGACAAAGACACCCCTGTCGCTCAGGAAATTCCAGGGGCTTAGAGGTTACTCCCCAGGAGCCTTGGACAAAGACCAGACAAATTCTTTGTTGTACAGAGAATTTTAGTTCTAAAAATAGAGTGACAGCAGACAATGGGTGCTGCAGTTTAGAAACATTAAATATTAGAATTTAATCATTGAAAGCTATGGTTTAAAACATTTGAAAAGAAATCTTAATCTTAGGTGGAAAAATCTACGTTTTTCAAATAAGGTTTGGCCTTAGGATGTCTAGTGTTTTTTTGCAGCATAATTTAAAGCAAGAGATTGGGGCATTTTTTTTATCTTCAGGTTATTTTTCCTCAAAAGCAAAACCAAAACAAAACAAAAAAACAAACCCCAAACGCTATATGCTGGTGCAGTTAAGCTTCAAAGACATCATTGCTAGATGTACCGAATGAGGCGGTAGGTGAGCTTTGTCTCTGAGCGCCTTGATGATGGATGGCTCCGCGTCTTGCTCTCTTAGCCCAGGAGAAGCGGACTCCATCCTGGACCATGTGAACTGGCTCCTGCCGCTCAGTCATGTTGTGTCCTGATGATGCATTTCCCCTGACTCAGAGTGTATTTCGGCACGTTAGGCTCTAAATTTAGAAGATTTTCCAGATGACTTTTGTAGTCCCAGGAGTTGGTGATTTTGAGTAGTTTCTATCTAGTCATTGTGATTCCTGGTACCCAGGCCTTGGGAGAGATGCAGAGAAAACGTTAGTTAGTGAAGTGTATGACTTCCAAAATCTTAGTGTCGATTGGTGTCTCTTTCTTTTTTCTTTTTTGGCTGTAGTTAAATGTTTTTGATAAATCACTTTCTTCTCCTTTTCTCTTTAGGGTATCAAAAGAGGTATAATTGAGATGGCGGATCTGGTAGCCATCACCAAATCTGACGGGGACTTGATCGTGCCAGCCCGCAGAATACAAGCAGAGTACGTGAGCGCACTGAAGCTGCTCCGCCGGCGCTCGGGAGTCTGGAAGCCCAAGGTACCGGAGCCCCAGCCCCGCCTCTCACCCCCGAGCACACTGCGTGTGCCAACGGATGGAAGTCCCAGCTAGGCGTAGGCTCAGTCTTTGCTTGTATGTGAGATTACAATTGTAAGAGTTATGACAAAGCTGGAGTGTGTAGTCATGATTGTCGATACAATCCTTCAACCAGTAGATGTCAAAAACTAGTGAAGTGTTAGATTTGATTGCTTAATGCTGGGCTTGAGCCATTTGGAAGTGATAGCAAATCCCTTCTGAAAGGAACCTCTTTAAGATTTTGGAGGAATTGATGATTTGATTGTCTATAGTAGAGTTTGAGTAAGAGAGAAGAAGGCTCTTGAAGTGATTAACTTCCCATCAGGCTCATTGGGTGTTGCTTTCAATAAGGGAAGAGAAGAGCAATTCTGTAACGAGCGGGGCGACAATCCTGACGTGGCAGCTCCGTCTGCAGGACGACGCTGTGTTTGTAAAGACTGGCCTCTAATCACCGTACCGAGAGCCCTGATGACATGGCCTGGAGCTCCCCGTCTCCCCCAGTCGCCTGGTGTGTTGGGTCCAGAGTTGTCTCGTACACGCAGGGGTCGGATGTTCAGCTCTCTGCACTTGCTGAATCAGGCAGCTTTGACAGAGTTGCTCACCTTGGTTTCATTTCCTGGCATCAGACCGCAGAGAAACCTACCGAGCATGGCCCTTCTCACCCTTGTGACCCTCTCACAATTCCTCCACGGGGCCTCTGAGGACCATCTGAGCAATCCTAAATCTAGATGAATCTCTGGGCTAAACAACCGCTCCTTGAATCAGTAATGCATTTCTGCTATGCAGTTAGGAATCCTAGTAAGTTACCTCGGTGTGTTTCCCTGTATGGTAACTTGGACACAGCAATGAAATGTCTCATTTTTGCCATTGCCCGTTTCCTTAGACTGTAAGAATTAATTGGCAGGCATCAAAGTCCCCATGAAAGTGTGTTCTATCATTGTAAGTAGCACGGTGCTGGTTTTCCCTTTTCAATAGGTGGTTCGTATTTCTGCCAGAAGTGGAGAGGGGATTGCTGAAATGTGGGACAAGATGAGAGAATTCTGGGACCTGATGCTTGCCAGCGGGGAGCTGACCGCCCGGCGACAGCAGCAGCAGAAGGTCTGGATGTGGAACCTCATCCGGGAGAGTGTGTTGGAGCACTTCAGGGCCCACCCCACGGTCCGGGAGCAGATTCCTCTGCTGGAGAGGAAGGTTCTCAGTGGGGCCCTGCCCCCAGGCCTGGCGGCAGACTTGCTGTTGAAAGCTTTTCAAGCACGGACTAATGAGATGTATCCTATACAATAATTTTCCATATCGTTTCATAAAGTGTTTTCATAGTGAAAGTCACTTGTGTGCTTATATTTTCAGTAACGCTCTCGTGGTGCCCTCAGCCTCCGTATTTGGGAACTGTGCCTGCAAACTGGAAGTGTATCAGCTGTGGACGGCAGAGGTCGGGGGTTGGGCAGTCCTCACAAGGTACCTGTGCTCTGTTACTGAGGTCCATGGTTTCCTGTTGCTCTCTGTCCTCTGCCCTGGCATGGTGGTCTTAGGAGAGTTCTCAGCAGTCAGGAGCCGAGAAGGCGGAGGATGGTGAAAGGTCGTGCACCTTAAAATGCCTTCCTCGATTCTGCGTTCTCAGGAAATTTGGGGAACATGTAAGCAAGAATCACCACATTTCGGAAGTCTTACTTGAGGCCAGGAGAATACATGGCGGGCTTCTAAGAGCTAAAACCCATGATTGACTGTTCCAGGAATTTCTGAAATGGCCATCCATGTACAGGAGTAACAACAGTTGGAAGGTGTGGTGACGTGAGCACAACTTTAGAGTTTGCGTATCTGTAAAGTTAGGGTAAGGAAAGCTGCTCTGTAGGGGTGTTGGAATAATTAGATGAGCAATTAGAACCTGCTTAGCACTTAATAATTGGTAAGTGTTGTTAGAAATATTACACATAGACACGAGATACAGATAAATACATGTTGTCGATATATTATCCTAAAGGGTGTGAGCTTCATGAAAAAGGTTAATTAATTATTCACCTGATTATTGGTCACATACGACCAGAACACACAGGTGAGGTTTATATCGTCTTCAGGGCCTTTCTGGCTCCAATTTTGTCTCACTGTTTTGCAGCTCTGGTTCCCGTTTTAACACTTCAGAATTTCTGTGTTCCTAATTTTAAATTCCTGAAGAAATATGTTTGGCCTGTTCAATTTTTGGAGGCACTAGAGGTTGCTGGGGGAAACCTGGGTGAGTTGCCCAGACTCCTTTGCCCACCTCACCCTGTGTTTCCGGGCCTGGAGAAAGTATAAATACGGTTGCTTCTTAGTCAGCAGGAACAGTTCGCAAGGCCCCGTTTCTTCGGGTTTGTGGGTGGGGCAGGCAGTGTGCGCTTCCGCCACAGAACAAATTCTCAGGGAGACAGAATGAGTTTTGGCGCGCCCAGGTGATCTGATTGAGCAGCCAGCGTGGCTGGGACTCAGACCCACCTCCCCTGGCTCCTTACTCAGTGACCTCTCTGTTACGTGGGCTAGAATCAGCTCTTAAGAAAAATGTATTGTCTGTTGGCTATAATCTTTTAAATTGTTCCTGTTCTTCCTTAGTTTATCGGGCTGTTTAATTCTAGAAATGTCATTGTTTAGTAGAGATGTGCTATACACATTACATCTTAGGGTAAGAACTTAAGAAATCACACCACGTCTTGATAAAACCAGTAATGTTGCTGGTTCCAGAAACTTCCTTCCCATTAGCTCCAGTCACTTGGGGCCATTGGAACCATAGAGGACACAGACCCTTGTACGCAGTGAGCTGCAGAACATCAGCATCGTTGCTGTGGTTTGAGTTAGGTCCACCTGAAAAGAGACATTGATCCTAATCCTCAGTCTCCGAGAATGTGCTCTTACTTGGCAACAAGATCGTTTCGGATGTGATTAGCTGAGATGAGGTCATGCTGGAGTTGGATGGGCCCTGATCCAACGTGACTGATGTCCTCATCAGAAGACGGTCATGGGAAGGCAAAGACACAGGGGGGCCACTGTGGAAACAAGGCAGAGACTGGAATGAAGCAGCTCGGTGCCGAAGAACGCCAAAGATGGCTAGAAAACAAGCGGACTTAAGAAAGAGGCGAGGAAGGACCCTCCCATGTGTTCCAGAGGGCGCGTGGGCCCCACTGACACCTGGACTGCAGAGCAGACGTCTAGACTCCAGAACGCGAGACGGTACATTTCTGTTGTGCTAACCGCCCGGTTTGTGGTGCTCCGTTACAGCAGCTGCAGGTCACTAATGTCAGTCCACCCCCCGTCGGAGCCTAACTCAAAGAAGGAACTTCGCCCGAGATTTCATCACACCCCCCACCCCAGCTAAGAATACAGCCTGTGACATCCCAATTCTCCATCCCTTGGGACCTTCGAAACCCATTAAAGAAAAGGAGTGCAAGAGAATCCTCACCTTATTTTGACAAAGTGCTGCACCCTGCGTCTGCTGCTGTCCCGCCACTCAGTGACGGGCTTTGACGAACTCTCCCAAAGGACCTAAATTTACAAGTCTGGGAGGTCGGGTTTCTGTAAGAGGGACTCGGGAAATTACAGAGACATTCTAAGGCCATTAGCCGTGAGCACAGAGGAGCCGCAGTGAAATGTGTGGCCAGTGCAGGCTTCTCTGCCTTGCGGAGATGATGTCCGATGCCCACCAGAGTGGGCGAGGGGTCGAGTACACAGAACGTGTTCTGCCCTTAGAATGCCCACTCTGGTTTATTTTACTTCACGATGTCTGTTAAGCTTCTCTGATATCAAGCCTTATCATGTGGTATCTGCAATATGAATTTTTAGCTCAAAATAATTTAACCTTAATCATGTGCTGAAAATAATGTGGTAGGGATTTGCACCTCAGCACAAAAGTTACTTCATTGTATATGGTGTACCTACTTTCTAATATTTAGAAAGTGTACCCAGCTAGATTTGTACTCTGTTAATCTTTTTTACACAGTCCCTTACTCAAAGGAGGGTGGCAGGGAAAATGTGGCAGATATAGCATTGTGTTTGTTGGGAATAGACCAATGTGGCACAGAATAATAAATGGTGTTGTTCAGTGACCCAGAATAGATGCACAATAAATATTTATGGAATGAATGGACGAATGAACAAATTCTGAGCAAAGCTTATACATAGCCACAGAGACAAAGCCACATATTGAAAAATCTCTAACAAAGAATGGCAAGTCAAAGAGCTGGAATATATTGAATTAATCTAGTTTTCCAGAGTATCCTAAATTGCATTTGTTGGGATACCCACATTTCTGTAGGACAAAGTGCTGTTGTGTCTCTCTAAGATGAAAGCATCCCTCAGTATAACCCCAGAAACGGGTACATAAATTCCTGTGTGCGTTACGAATCTGCAGCCACGCCAATTTAGCATCCGAAGGAAGTGGGTGGAGTATCAACCTAGGACGTTGTAGGGTCCTCTGTTCCCAGGTCTTGTGCACATTCCTCCTGTGAATCCCTAAACCTGTGGCCAAAACTTAGTAACAGAAAAGTAAAGCCTGGATTTGTGTTTCACTGAGCCAACAGCTTTAGGAGGTAACTCCCTTGTTGAATAGGGAGCGAATGAAGGGACTGTCTCTTCAGTCCTAAAAAGACTTGTCCTCTGATGTTTGTTCACCAACACACATGCATTAACCGACCGATTTATTGACTTCATTTTGTGCCTGTCCCCTCCCCCCACCATGACCTTCCAGGGAGGGTTCAGCTGTTTAAAGCTCTGAGGAGTTCATCTACCTATTGTTTAGCTTCAAGCGTTTAGAAGCTGTCACCTGCTAAGATGAAGTCCTCCTTACAAAGAACGTTGTAATCCCAGTTAGGAAATACGCACGGGGGATACTGACATAGAACCTCTCTTCTTAGCTTGGAGACTTTCAGAGGTTGTGAGAGTCTCGCATGTTGGTTGGTGTTTAACAGATGGCATTTGATGGGCGGTTTCTGAACCTGACTGCACACACTTCAGAGTGTTGAACGGTGTGCGTGACAAAAGGCTGTGCGCATCCTTCCTTGAGAGCCAGGGCATCGGCAGAGGTGGGTGGAGACGGCAGATGAGAGGGGACAGCAGGTTAAAGACGTAGGTTGAAATAGTCTAGAGGCCAGACTGCAGACACACTGTCGGGGTCTCAGCTGTGGATCTGTTACTCCCTGGTGGTGTGCCATTGGGCAGACTCTGTGGATCCATTTCCTCATCTGCAACATGGGGACGATAACAGTACGTTCCTCATGGCATTGTTGTGAGGGTCAAATAAATGAATGCGTGTAAAGGGCTTGCCGAGTGTCTAGAACATAAAAGTGTTTGCTTCTACTGTCACCAGTTGTTGTTACTATTTACATGATTGTCTCTCAGGGCACTTAAGCAGGAATAGAACTTTGAGGTACCTTTTAGCAGGTTCTTTCTCAGTGGCTTTTGACTGTCCCAATCATGTGTTCTGTGTGACACTTGGACTGTTGTACAGCAGAGTCGTGCCGTGATGGCTAGTCTCACGGTACAGGGAGGAGGGGCCACTTGGCTTGGGGGTCTGCCTCCCCTCCACTCTGCTCAGGAGAGTAGAAGTCGGCTCCCTCTGTGTGCTCCGGGTCCCAGGAGATGCCATGGCGACATTCAGAAAGTCTTGCCCATTGTCGGGAATAGTTTTTCAGTTTCAGTTACTGTGAGTCTTGTTTGTGTGTGTGACACAATTTGTGGGTTACCTTCTTGTGGGAACCTGTGAATAGACAGGGTTTCCGTGGATAGCAGCTATTACCTTGTTTCTCACAGGGGGGTCCACTACAAACCTGATGTTTTTCTGTTTCCATGTCCCTGTTCCCTAGTCCCCACCCAACACACACCCTGCCTGGAAAGAGCTGAATGACTTGTTTTCTCCCTGCCTCTGATAACTGGACCCGGAGCTTGAGAGGGAGGAAGTCTAAGAAGCATCGTATTTGTTGAATTGATTCCAGTGGCTTTGCCCTAGAGGGTTTTGTATGTGTTTGTTTGTTGGAGAAGTAGAAGAGAAAAATAATTGTAAACCCAAAAGAGAGTCCTTGCAAGATTTGGGGAATAGGTTCTATATGGATGCATCCCATTTGTGTTAGTTTTTGTAAAATAACATAGTGGCTCTCATTATGAGTTACATATATTTATTGTAAAATGTTTAGAAAATAAACATGTAAAATGTAAAAATAATGTGAAAATGATATGCAATATGTAATAAGTATTAATATTTTGATGTATAGTCTGCTAGACCTTTTCTTATAAATACATATACACGTATGTTTTTTATTTAACAAAATTGGGATGACAGTACATACACTGTTTGAAATCAATTTCAGTTTTCAAATAGTAAAAATAACCAAAAAAATTTCAAAAGGAAGAAAAGACATCCTTCCTTTTAGGCTCCTCCTCACTAACTTTATCAATTTCCTTTTCCTGCTCCTGTGCACTTTCACCCTCTTTATTTCTATCTAGTCCTGTTGCAACTGGTTTCTTGTGTCCTGTGTCCTTGAGACCATGTGCCACACAATTTTCGATAAGGCACTAAAGATTTCCAAGTTACACAGTTGGTAAGCATGCAGAAATTGTTCCAAGATCAAGGGCTGAGCATTAATATTATGCTGACTGACAGACTCAAACAGTTATTAACTACAACACATTATGTATGCTCATCCCGCTGTTGGCCACACTTACCCAAATAGCAGAATTTGGCACCTTATGGGAGGGGACAGATTCTTGCTTGAGATGAAGCTTTAGCTTTGTATTGGGTCTTTTTGCTCAAGGGAATTCTTCTTCTGGCCTTTCCATAACTTGTTTCCCTCCTCGGTTTGATCTTGGAATGGCTTCCGCATGCACAGAATGCAGCCTGACCTATTGAGTCTGTAGCGACAGAAATTGAAATAGCAGGTACCTCGGGGTGCGTGTGTGTATGTGCTGTTTTGACTGGGAGTGGACCAGAGGGATACATCTGGGTAGTCGTTACATGGATGTACACACATGTAAAGTAAACTTGTGTACTTCACTGTTTGATGTTACGTCTCAGTTAAAAAAAAAACAACAACAAGAACCATTGCTCGATCCACCTTCTTCCTAGCTGTATCCATAGTTGGGGCTGGATGTCTAGTGAAGGGGTAGTAAATTTCAGAGACTACCGAGCAGCCATTGTCTTCATGGTAAAGACCCCAGCCTTTTCAGCTCCTGGGCTGATCCACAGAACAGCAGTACCCTGAGATGCTCCTCACCCTACAAATGGAGCTTGTGGCCAAGTAAGTTTAGGAAATGCTGCACCATCTACTTCCCTTTGAAAGATTCACAATGCACTTGGAAATATTAAAGGCTCTAAGTCCTACAGCAAAGAAGCAAGTATATCCCAACTTGTCCGGACTTAACCTTGAAAGTCTTAATTAATATCTATTAACACCTTATTAGAATAATAAGCTTGTGTTTAGACAAAAGTCTGGTCAAGGCCAGCCCTGTCCCCCAGTCAGGTGATAGGTGCGCCACCTGCTGGTTTTATTGGGTATAAGGTCATTCAGGAAGCTTCTCTTTTCACTGAATTGCACTCACAAGCCAGAGTTCCTTGTCAAGGGTTTTTTTTTTCACATTTAACACAGCAGGGACTGAGCAACGTAACTTGCCATAATTCAGGTACAATGGAAGTTTTTAGTGCAGACTCAACCTGGAAATCAGATCATACAAATCAGCACTGAGTACCAGTGTCCCAGACAAGTGAGTGAAAGTCTTGACAAAATGAGGACAGAGTGAGTGCAGAGGCCTTTAGAATTCTAGGACTTTATAGATTGATTAAACACTTATGATAATAAATTTAATTAGTCTATTCTACTTATTCTCTAATTTGGAGTCAACTTATTTTAGCAGACTTGTTCAATATCTAATAAATTGACAGAGAAAGATCTGATTACATCTAAACCACTATTAGACATTTTCACTTAAGCTTTTAAGTTTTACTGCTATTGATTCTCGAGGCTATAATTGTTAAAATGATATCATAATTGATTTTGGGAAAAGAAACAAAACTAATGTAAAGGACCAGAAATACGGTAAGTTATGGTTAAATACACTTATACCATAACTTAGAAAGAGCTTATTTTATTACATATTTTATAGACTACCTCACAGTATATTGAAATAAGAAGAAAGTTTTAACATATTTTCTACAAATAACCTCTCAAATATTCTATTTATTTTCCTGTCTTGAAACAATATAAATGTTGCTAGCAGATAGTTCTTTAAAAACACTTTTTTGCCAGAATCACTGAAGGTTTAGGCAGATAAGCAGATGCTAGCTGACACCAGATGGGCCAAAGTGACTTGTGCAGCCCAGTTTTATTTCCCTATTTCACTTTTTATATTTTAAAATATTTTATTTATTTACCTTTAGAGAGAAGGTAAGGGAGGTGGAAAGAGGGAGAGAAACATCAGTGTGTGGTTGCCTCTCATGCTCCTCCTACTGGGGACCTGGCCTGCAACCCAGGCACATGCCCTGACTGGGAATTGAACCAACAACCATTTGGTTGTTCACAGGCTGGCACTCAATCCACCGAGCCACACTGGCCAGGACTTATCGTTTATCTCCATCTTCTCATCACATCTAGATTTCTCCACGAGATCTCTGAAGAAATCTCTGCCTTCAACTCCATTAGAAAAAGCAGCTGGGTGTGCAAACATTTGCCTAATCCTTCTAGGGCAAAGGTGTTATGGTCCACATTTCAAAGTTTTAAGGAAAGAAACTGCTAATTTTAAATATTAACAATTATTCACAAATAATGTTATTCTCAAAGAGACATACCCTATGGTGTGTCAGCCTTGCATTAAGAGACTGTTTAGATCCAGCTCCTGGAGCGAGTATTCCGAGTATTCAGAGGTCAGCGGCCTCAGAATCATCTGACAACATGAACAGATTGATTTCTGGGCTTTTCCTCAGACTACAGTCTGAAGGCAGTGCTCAGGCCTCTGCATGTTGAACGTGTCCCACAGGTGCTGATCCAATCACCTGAAGAGATTCTTTCTTTTTCCTTTCCTTTGTTTTAATGCTGTTGGGACATCCACTCACAGAGTGGCCGATCAGGGGAGGCATGGCGTCTGTGTTTATAAAGGATTCCGCAGGGCATATGCCTAAGCACAAGGGTTGCGACCTAACTCCAAGAGTTGATTAAAGGAAGGAGGAATGTTGAAAGATCTCTTTCTATTTGCCAGTGGATTGTTTGTGAACGCAGAGAAAGGCAGGCAAACGTATTAACTAGATTTAATCATTAGCGAAGGACGCAGGAAATCATGTGAGTAAGAGATGGAATGCTATGACTTCTCAACCTAAACAAGGTTCACAGTGGCATTTCGATGACCTTACGTCTTAACCCTGGCTGCTCTTTAGAATTCTGCAGGAGTGAACTTTTGAAAAACACCAATGTTGGGCCCTACTCCAGGCCAATTAGATCAGAATCTTCAGGGGCCGGTTGGGGGAGGGGCGGGGCCTGGGCTGACACTGTGGGCAGCCAGCTTAAGCACCATTGCTCTGTGACATAGGACAGGTTGAGTCACCCGCTATTGTTGATGTCACCAGCAGTTCATGTTTGTGAAGACCCTCGGAGGCCAGTCTTTGAAGGGAACAAATGGGTGACATTCTTAAACCAGCCATCATTAGGACTCATGATTTCATTTATAAAAGCGATTGCCATCTGCTTTCCTGCCTTAATGTGTAGCAGTATATTGCTTAGAACAAAGACCAGGAAGTTATATAACTTATAAAATTGCTAGTTAAAACTGGGGGGCAGGAGGGCGGTAGTATTTGTGGAATTTTGTGATCTGTTGCTTGGCAACTTTCGATGAGCCCAGTCAATTAGTTTCTTGCTACTAGAAGGAAATTAATTCTTCATTGTGCAGAGGGCCTGCAAAGTGACCCAGAGCCGGCCGGCCGTAGCCATGTCACACTTCTTCTACTTGACTCCAGAAATCCTTCTGCCCTTCAGCCCCCTGACCTCTCAGGAGTTCGAACTGATCAGACGCAGGGCTGGAGTGTCTTGGCAGAATGAAACAAGATGGTCAGCGTCTTCTCCAACAACGTACAAGGGCAGTTACCGGAGAAAAGAACCGGAGGAACCCACAGGCAGCCGATTTTCTTCAGAAGCAGGACAGCAGTGGCCTGAGTGTCCCCAGTAAGATCGCTTTGTAATTTGCACCTGGACATGTCGCTATAAATAGACAAGAATGCTAATAGAGAAAAAGGGTATTGTAAACTTGGAGAGACTTCTGCGACTTCGCTCTGCGCGTTTTCCTGTAGTAAATGTCAGCAGGAAGAAGAGCTAAATGTCAGTTATCGGCTGAAATGATTGGTCGTCTCTCAAGTGCTTGTAAAATTATAATTTCGTACTCTTGAAAACATAAAACTATGGGTATTTGATTAAACTGTGGATATTTTGTGTTCTCTGCTCAGTGAAGGCTCTCCTGAGCCTTTTGCTTTGTTTCTTGTCTAGTTTTTCCACTTTTAGCTGGAAAAAAAAAATGCCCCCAGAGCACGAGGAAGTTCTACTGAAACCCTCGCCCTCTGTGCTCCGCCTCGGAATATCCAGCCGGGAAGGCGGTGTTAGGGCCCGACAGGCAGTTTCTGAATGTTTACTCTAAGTCCAGCCCTATGTTAACCTCTCCCCACCCACCACCCTGCAAATTCAGTTTAATGTGGTCACTGAAACCACAGAAATAAGGAATCAGCACGAGGGAGGGAGATGCTATCAGGGTTGCGGTGGTGGCGGGAGATGGGGAAGGGTGCTGCGGGAAAGATCTCGGGGAGGCAGGTTTCCTCTGAGCTGCCGGCTGCAGGAACTGGTCTGCGGGGCAGGGAGGGGGAGCGGAGGGACAGAAGCCGTTCAGCCGCAGCATTATCAGAGAACTGCAGCAAACCTCTGTGGAGATGTAGAAAAATATGAGGACTCCTGATGCAATATGTCGCCCTGTGTGTTAATTGTCAACTATCTTGTCCAAATTCTGAAAATCGATGTGAAAATCAGTCAGATTAGAGGCTCCGACTTTAGATGTGAGGACTAACTCAAATAATTTCCTAATACATACTAGTTATAGTGCCTTCCAGGCTTTCCAAATTATCAAAACCATGCTTAAAGCTAAGATGACTCCAAAGTACCCAGTTGGATGCCTTGTCTGATTTATTCCAACAAATTGCAGTCTCTGTGTCTTTAAAAGCGCTCAAGTATGTTGACATGTCAATTCATTTGGAAAGTTCCTTCTGCAATTCTATGAATTTCAAGGCATCCCTTGGCAGATAAGGGAACCTTCAACTACAGCTGGGGTCTTCTCTGAAAACAGTTTGAAAGCTGGCATCCAAGCACATGCACTTGTCAGAATAGGAAAAAGTAGTTAATAAGTGGAAAAATGCGGAAATATGATTATTTAGTGAAAATGTACAGAACCTGCAACTAATTTCCTACTGAGGGTGTGATCGTGGTGTGAATTGGTCTCACCAAGGCACCCTGGGACTCTGCAAACCACAAAAGAGCACAAGCTGGTGAGGTTTATCTTTATTTTTAATTTTTGGAACCTCGGAAATGTAAGTGCATCCTTTGCACAACTGCGGCTCATTCTGTTCCAGGCTAAGAAGCAGTGGGAGTTATTGGAGGGCAGATTCAGCTCATTTGGAAAGAGCTGGCTATACTCTAAATTTGCTTTTGTTTTTAATCTTTTTCTTGGTGAATTTCATTATTTATGTTTCTCTTTTTTTAAACTTATTTTTATTGAATTTATTGGCATGACATAGGTGAATAAAATTATACAGGTTTCAGGTATCCATTGTATAATACATCATCTGTCTATTTTATTGTGTGTTTACCAACCCAAGTCAAATCTCCTTCTATAACCATTGACCCTGCCTTGGTTAATTTTCGCACCAAGGACAAATGTCTTAAGTTAGGAGCAAAAGCTCTTTGATTAAAATTCTGAAAGGCTATAAAGAAGTATTTTTACACTGCTATAAAATCAAAATGGTCCAAGGGGGAATTACTGAATGAAGTGTGAACTGACTGATCACTTAAAATGTGTCAAGTCAGGAAAATATTAAAGTACACAAAACGTAATACTTTTTATTCTCCACCTGCTTTGAACACCCATATTGTGCAAGACAGAGGAGAGTTGGTCATTTGGTTCTGGATCCGATCTGACAGCAAATATGTAAGATTCATAAACATGCAGAAAGAGAGCTCCTCCTGCCCGGGAGAGCGGAGGTGAGCGCGGCAGGGAACTGGCGCTGTTAGGGAATGTGTGTGCCCATTCGAGGCCCGCCAAGGTTCGAATAAGTGGAGAGTTGCGTTTTGCAATTCCCTCAGACAAAAGTATGGCACAAGTATAAGTTTTTAAGCCTTCATGATTTATTTATGAAATTATTCATTTATTCATTCGTTAATCAAGCATTTTTTAAGATCGTATTTTGTGTGAGATTTTCTAGGCTAAATAAAGAGTAGTGATGGGCCCTGGCTGGTGTAGCTCAGTGGATTAAGCGTGGGCCTGTGAACCAAAGGATTGCGGTTTGATTCCCAGTCAGGGCACATGCCTGGGTTGCGGGCCAGTTCCCAGCAAGGGATGCATGAGAGGCAACCACACATTGATATTTCTCTCCCTCTTTCCCTCTCTCCTTCCCTTCCCCTCTAAAGATAAATAAAATGTTTAAAAAGAAAAACAAAAAGAGTAGTGATGGTTGCACAACACTGTGAATGAGCCTAATGCTGCTAAAGTGTGCAGTTCCATGTGGTGAAATGTCCAATGTATGTACATTTTATAATAATAATTTGTGAAGGACAGGACTTTCAGAAAAGAGGGAAGATCTATGTACATCTCTCTTCTCTCTTCCATAAAAGCAGAACAACTCTGGAAAAACACTGTCAAAATCAACTTTTTAAAAACTCTGGAAATTAACCAAAAGTGTGCAACAATCTGAGCAGTGTTTTCAAGGAAAACTGCAAAGCTTTGGTGAGAACAGCAGGGTCTGTGGCATTGAAACTTGACAACTGTCATCCCTTTGACGGTTCTTGAGAACAGTGGTTCCTGCAGGTGCTTGGCCATGACAGTGATCCACTTTGTTGAAAACCATGATTCTCAAGCCACTCCCCTTGGAAATTCTGACCAGGAGGCACCAATGAATCTGCTTAGCAATGTTCCGCGTGATTGTTGCATTAGAAAACAATGGGAACTGCCACTGTGTAAGAGGCTGAAAAAATCTCTTCCTGCAGCCAGGCCACCTGACACCAAACTTCGCTGGAATATTTTCAGTTCCAGGTAGATTACTTCCAGATGCATTAAAGACCCAAGTGTGAAAGGTGAAACAAGAAAACCCCTACCTCGCACCCTCAGCTGCAGGTCCTGGAGCTGGGACACCCTGCCTTCCCCAGCCAGAGGCCCCCAGATGGTGGCTACTGGTGTGATGTGCTCCAGACGTGACAAGACTCCCCATCTCATGCAAAATACCCCGCGCTCCCCCAAAGCCCCGGACTTGCTTAAAAAGAGAGTCAGTCATATCTGGATTCAGGGCAACTGAGACACGGCTGCATTCTGAAGGACAGACGCACCTCTGTGTGTCCCCAAGTTATTCCACGGCTGTGACGTTCTAAGTTGTACTGGGAACCCCACGTGATTACTGCAATATTTTCTATTCCATTCATCGCGCTTATTTTGAAAACAACTCCCTAGAGAAAAGACTCATAAATCCTCTGAAAACAATTATGAACTTACTGCTTGAGTTTTCATGTACAAAAGTTGAACATGTTAGCCTTTTATGACAAATCAGGGAACAAACAACTCGCTAAAGACAACAAGTCCAACTTGGGTAGATGTAATAGGGTGTGGGATTATGGTTGAGAGTGTGGAAAGGGTAAGAGAGGAAGCACAAGTTTAACAAATTAAATGTACAGATGAATGAAAATCCCTCTAAGTTCATAGGCCATGATTTATAAACCTGTAAACTTGTAACTCGTTTTACCATTTTCTTTCTTCAGGATATCATTGCCAAACGGCTCCGCCTGCACCCCCACACTCAGCAGGGCTGGTCCCCAAGACACGGCAGGTGTTAGAGGTAAGTGCAGCACCATGGGCTCTGAGCATCGGCCTTTGCGCAAGTTTGCTGCCATTGCAACTTCTGGGTTCTTGATTTAAGTCATATGGTTTCCGTGTTCCCACCTATTCTACTCTGGGTCTGTCACCCCTGAGGATGACCGTTATTTTGGGGCAAAATTTTCTCCTCCAATTTTTCCCAAATGTAACTCTGCCAGAGCCTCGAGCTCTGGTCATGTCACCTGAGCTTTACATCAAAGAACTAAGAAGGGAAACAAGGCGATAAGCCACCAGCTAGTAAATGACACTTGCTCATCTATAACCATTTCCTTCCTGTTTTAGTGAAATTAGGATGAGGCTGGCTGCTGTAACAGGCAAACCTCCAAATTCCAGTTGCTTAACTCAACCAAAGATATGTTTTCTTCATGTAAAGGCCAAGGTGGGGGGTTTGCAAGCAGACCTTCCATACGGAGATTTAAGGGCACAGACTTTCTTCATCTTGGGGTTCCACCATCCCCTGGGACCCCAGAGTCCTTTGTCTGTCTGGCAGGTAGAAATGACACCCATCTTAGGCTCGTGTTCCAACAGGACACGTGGTCACCAGGCTCCACCCAGATGCCAAAGAATTCAGAAATGGGCTCCTCGTTGGGCAGCTGCTTCCTAGTGCCAACTACCCCCCCACCCCGCCCCGGGGAAGAAACCGCTATGCACCCTGCCACACACTCCGATTCTGGAAGAAGCAACAGGCTTTCCTCCTATAATTTCCAGCTCTCGGGGTTAACTCTTCGCAGGTTTAATAAGACTAATGTCATCTCACATTAGAATTGTTTAGCACTTTATGAAATCTTCTAGTAATGCTTTTTGCTGTAGTACTGAGAGGTTTAAGGGGTGTGTGTGTTTTGGGAGGTGAACAGAGCTATCCTGCAGCCCTGTGGGGTTTTCCTCAACGATGGAGACAAAAGTTTTTAACAGCTGCCTTGGATGATCACTAGTCTGCTGGCTTTCACAATAAAATTGGACTTTATGAGAGTAGTTCGTTTGGGGTGGGTTTTATGCAGTCTGCTGGTAGTTGAGGCAAAAAGCACAGGACAGCTAACCATTTGTGCAATTGTTAAAATTGAGAAAGACTTATATTCTCCACTTTGCAGCAATGAACGTGAAATGGAAACACACTGCGTAGTTGGGAGGCAAGGCTGAGCTGGAGCACAGGCAGTTAAACAGCCTGGTCACATCATCCAGTGTAAGCTGAGGTGACAGGGCATCCGATCCGAGGGGCACACAGCACATCCCCATTACATTCATATTCTCTCTGTGCCCTTCAGAATTCCTATTAGCCCGCTAATCACCTCTGGCCTGGGCAGCCAGGAGCAGCCTGGAGTCAGATGGGTGGGATTATTTTAGGGGTGGTAACATGAGCAACGAAAGCAGTAATTTACCACTGTGTGACATTGATTTCCCGTCCTGTCCTGTTTTCATGGGGAGGCAGTGGTAGGAGGAAATGACATAAGTGTATATATCCATAATGATGATTTCTTAATAGATTTCACCCGTATCACTTTCTTCACTCTCCTCAAACAGCCATTGTCATTTAACTGATTGCAGCAGCAGGTCCTTAGATAAGGTGTTTTTGGTCAATGTTGTTTCCTTATAATGTCCGTGAGATGCCGTAGGGACTTACTCTTGTTTATGTGAATCAGCCTTCAGCAAAATTGGTTTTGTTTTCTATCGTGTCCCGTAAAGTCACAGAACCTATACGCACAGAGTTAAGTGAGGACTTTAACTGTACTCACTTCGTTAAGAGGTGACAGTACATCAAGGCAGAACGATGTCATTTGGCCAAATGATAACTCCTTCTGTGCTGCTTTTCAATTTTTACATTGAATAAATGTTTGGATCATGAACTTTAATTGTTATTTTAGAAGCCCCTAATGAAGGGGGTTAAAACCTGAAGCCAAGGATCAAATTGTTAATACAAGCCACCTGTGTACATTTGCTCACCACTGGCAGAAAGACTGTGGTCTGCTGATTGTCTCTTTGCAGCAATGTATCCATCCACACAGGTATACAAATCAGATGCGCCAGGCTTGAGTGTGATTCCCATTCATCAAAGCAAAACGGTTCCCATTCCTTCTTGCAACTGCCTTTCAAAGAGCTCGGTTGTATTTGTTCTGCCTACTCGAAGGTGGTTTTCCTTTTGTGCAACTATCAGTTTCTCTCCAGTTATTTAATTTGGATGTGGCTTTCCCCTCCTGTGGCCCCGTACAAAGCAATGCCTGATAAAAAGAAAAACCAAGTGTCATTAAGCTGTAGTACAGCAAACAGAAATTGATAAACAATTCAACTGTCCACTTACACTCTGCTAAGTAGATTCTAGCAAGTTCTGTTCACTCTGAAAGCTTCTCTCCAGCAGAAGCAAGAGCTGGGTGGAGTGCGGACTGTGACTAAGCTGGGGCAGCACTCACTGGCCATCCCTGTCCTTTCTCTCGTTCTTGGCGCTCTACCTGTGGCCACACCTGCACCCCTCTAGGATGAGCCCAGGTTACCTTTGCAAAAGGCTGCACTGGCCTCTCTTATTCTTGCTGTTCCAGGAGATGCCGTACGTACTAGGGGAGAGGCTCAAAGCAGTATGACCACATCAGTGCCCAGAGGTGACCACATACGTAAGATCTCCTTGGGAAGGTCCCCAACCACAGGTGACAAATTCTGAATGCCTGAAGCAGCTACCTAGAACTCCTTCCATGGTATACACCCTTCCACAAGGATGGCACGTCTAGGAGAACATTGACAAGAACTCTTCCAGTATTTTAATATTCTAATATTCCAGGAGGGCAGCATCTGAATGCTTTGTCATGTGACTTCAAGAGTGTTTGTGTCCATTTTTAATATCCCCTTTCTTCTCTTCCTTTATTCCCACTTTCATTTCTCTGTGAAGCATCCTCCAATTCTCATAAGATTTCTAAAAGCAAAATGAACTTGCCAGACTACTCCACAAATTATGTCTTCACACAGGGAAATCTTAAAGCATGAGCAAGTTGATGTCACTTGTGTTTCCTGGTGCACTGGCAACAAAATCCTAATTCCTCACCAAGGCCTTTTAACTCTTTCATGAATGTGACCCTGCCTCGCTTTCCAGCCCCATTGTGCACCTTTGCTCAGTTTTGCTTACTCTGTTCCAGTTACAATAGTTTCTTTTAATAACTTGAAAGTGGTATTAACTTGAAACAGATGCCATCTGTTTTTGTGTGGCCATTTCCTGCCCCAGGACCTTTGCATGTGCACTCTCTTTGCCAGAATACAATTTTCCTAGCTCTACTGAGTTGTAACCTTCCTCTTTCTCCACCTTCTGCTCCCTCCCCCTCCTCCTTCCCCCTCTCTCCCTTCCACCTCCCTCCTCCTCCTTCTCCCTTCCTCCCTCCCTCCCACTGTCACTGTGGAATTTGATGGCCACAGGAACAAGGTGACTTAGAACAGGCTGCACTCACTGCGGGGTTCCCACGCTCACTCCTGGTGTGGGCTGTCACATCAGAGGGACCTGCGAATGCTGGCTTTGGTGTGTTTTCTGGCTAATTTGTATGCCTAGCTGTGGGAAGTGCACACATCTCTTTTAAACTACAGGAGGAAAAAAGCTCACACTGGCTACCAGTAACTGTAGAAAGTGTCACACGCAGTTAGCTGGGCCTGAGGTCCCCACCCCATTAATGATGACAGACACGCTGCGTGACCGCTCGCGCACTCTGGAGAATTCCAGAGAGGCTTGCCTCTGACTCAGGAACACCAACGTCCCTTTCAGGTGTCGGGAACTCAGTTTTCTAGTCTCTGTTTTGAATTAGGAAACAGTCTAATAAACGGTTAAATGTCTTTGCCAGCAAATATTCCAGTCTAAGGCAACAGTTTCCAAATTCCCTGCAGGGATTGGGCACAAGGGAACCCTGGCAGCCAAGCCTGTGATTAAGAAGGTCACAAGATGCCATCTGTTTCCGTGTGCACTTGACTGTCCAAGCGTAACCACCACCAGGAGGTGGCTGCCTCGGCTTCTGCCCGTGGACATCACAGGTAGCACTGTGGTGGGCACAACGGTGACCACGGTGGGCTTGTAGGGACAAACCACGTGGCTGCCTGCAGAGCGGGCTGGGGTGAGGCGGGGAGGCGATGAAAAGGGGGCGAAGCGCTGTTTCCAGGCCTGCCCTTGGCTCGAATCTGACTGCCACGCTGAGGCTGGTTTTCCTACTCTTTTTTCCGCCGCACATTGGCCATCTCTAAAACATGATCAGAGCGCTCCTCCTTAACCTATTAACTGTGACGTGAAGGCAGATGAACCGTTCTTCCATTCACAACTTAAAAAAAAAAATGTTCTAATCCATAGAGAAGTTGAAGGAATAGGACAATCAGGATTCACCGCATTTGCTGATGCGCGGTTTTGTCCTAGTCTCTCTCTGTTGATGCTGGTATGCACGTCTTGGCTGAAGTATTGAGAGTGAATTGCAGACATCCTAACAGCACATCCTTAACTACTTCGGCCTGTGCCTCCTCGGAGTAAGAATGTTCTCTTACAAAACAATAACGCTATTCCCACACTTAAGAGACTCAATATAGATAGAATTACTTTTTAAAAACCTATTATACAGATCATTAAATGCCTGGTGCTTAAAAATCTGTCAGGAAAGGTTTCTCTATCCTCTGTCCCAGGGGTTAGCTGCTCTCTAAGACACCTCCTATTTTGGGGGCAGTTTTAAAAAATGTGGTGAAAGCCCCAGGCCCTTATCTTCAGAAAATATCCCTGAAGACACTTGTGCAAGCCAGCAATGCACACCTCTCAGGTCCGTCTCCTGGGCCTGGGCTCCGGGTCAAGTGCAGTTCATCTTTGATCTGAAACCTCCTCTTTTGTGTGCCTACAATGGAAGACCACAGTCCTCACAAAGGTCAAGAATGGTTTGTCTTTGCTTTCCAACCTGATGTTTTGTGTTCCAAGAACTCAGATATGGGCAGGTAGGAGACCCCATTCTCCCCGATCTATGGAAAGGAAACTGAATCTCAAACACAGCAAGAGGTACACTGTGACAGACACCCAAGAGGTGGACTAAATGATCAGAAGACCTGGGAGAATACTTCCAAACTCGAGCTTCTCTGATTCCAGAAGGGCCGAAGCTCACCATCCCACACTTGCTTTCTTCATAATTTAAAAACCAAATACCTGTGGCATTCATTCCACCAGGTGGACATAATATTTAAGGGCCTACTACATGAAGGTGGACTACATTGGCAGTTACTGACACTGTTATTTTCAAAATAACCCAGTTTGTTTATAGTTTTAGGACTAGGAAGTGGAAGCCGGGAGGTGGCTACCCAAACTAGGATAACATTAAATGTCCTTAATTAAAAGGTCAGCTGAAACTGCTAAGGTCAAGTTGCACTGTGGGCTCTGTTTTGTCAACTGTGAACTCGCAAGGAAAAAAGTCATTAGCTCACCACACTTCAACATGTGTGATCTTGCTGGTGTTCCTTCCTCCCCAGGAACAGACTAAACAAAGCGAGAGACATTTCCAGCTCAGTCAGAAAAATTACCAAGTGTGGCCAGAAGATGGATGTGAGTGTGTAAATCCCTCGTGCAAAAATTCTATTGCCTCTTTCCCCTCCGTAACCTACCAAATGCCTCAATATTAGTTTCTATAAAACTTTAATATTATAGTAGCATTTCATTTATTAATTAATGACTATCACACATAATTCTTGAATGGAAGGGTGACAACTAGTTAAAACCTCTGGCAGGCCTATGGGATTTATACAGGCCTAATAGAGCTTTGAAAGGCTCAGCATTCATGGCCAAGAGAATAATTAGAGCTAATTGTGCGAGATAAACTTATCCACCTGCTTTTACTACAGGTGTGACAAAGTGGGTCTTTCTGAATTTAACTCAGTAACTGTTGAACTCTTTATTTGACTTAAATTTAAGCTATACGTTGTTTTAAAAAGTGTATCTGACAAACGCTACTCCTTTCCCGCGACTCATCCCTAATGACCAGACCACATCATATTATGCCAAGAAGACCCCCCTTTTCTTCGATCAGTTTTTATTCACTGTAATCAAATTACAATTTTGAGAGAACTCAATCTGATCAGTCATTGGGGAAGTGCTAACTAAAATCCCAGTGAGATGCCACCATGCATCTGTAAGAAGGGCTGTTACCACGACAGCAGTAGCAGATGCTGGTGGGGACACAGAGAGACTGGGACCTTCATTCACTGGTGATGGGACTGTGAAATAGGACAGCCATTCCAGGAAACACACTGACGTTCTCTTTAAAAGTGAGGCATACATTTGCCACAGGATCCCACAATTCCACGCCTAGGTAGTTGTCCAAGAAAAATGAACACATGTGTCTATGCAAAGGCTTATCGCTATGCTCACTGTGGCATTATCCATAGTGGCCTGAAGTGGAGATAACCCTTCAGTCCATCGGTTGGTGGGCGGATAACAAAACATGGTCTACCCATGTAGTGGAATACCACTCATCAATAAAAAGGAACAAATTACTAACAGAGCTGCATTGTGCATGGGCCTCCAAAACATGGTAAATAAAAGAAGGCCAGACAAGAGGGGCCACATAATGTGTGATTTCATTTATATGAAATGTCCAGTAGAGGCATGGTAGATTTACTCAGAATCATTGGACTGTACACTTAAAATGTTATCTATCTCAATGAATCTGTTAAAATATACACTAGAGCAACTTTAGACCTTGAGAAAAAATTGGCACAGTCTTGGCTCCCTCTGATTCTAATACGAGTATAAGCTGTGTATCATTGAAGAATGTTCCAGGCAGAAAACTCTTTGCCCCCACCTCTGGTTCTGCATGTAAGGATCTTGAGAGGCACCACTGCATCCCAACAGCAGGTACAAAGCTGAACAGACTGAAAAATCAACAGCTCGTTCTTGGGTCCTCAAGAGAGGGGCAGGTATGGGGCCAACCACTGTCCCCAAATTGGAGAGTCAGGTGTGCAAACACAGGGAATCACAGCCCAATGGAGCAGAGACTACCAGCCCCAGCGTGGGACTCTGAACTGTGACTGACAAGCTGCTGGAGGCTCACCATGGACAGGCCCGGGGGCTAAAATGCCAGGGGACCCAGGCATAGGGGAGGCCCGACAATATTGTAAGATTTACCTCCTGAACTTGGCCGGGATTCCAGAGTAAATATCGGAGAAAAATCCCCTTTGTGTTTCAGGAAGAAGGAGGGGAAAGGAACTGTTTTGAAATATTCCAGACACTGTGTTCTTCATAAGGTCAGCCCTCAGGAGAAACCTGTCAACCAGAAATTCACCTGCCAGGGTATTATCACAGCGTAACTGACCCACAGAAGGGAAATACCCAGCTCCACCCACCCCAGCCTTCCCGGCGGGAAAAGGAAATACCCACCTCCAGCCCCCTCTGGCTGTCCTGTTCCACCTAAGGGGCGAGAAAAAAATCCTTAGGAACTGGTGGCTTTCCCAGCTCTGAGGCTCAGCTTCTTGCTGGAGACTGAGACCCAATCACAGGCTTACTTGAGGAAAACCTCAGAGAGAAGGGCAAAGGGCATGGAAAATGGGATCGTTTTGATAACTTTTTTCATTACAGTCTCACAATGTCAATGTCTCCTTAGGTGTCCTCAGTACCATTTTTTATTTTAAAATGAAATTGAAATATATACCATACAAAAAAGGTTTTACAGCCCCCCCCTGCCCCCCCCGCCCCAGCAAAAAAAAAGCTCCAGAATGTTTACTGTGAATGAGCGCTCGGTCACAGTTTCATCTCGCCTGACCCACTCCTACTTTTCTGTCGGTCAGATTCTCAAGGGAAGTGAGTGAGTACAATGTGCTGATGCAGCCTAACTGGGAACATAAGAGACTGTGTTCTAACACTGTCTCAAGCCCGCTTTTTCCTCTTCGTGTGCACGCAGGACTGTTCCCCCATCTGACCAGTTTCTGGAACAAGTCGCTGGATGTCAGGCACCGAGTGGTGAGTCCCACGTCTCATTTCCTTGTGGAGCTTACCTGGCCGCGCTAGGGGATGTGACGGTCCAGCTCCCATGAGCCTCTGGTTGCAGCGTTTTCGTTAACTGATCAATACGTAAATTTGTATACTGTGTGTTTCTGCTTAAAGACACCTTATTTAACATATATGATTGATTCACGCCTGAGTGAAGGTGATGGTGATCTAACACGTGTATTTTGTCGGTAAGACCCAGCACAGTCTTCTCGCACTGAGGAACAGTAGCCAGCACTCAGTGACCCTGATGGCGGGGGACAGGGGGTGCACTTCAAACAGTGAAATTCCTAACAGAGAGCAGAAAAATGCAGAAAGTGGGGCACTAGATAGGTTGTGGAAAGGACACTTTTTTTTTACAGTATGAGAGTTGAAACAAGAAGGGAAAGTGTCCCCTTGTCCGACCTTGACTGAGAAGGTGAATGTCAGGTGACTGATTGTTCACCACTCTGTGCGTGCCCTTGAAAGACCTCAGACGTGCTGGGAATATTGACTTGGGGTTACAGATAAACTCACAAGTAGGAAATCCATGAATAATACGCGTTGATGGGATGCTTTTCCCTTGCCCACTTTCCTATTAGGGTGTTTAGCTTTTCTTGTTGATTGGGATAAGCTGCTTGCATACTAGGATAGTACTCTTTTGCCTCTCCTATTTTATAAATTACTTTCCCAGTTTTGTCTTTCCATTTTACCATTAGTATCAGTTACTACAGTGGCTTTTGGCGGCAGCATCCAAGTGCCTTTTGAGTGGGGAGAACAATGCTGGAAAAGAAATGTGGTTAAACTTCTATTGGGAAAGTGGTTGCTATTTATTTTTATCCTTCTTCTTCACAGGCACACCAAGTTCTGTGGGGTGACTTTTCTCCAGCACCTCCAAATCACAGGAAGTCATGTAAGTCCTACCCCAAAGCATCTCTTTATATCCATGTCTTGCCTTTAATTATGATCTTCATCTGCCATTTTCATCCCTTTCCCAGTCGGGGGCCATTTAAGGTCTTTTGCAGTTCTGCCTCCTTCATCCTGTCACCACCTTGTGACTTCATTGTCCCTGTCCTAACAGTAGGGGTGGTAGGAGGCAGAGCTCAACGTGGGGAGAAATCCCACAGAGACGTTCGCCAGCAGCAGCTCTGAAGAAGAGCCAACGCTTGAGAAGGTGGTGGTGGCCCAGGTGGGGGCTACGATCGTGAGGGTTTGGAACTCCTGATTGAAAATGGCTTAGGAGAGTCGGTCCCTGTCCGTTTCATTCTGTTGTCCATTCTGCTCACCACAAGCGCTTACGCACTGGCTGGCTGTCTTTTCACGCTAGATGCGAGAACGAAGAAGCCAGTCTCTGAGAACCCGATGAAGCACAGTCGGCAGAGGACAGTTATCCTGAGGCGTGTAAGAATCTTTGCACTTGTCACCAGCAATGGATCCCCAGGGTGGTGTCGGTGGTGTGCCCGTCGGCGTGGCGGAGAGGGTGCTGGCGTGTGTGTGTTTGGAGTTGATGTGAGGGTAATCCCTAACTTACAGACCAGTGGCCAACAGGCCCGCAGCCCATCTGAGAAGCGGTCTTCCTTCAGGCACCGTGAACACGTCTTGTCCAGAGCTCCCCAGCTGTTTCGGAAACAAGCTGCAGAGGGGGTTGGGTTTTTCTCTTGCACTGTCCCAATTTTCACCAGTGATATGTGTGTTTGCGGAATTCTGCCTCTTGTGAAAAAGGCGTTAAGTTCTCAGACTGTCCCCCTTCTGGGGACCCACACTGGCTCCCCACATCTCCTGTCCCTGCCGCCCCTGACGTGACCTTCCATGGCTCTGTCTTGCCTGACAGGACTTCTTCAAAACCCAGCAATTTTTAACAGCGTGTTAAAATGGGATTCTTTTAATGTCTCAGAGTTCTGGCAGCGTCTCCTGGAGAACCAACTGAAAGAATAGAAACTGGTTTCCACGAGTGCCCTCCTCACTTCACCTCATTCAGTGCAAACGTTACAACTCTTTTTGTTATCCTGCTGCCGTTGTGTATTAGGATTTCTCTAAATTGACTTAACACAACAGCAGCTCAGCCTTATCCTAAGTAATTAGAGAGGGCAGGGCAAAACTAGGTTTACAGTTGTTTGAATGGAAAATAATACAATCATGAATAAATAATACAAGAAAAAGAACTCTGTTTCTGTTACTCACCACTGTAAACCTGCTTTTGCTCAACCCTGTATTTGCAATACCATGGGTTTGGTATGCTAGTTATGTGTATTAGAAAAAAGAAAACCTGACCATTAAAGTAAAAAATGTTACTCAAGGACCACCTAGCATTATCAAAAGAACCATCAGTTATATGAAGATATCACTGTGGAAAATGTGAATCCATGGGTGCTGACCAGCTAATCGGATAAACTGAGCTAACAGGACAGGGGTGGACAGCCCACCTTGGTTCACAGGTCTAGTTAATGTTGGCCTTCCAGAAATGGTGCATTTTTCTTGATTTTTCTGCTGTAGGGCCTGGTAAGTTTCCTATGAAGCATTTGAAGCCTGGGAAGGCATGGAATTGGCAGCCTGTGGAGGGAGTTACTTGGGGGCATTCGAAGCTGGGCAGCCCATGGAAAATTTCAGTGTACGGGCAGCCGGGGACCACCCTTCACCGTAGGGTCGGTATATGCTTCTGGGAAGGGAAGGCGATTTCCTGAAAGTATATTTACTGTGAGCTGGCCTCCTGGGAGCTGCTTGGGAGAATCATTAACTCTTGTGAAATTAAGTAAATCTGTCTTGCTACGTGGAGTTGTACTGGGGCCAAGCAATTCCCTTGCCAGAGCCCGCAGCTGTTCCGGGGAACAGTTGCCTTTCTCTTTGAGGTGCTTCCCTGACCCCCCCTCCCCTAACGTGAATTCTCTGTGCCACAGTAGCGTCTTTTAAGTCAACGATTCCTGACAAATTGGTGGTGTTGCATCCTGCTCTTGTTTTTGCGGCACACCAGCGGACTAAAAGCACAGGCCTGCCCATCACAAATACCCCAATATGCGTCTGAGGCGCTTGTTTGGGGAACACTGGGCCTACAGTTCTGACCAAAAAATAAATCACGACTTTTTGTTTACTAGGTAAGGCAAAATCTTAGTTTTTTAAACAGACACCATGTTTTGGGGGAGGAAAGCATGCACTGAGATGTAAAATGTACAAATTTTGCATCAGCAACAAGCAGGGATTGAATGGAACTTTCAACCATCATTAAGAATATTCTCACTTTAACAAGTATCTGCTTGGTGTCGAATGCCTTCAGCAGCCAGCTTCTGCATATTTATGTTTCTGGGCCCAATCTTCCAGCAGTTCATGATGTCAGTAAGAGTGAAAGCGGAGAAATCATCACACCCAGCAGGTGCAGACTAAAGAAGCAGGAGGGGCAGGTGGTGAGGGGCATTCTCGTCGCTGAAGGATAGGGAAGGACAGTAGAGGAACCGTGGGCAGTTTGGTTAGTGATTCCAGGGCTGCTTGCCTCATGTTCTCTCCTCCTTTCCTCTTGTTGATCTGGCCTTCGGGGCAGAGGCAGGAGAGATGAGCTAGGCAGGTAGAAGGCGCTGGAAGGAAAAGCAGGAGCAAGCCCCACTCCCGCTCATGAATGAGGTCTGGGAGGTGCGTTCCTGATTCCCCACGGAAAGCCGCCTTTGCGTTTGGCCAAGTGCTGACAACCAGGTCATTTTCCTCCAGCCTCCGGAGCCCTGCGATTCTGTAAGCAAGGCTGGCTCGTCTGAAGACTCAGATGCTGACCAATACTACGTTTACAGTCTGGGAGGACGGTTACAGTCACTTAGCTGAGTCCGAAACTCAGCCTCGAAGCTGCAGGCCCGCGGTCTGCCTAATCAGCGACTTGGAGCTATGAGAGGGCCTTGGAGCACGTGGACCTTGGCTGGTGGCTTTCTTGGACCCTCCCTGGGCTTCAAATGCCTTCATCCCCCCCTTTTTCCCCCCCTCTTAATTGGAAGAGGCCACAAAACTTATCGTTACCATCATTATTAAATTTTCCTTTAAAATAAATACTTGGCACTCCACATTTATGCGAGAACCACAAAAACGGTGCCGGGGCCCCGACAGCTGCGGGCTCCAGCGTCAAAGAGCTGGTCATTCGATCTGGGAGCCCAGCGGGGTGCTCAGGGCCACGAGAAAGGTGCACTTGTATCGGGGCAGGGGCTCCGAAGCGCCGCAGCCTTCGCGGCCAGGTTGTCCTCGAGAGAGGAGAGAGGCGCCACTGCCGAGAAGCAAACTGGCCGGTAGGGTGGGCTGGGGGGATCGAGTCCTGGCGGCAGCAGGAGCTTCGTGTCGGGGAGAGTGAGTCGGGCCCTTTCAGGTCCCGGCTCTCTCTGGAGGCTGCCCCCTCCACACGTCCCTGAAGCCCAGCCACTGCCCGCCCCATCCACGACTCCGCCCCCCAACCGGGTCTTCCTCTCCCACCTCCTCCCTCCTTGATCCTCCCCACCCCAATCCAAGACCTGCTTCCACTCCTCCTCCTCCTCCTCACGCAAAGACCCCTCTCCCCGTGCAGCCCCCACGATCCGCCCCGCTCTTGCGCAGCGTGCGCTGGAGCGAGGGCCAAGGCTCGGAGAGCTTGTGGCAGGAAGGGAGGGACTCCACCGCCAGCATCCAGGGAAGCGCAGGGCCCCAGCAGCTGCTGCCCAGGAGAGGAGGCAGAACCACGTGTGATCACGAAAGTAGCTGCCTCCTGCCCCTTCTTCCTCTCCAACCCCGCCCGCCCGCTGTGCCAGGCTCCAGGGCTCCACGTGTTCCCCTTTTACCAAGACCGCCCTCCTCTTTATGATTTTTGTTGAATTGGAAAGGTAATTAAAAGGCACACCATCAACCCCACCCCTACCCAGCCCCCAAAGCGGGGAGGGGAACCCTGCTAGTGTTTAACTCTTGTTCTTGAGCCCAGGTTAGGCAAAATACATTCCCGACCAGCCATCTGGTCTCATTCCCGGGGTCCCTTCGTATGGTTTCCATTAAGCTCTCCAAACCGTGCACTGAAAATGCAGCCCCAGAGCAACTCAGGAGCCTCTGGGATTCGTGCCCTGGCTAGGCGCGGTTGGAGAGTCTCAGGCCTCTGTCTCAGCTGAGTCTAGTCCCTAATGGTCCTGGTCTTACACTGTAATTAATATGCTTTGCCACTCCAAGGAAGTCAGTTCTCCATGTCCATGGTTATTATTCATTCGGTATTTTTTTAACTGAATGCAAGTTGTAGCTTATTAGAATTCTCTTTTACTTCTCAAAATTTATGTTAACAGTGTTGCAGATGATTTTACAAAATAACCTGGCCACAGAAATTCATTATGGCTGTGTCTGCACCTTCACCCTTGCTGTCCCCATTCCCTGACACCCTGTCCCCAAGGCAAATGACAAATGTTGGCTTGTGGAAAAACAGTCCTTTATGCTTGGGTTGGGGCTTGTGGTCCAAGAAAAAAGGGAACAGGCAGGTTCCTAGAATCATAGAGGTTTGTAACTGGAAAGTTCTTTAAAATGCACTGAAAATAAGCCTGTCTGTTTATGGAAGGGACTCTGAGAGCGTGGGGCTTCGGGAAGATCACGTAGCTTACGAGTAAAGTACTAACTCAGAACTGCGGCCTAATTTGGGGAGGAGACTGAGACGTCTGCGTTTGGTCACGTGCAGCACAAAGGACTTTGACCGAGCTGGGTTCGGTGGTTGTACATCCGCTCTCCCGGGCCCCTTTTGCTGTGGCTCCTTCCCTGTCCAGCTTGCCTGGGTGGGGAGTTACAGCCCCATCTTCTTTCCCCTCACCCAGGCTTCGCTCCCTTTTCTTTTTCCTTTCCTTCCCACCCTCCCCCCACCCCATTCCACTCTAGCCCTGACCATGAGATTTTATTTGGGTTTTTAAAATGAAACCAGGTGCTGCATAAAACAAAAGCAGAGTAATAACAAGGAAAGACTCCAGCGCCTGAGGAATGTGCTGAGTTTTCTGACTCAGGCTGTCCTGGCAAAGAGCGCCGACTGACACGGAGAGGCGGTGGCACAGAGCACAGACCATACATGGTAGCCTCGCCTCCCCAGATAGGTTGGTCTGGGCGGCCTGTGACTCATTTAGCAAAACCAGAGACTCTGTTCCTTGTGGAACAAGACTTCCCAGAGACCAGAGCCAAAGGATCTTCAGCGTTTCCCGGCGGGGCCAGTTCAACCTGACATAGCAGGGGCCACCCTGAGGTTTGGAGGGGGTGGGAGCCTGGGCAGAAGGCCATCCCTGGGAAAGAAACAGGCCTGATGGACTTGGGCAAGGGTTTCTGGTACGTTTAAGAGATGAGTAACATGTAAGCTGCGAAGGGACGCGAAAATCAGTGCACACTGCAAGCTCCAGGTGGCAGGACCGTCACAGTGCTTTGGAGGAGAGGGGTGTGGCAGTACTGCTGAGGTCCCCCAGGTGTTTGCTCTTTGCAGGGGTGCATGGGGAAGAGTGCAGGAGAAGCGGTCCACCTGGGCGGGTTTCTGGGTGCTGGCGCTAATGCAGTCAGGAGAGGTAACTAATCACAGGACTGATGGACTTCAGACACCCGGAGAGACACCCGGAGAGATGCCCAGGCCCACATCCTCACATTCTGAAAATTCTTTTCAAATGAGCCTAGTAACAGGGTGAGAGGTACATTTTTTCTGTTACCAAGAGACAGGCCGAGAGGGCTGGGAGCACTACAGAGCAAGTCTCTCCCAGCAGAGGTGGGGGAGGGGCCCGCACTGGGGTGACAAGGACCCATCTGTGCGCTCCTCATTACCCGGGCCTGGGCCACACAGGACTCCTGTCCCTGCCACCCTAGGAAGGCTGTCACTTTCTGAATGAGAATGAACCTTGACTGGGGTAAATGAGATCTCCACGCAGCAGCCTTGGGAAACAGGGCCTTATTTCTCTTGTTTTCTTCTTTCCTTTTTTCTTTTCCTTTCCACCCATTGGAAAGCTACAGTGTCTTTTCCATAACTGCAGGAAGAGCTCTGCTGAACTTTTTCATTAAAGTCTACTTACCTGGAAGAACAAAGCCTTCTGAGGACCATGACTTCATAAATATTTATAGTGCAAACAGGCGTCACTCTGGTTCTGCAGGAGAATGGGCTCATTCAGTTGTATTTATGACGTGCCACTCGGGTGAGTGACATCCGTCATCTGCGGTGGCCCTACACTCGTTCCACTGAAGCATGTTTATGGAGTGATCGTGTCTACAAACAGCTGCTATATTTAGTCCCTCTTCTTCCCTAACCCCCTTTAGCCCTTTTAACTCCCAAACCAGCAAAAAGCCAAGCTTACGGTCTAGGGACGATTCGAGCCCTAATGACAAGGTGCAGGGGCTTGAACGAGTGCCACGGGAGTGGCGGACGAGTTTGGAGGCGATTAGATTGGGGATGGTGATGGTTATTAGAGGGTTCAGACACTGAGGTGGTTTTGTTGGGCTGCGTGTAGCCGGTGAGGGCCCTCAGCTGGGCATGAGGGGTTCTGACAGGTGACGGGCACAGCCCTGAGTGACGAATGCAGATGGATATTTATGAAACTTTCCTTCCCTGGGAGCTGTCTCGGGACAGGATCTCAGGTCTGTCACCGTGCACCCCAGGGCTCTGCGGGCAGAGGCTGGTGGGAGGTCTGTTCGTCTGTTCCCTCCACTGGGTCACAGTTTCTGGTGTAAGCCAAGGCTGTCCCCTCTCAGCCACACCTGGCCCTGGCTGGGGGACAGCAGCGGCCCTCCACCGGCTGTGAGGAAGGAGGGCCATGTCTGACCTCTAGCACGGAGGCCCCACACATGCCCTGACCGGGCTCCCCAGCCTGGACCTTGGCCTCCAGCAGGGCTCCGTGCCCCTGATCAGCTTGGCCACCTATTGTTTATCCTGGGAAGGGCCAGGTCTTGGCACAGGGGCCTGAAAGGTTGCCAGCATTTTATTTTTAGAGACAGGAAAGTGTTTGCTTTTTGGCAGCTGCTCTTTTTCTGACACACTGGGATGGTGTCAGAAAGTTCAAGTGAGAGATTCCAAAATTCCAAGCCCTAAATTCATAGCAAATGACATGGGCAATCGTACCGCAAACCTCCCCACTGAAGCCTTTGTGGAGCCGAGGAGCTTTCATTAGCAGGCCTGCACAGCCCCAGCGGACGGGCCTCATGTCCATCGACCTCATGGCCTGGACACCCAGTGAGTCCCTTTCCAGTGAGCCCCTTTCCAGTGAGCCACTGTCTGCAGGTGTAGGCTTCGTACCACCATTGATCTCCTTCTCGACCAGTTCATAGTCTAGTCCAAGTTGGAAAGCAGTCTGCTGAGAAAAAAAACCAACAATAAGCTGGTTGTTTTAAAACTGATTGTTTTAGCAGACGGAGAAACAATCACTCTGCTGAATCGGAAGTTCACCACCCCGACCCACTGTCATTGTCATTCATGAAGACTGGCGCGAGGCTGCCCGGCAGCCGGCTTCCAAGGCTGGGCCTGCATTCCACACTCAGGGCGTGCGTTTCCAAGTTCAACTGGGATAATTACTTGCCCTGAATATGGTCCCTCTTAAAACACACACATATATATTTTATATGTAATATGTATATATACTTTTTTTTGGCAGGTCCTGTGATTTTGGCCACTGACAATATATCTGAAAGCATTTCGTAAACTGTAATGACATTATACAAAGGTAAAATGAAATGGAAATAAAAGTAAAGAATTCAAGCGTATCCTACCTTCCTTTCTCTCCAATCTTTTCAAAAATTACTTTTTAAGTATAAAAGTAAAACACAAATACATTCTCCTCCACCTTCTGATTACATTTGGGTTCGTTTTTCTCCTTGCTGGAGCACGTCCTCAGGTAGGTTTTCTTTTGCTCTCCCTCCTGTCTCCTCCAGAGAGTGTCAGTGGATCACAGAGTTTTCTGAGGGCTTCTGTGTCTGAGAGTATACTTAGATCTCTCTCCTGAGTGTCAGTTTGGCTTGTTATAGAACTCCAAGTTTGAATTTATTTTTCCCAAGCATTTCTAAGCTATTGTTCTGTTCTTTTCTCGCAGCCGCTGGGGTTGATGTGAATCTCTGCAGGCAATCTGTGTCCCATCGTCCCTTTTAGGGCTCCCTCTTTCACCTTGATGTTCAGGAGTTTTGTTGTGCTGCCTCCAGTAGGTGAGAGTGTTTTTGAAGTTTTTTCCTCCTCGGCACTGACAGGCTCTGTCACTCTGCGAGCTCAGGCCTTTCTTCAGTTCCAGGATGTGGGGTGGCAAGAAAAAAAAAATCAGAAAGGTTAAATGGATCCACGTAAGAAAGTGTGAAGGAGGAGAGACAGGGGTGTGTGGCCTGAGTGCTGGGAAGAATTTTAAGGGGTTCTGGAGAGACAGAGAAGAGTAAGGTTGGAGCAGCGGTCCCCAACCTTTTTGACACGATGGACTTGCCTTTGTGGAAGACAGTTTTTCCACGGACCAGGGTGGGGTGGGACAGAAGTGGAGCTCAGATGGTAATGGAGCAGCGTCCCAGACCAGGAGGAGGGGGGTTGGGGCCCCTGGGTTGGAGGAGTTCATTGCTAGTAACGTAAGGAAAATGCCCTCAGAAGATTTTTAAGATCTTTGGATGTATATCAAGAATGTACTCTCTGGTGTTTTATGGAGAGGCTAAGACTTGAATTGCTGTTAATTACATTTCTTCTGTGGGACTGTTTTTTCTGTGATTTGATGCTGAGGCCAACCCAACACTGCCTGGGGTTAATATGAGTTATAGAAACAGTTATTATTATTTTAAGTTATTAAGCAATTATCTTTCTTTCCCACTGTCCCTCTCTCTTCTCTTAACTTTCCCTACCCTCTCCAGACCTTGGTTTCTCCTTTTATATAAGGAGGAAATTGAATTAGATGTTCTAAAATCCTGCCATTTCTTGACACCTCTCATTCTCTCTCTCTTACTCATCTTTCATCTACCTGCCTAAATACTTTTTTTATGGCTAATAGCTTATGAGAAGAATAGACCCATAGTTTGTTCATTCATTTCTGTACTTTGTCACCATCTAAGCTGTCATGAGTGGAGGGTGGATTTGGACAGGGAAAACAGTGCAGTGTGCAAGCTCTTAGCGGGTTGGACTGCCAGCTTCAGGCGTGGTGTGCGAAGCCCTGCCAGCCTCTGCAGGCGCTCACCGCTCTTGGCCGAGGAACTTGTTCCATGGCGTCTCTCGGCCCACCCACTGGAGCTGATGTGTGGCTCAGAGAGGGGTCTGGGAGAGCTCAAGCTACAATAGCCTCTTGAGCAAATAATGGCAGAAGACGCAAACAAAGTGAAGTTATTTGCGTTGAAACATAACCACTGAATCTATTTTTATTTTACCATGTGCATGTACTTTCTAAAGTACAAGAAGTAATTACGAAACTTTCAGAAGTCAGGAATGTAGGCGTAATCATGGAGGGTCTAGGTTCTCCTAGGAGACTTGGAGTGCATCAGTCCTGGCTGTTTCTTCCACTGCTAATAACACACATTACCGGCCCTGGCCAGATAGGTCAGTGGATTGGAGCATTGTTCCCATACGCCAAGGTTGTGGGTTTGATCCCTGGTCAGGACACACACAGAAGCAACCAATGAATGCAGAAATGGGTGGAACAACAAATCGATGTTTCTCTCTCTCTAAAAAATCAATAATTAAAAATTAAAAAAACATACACATTACAGTATTCAGTATGAAGAGAGAGTAAACACGTGCAGCCCATGTAATCTGAATTACTCTCCTAACTAAATGGTATTTAGGGCGTGAGACACTGCAGCACCCCTTCCCCACCACAAACACTGAGCTCCTAGCTGATAGCTGCTCCTCCTCCTCTCCCTGGCATTCAAGAAGCCCCTGAGCAAGCCATGCGCGTGTTAACGCCGTTTTGATGTGTGATATGGCCCTTTTCAGATGACTCCATGCGTAGTGACCGCACTTCGGCAGGTGGGTGCCTGGTGTTCTTGGATGAGACCGAGAAGGGAACGAACTCCCAAGTACCTGAAAGCCTGTCCAGGCGAAGCCCTGCTGACCTCCCATTATGTAGACCGAAGAATTTGCTGCCAGATTCTCTGCCTGCACCCACTGGAGCTGACATGTGCCATAGGGGAGAGAGATTTGGGAAAGGCTCAAACGCAGAACTGATATGCAACCCACAGTTGCATCTCTGAGCAAACAGAGGCAGGAGATACAAACAAAGTTAAGTCCAGGAGTCCTCTGAACACACAGGGCAGACAGGTGAAAGGGGTTGTCCTGGGTCCTCAAGGAAGTCCGGCATTTCTTCAAGTTGTATCAGCATTTCCTCTTCTCTAGAGTATGCGATCACCTCCACTTTGTGGGGACCCGGGGCTCTATCCATCTCCAGAGGGGGTGCTGCTGATGTATCTGTAGCCCTGCGTTTCTGCACAAAATACAACAGTGTAGGGTTTTTAAAACTGCATTTTATATTTAAAATAAAAAGAACCGTGCATTTACTTTATAATTTCAAGATGCTGTATTTTCAATTTTAGGTTCATCTAGAATTGATTGTGGCTCCTGAGTCTTTGCATTTTCTACATTCCCCTTCATCTTCCCTCCAATCCCCATGGGAAACAGCGACTGCTCTGTAAGTTTGTCTGTAAATACCCTTCCGGAATGTGGTGTCCAAGGAAAGAGTCCATTTTTAAAGGCAGAGATTCTGAAATAATATCCAACCCTCGTTTTGAAACTTTCGGTTTTCACGTAACAGCATTTGTAAAGGCAGGACTGCTGCTAGAGGAACATGTGACGAGTGTCTAGCAGATGCCATTGCCGTGCAGCACTTCCCTCAGAACCCTTAAATTTCCACCTCATGGGGACCTGCGGCTTTGCCGAGGGGCCAGGCGTGGGCACACACACACAGCGCTTCTCGGAGTGTGTTCTGCAAGGAAGGCTCGGCCAGATGGCCTCCTTCAGGATAAATGCGTCCGATGTGATAATATTTATGTTTGTGTTTCTGGCATGAATTAATAACTTTCTCATGTTATTTAATAAAAACAACAGATGACTTCATTTCCATCCCGTAAAACCCAGCACCTTTCTTTCCATGATGTCTGATGAGGGTCATTTTTCCCCCTGTTGGTGAGGTGGCCGCAAGCATGGGCAGGAGAGTCGATCCGTAGATGTTCTTCCCAGCTGGGGTGGGTGTCCCCTGAAGGCTTTGAGAGCTATTGCCCCTCATGAAGGGCCGGTTTGCAGTGCATCTGGATGGGACCACCTGGGCAGCACGGGAACATCCTCCATCAGGGACAGCCCCTTTTAGCTGCCCTAGGTCTAATATTCTGGAACTCCATGGTTGAATCTGTGTTCTCTGGCCATGTCCATCATGATTCTAAACGAGATGTATCATCTTCCCTTCTAATCCTTCATCTTTCCACACTGTGATCTTCATTTTGTAATCCTGGCCACAGTACCAGGGTGGTAGGGGGTACGCTGTCCCTTGACTATTATCATAATTATTATTATTTAGCAATTTTCTGGGCTCTTGTACTTGGGAGAAGTGCTACTGAACCATATCTGCGCAGCCCATTTCTTGTGGATGTCTTTGGCTAAAGAAACTGGTCCATGCAGCCAGAAATAGCAGGATGTTGTGAATTCAGACTGAAGCACTTCAAAGGATGAGTTATACTGAAAGGAATATGGAAAATTGGTCTGGAGTGTGGCTGAGGATTGCAAAGTCCGCAGCTTTCACTTCTTTGAAGGAATGTCAAGTAGGAATGGGAAAGGTTAGTTTTCCCTGAGAGGGAAGGGAGGAGCTGTTTATTTATTATTTATTGATTGATTTTTAGAGAGAGGGGAAGGGAGGGGGGAAAGGAGGGAGAGAAACATCGATGTGAGAGAGGAACATCGATAGGATGCCTCTCGTACCTGCCTCAACCAGGACTGAACCTGGGACCTAAGCATGTGCCCTGACTGGGAATTAAACCGGCAATCTTTCAGTTTGCGGGACAATGCCCAACCAACTGAGCCACACCAGCCAGGGCATGATGTGACATCTTTTAGCATGGCATGATTGATTTTTCTCACACTGCCAGACTTAATACAAGAGTTGACTTTTCTCCTCATCCCCAGCTCCTCACCATAAATCCATTCTTTAATCTGTTGCAGTTTGGTTTCCACCCCCAAACTGTCACTGACACCGGATCCTTAAAGCTCACCTTGGAGAATCAAATTGGTAAAAAGCTCCTAGATTCAGCCTCACCTACTCATCCTCTATGCAATTTCATATCAAAAGCTCTCTAACCTTGGCTTCTGCTAACACTGTTGAGCTGGTCTACGGCTCCTCGGATGGCATTTCAGTGTCCATCTCCCAAGGTGCTGTCTTTGGGGCTTTTGTCATCACTGTCATTGTTGCCATCGCTACCGTGGTGTTTTCACCCTCTCTGCTGGCTCCAAATATCACCTTTGTGTCTTTAGGTCTGATTGTGAACTTCCTTCTGCTCTCTGGAATGAATCGTTCACAGCCTTTCTACACAAGGGTGTCCCTTTCATAGAGGAAACTATTGCGAGACACCGGGCAAAGATGCTGAGGACCTGCACCGGGGTGTTAGGAATCTATCTTGATTCACAAAACACATTGCAGGTAAAACAAACAGGACTGTGGTGGGTTAGCTGTCCCTGGAAACAGAGGAAGAGAAAGGAGGCCAAGTTGACCCCCAGTTTTGTGGCTTGGGTAACTTGGAGGCTGGCTGAGCCTTCATTGGGCTAAGGAATAGATGGATAAGAGATCAGAGGAAGAAGACGGTGGCTTCAATTTAGGATGTTTTGAACATACCACATCTCCGCCTTGTCTTTTTGCGTCTTCCTTTTGTGGTACAGCTAGAATTATCTTTCCAAAACAAGGGTCAGATCATGCCAGTCTCCACAACATTCTTTCTTCGTTCTCTTTACCCACAGAGTGGTTTAGATGTTCAGTCTCCTTAACAAGGGATCCGAAGCCTTACACAAGATGGCTTTGCTTGGTTTCTTTCATTAGGATCTTCTAGCACAACAGATCCCCACCGTGCAATTTCTCACCTCGTTGCCTCTTCTCAAGCTGTTCTCTCAATCTGGGCTGCCCCCCACCCCCCCGGTCCTGCCTGGGAAAATCCCAGTCCTCCACCACAGTGCGTGGTGTGCCTGCTACTGTCCTGCACACCCCCGCCCCCGCAAGTCCCTTCTCACCTGGTTAGAATTAGTAACTCTTCATTTCCACAACAATTTATTTATTTTCATTTTTAGTTTTTTAAAATATGTATTCATTTTTAGGGAGAGGTGAAGGGAGGGAGAAAAAGAGGGAGAGAAACAGCTATGTGAGAGAAATATCGATCAGGTGCCTCTTGTACACGCCCCAGCTGGGAACAGAACCCACACCCAGATGCGTGCCCTGACTGGGAATGAACCGGTGACCTTTTTCTTTGTGGGACGATGCCCAACCAACTGAGCCCCCCAGGCCAGGGTGTCCACAGCAATTTATGTGTGTTTTTCTTGGTATTATAATGCGTTTATTCAAACATGCATTTCTTCTATTGGTTGATAAACTCCTTAAACCTAGGAAATGTGTCTTATTTATCTCCATTTCTTATCAGCCTCAAGCACGTGACTTTCCACGTATTTGTTGCTCGTTAAATAATGAATGAAAAGCAGGGAGAGAAATTGGTTAAAGTTAGAGTGGAAAGGGAGCCCCGAGGGGAGAAGTGATTGGTAGAGAGCCTTCACCTGCTTCTCATGGGCATGTACTTGCTTTAGAACCTGGCCAACTGGGGTAAAAACTTGGTGTTGTGAAGAATAGGAGGAGAGAATAATAATGAGAGAGGCACTGGATTATGGGTAATGTGAGCGACTCATGTTTGAAGACAGGATCCTGTGACACAAAATCATGTGTGGATACTGTTCAGCCTTAGTCACAGGCAGATAAGCCAAATTGGGAAGCCCTTCATCAGCAGGAAATTTAATTATCCTGCCCATTTGAAAAGATACATGGCCCCTCTGTGTGACCCAGACTCCTGCCTATTTAGCTATCGCTGCTGCTGCTCTGTTTATTGTCTGATGCCATAAAGAGCGAGGACCCTGGCTGTGCCCATTTGTTTAACTGTGGAAAGGATGGGTGAGGGGATATTGATGAATGAGATTTCTTTGACCCTTAATTATTCTTTTCGCATGCTACTCCTTTATCAACCTGTATTTAGTTTCAGCAGCACAAAGGAAAAATGAAAAATATTACTTTTTAATATTGTGACTCCCGGAATAGTAAAATTCATAGTCTTCCTTCTGGATGCCCTCAACCAAATATATATCTATTATGTTTGTAGCTGTGTATGTCTTCTGTGCATTTTTTATATGTTTGATGTATGTATGTAACCACCCATCCATCAGTCCACACTTAGCCCAATTTTCCATTAGTAAAAAGGCTGCCAGTTGTGGGTTAGAGATGGAAAGAAACAGAGATAACCTATACCCTGAATATTTCCATTTTCAATCAGCTGTTTTCCAAGAGGACAGACACCTCCTTGTCCAGCCCTAGGTTCCTGAGGGACATACGTGAACAAAGAAAGTGCCAGGCAACTGTAGCCTTTTTATGCCTAGCTGAGGTCTGGCTGCTAACCCCTGTGTTGGGCCCCCATTCACAGCGGGTTGGGACCTATGAGAGCCACCAGGATGCCTAGACTTGAGGCCAGCCCCAGTGCTGGGCACTGGCTCCTCTTCTCTGTCCTCATTCGGGCCCTCAGGTGACTTTCCAAAGGCAAGGGACCTCTGTGAGGGGGGTGGCAGCCCAGGTCCTTGTCAGGGACTGCCTTTCATGGCATCCCACAAGAGCTCAGCCCCATTACAAGCCCCAAGGAAGGGAGGACTCTGGAGACTGTCACAGAGATGAGAGAGCCTTTACCTGCTCTCATGTGTCACCTCTTCTGGTCCTTAGCATCATGACCCGCCACTGTTGGTGGGGGACAGAAGAGCTTCAAGCCAACTAGATAGGTTGGATGTGCAGCCAACAGTGGTTTAGAAGCTAAAGTGATGATGACTTTTTTAAAGATTTTATTTATTTAATCTTTAGAGAGAGGGGAAGGGGGGGAGAAAGAGAGGGAGAGAAACAATGTGTGGTTGCCTCTTGTGCACACCCCACTGGGGACCTGGACTGCAGCCCAGGCATGTGCCCTGACTGGGAATTGAACTGGTGACCCTTTGGTTCGCACGCAGCCCGCGCTCAATCCACTGATCTATACCAGCCAGGGCTGATGATGACATTCTTGCCAAATATGGTAATTTTATTCAAAACCTGTTGTTCCTCATTTTACAAACTCACCTTCTTAATCCAGGCTTTGCTATAACAACCAGCTGTAGCTGGTCAGGGTCAAATGTAACTGACGGCACCTGGCCCCAGCTCCCCTAGGCATCTCTTGCCTTCTGCACCATTGGCTGCTTTGCCACCTCCGCGCCTGCCTGAGGGAAACTACCCAGCTGCTGGGAATGATGGGCAAAGCTGGAAGGGCAAAGGAACGAACACTTTCTTGGGCTGCGCTAGCCCCTTCTTGCTTCTGTCCCTGGGCTGTGGGTTACACAGTTCTCCCAGAGGGTGTCCCGAGGGACGGCGCCCCAGGCACCCACGGCAGAGACTAGCTCGCCAGGGCACCCTGGGGCCGGCTTTCTGTTCTTACTTGCACCACTTTTTCTAGTTCCCCACTTTTGTTTCTGGAATTGCTTTCCAAAATAAATCTCAGGATTCTGCTTTTTAGGGAAGCCCAGAAAATAAATATAGATAGAAAGATATATAGATGGATGGATAGACAGACAGACAAACTGAGACAGCAAATGCTGATCAAACCCACCTCATGGAGACATTCTCCTTGAACTGGACTTACGGGCAGAGGGCCTCGGTGGCCCTTTATAATACACACTGAAAAGTCTGCAGAGTATTGATTAGGAATTGCAGTTAAAATAAAACTAAGAACGCTGAAACCAAGTGATAGCTTCTCTTATCCAGCAATCTCTGGGAAAGACACCCACCATTCAGGGATGGTTTTGGGGGAACCCTACATTCAGGCTGGGGATGGCTAGGTGGATTGCTTTGGTCCCCGCCCCGTGCGTACGCTCGTGGCTTTGCTGGTCGGGTGCTGGAGAAAGATTAGCCATTTGCCTGGGTGTCCATCAACACATGGGGTCTTGCCATGCAGTGGAAGTGCCTGGGAACTTTCGTGGGCTTAGAGCTGAGTTCTTGGGCTGAGAGCTTTTTTAAACAAGTGGCAGAATAAGAATATTTAGTATTTTCTTTTATTATACTGGGTCCGGCAGAAGTCCAGGCCTGCTTGAGTGTGGTTGGTAGGGTAATAATACAGGTGTAATAATTTATAACTTTAACTTGAACAATTCACCTAAAATGTCATATGGTGTGCTTGAGTGTGATATTGTTATGTTAAAGAATGACATGCTCATGATTTTGTAATAAAAGATTTTGTAATAAAAAAGTGGCATTATTTGTGCTGAACCTTGTGTTAAAACTAAAACGTCTTTCATTACCTGTTAAAAGAAACCGATTGCTCTTCTACAGAAAAGAGTGGAAACGTGGTTGGCAGAGTTCTCAGTGGTCACAGCTGCAGGCATCCCCTGGAGGAGGTCAGAAACAGGTGGGCAGTGGGAGGACGGGGCGGGCGGGGGGCCAACCTTTGCATCCCCGCCTGGCGGCCCCTGACTCGTCTCGCCAGATGAAGTGCCCACCATTTGGTAGAACATGTCAAAGCCACCCTCAAGATAAGTGTGGGCAAACCAAGCACGATGATTTCGTGTTTACTCAAAAGAGAAAAATTTTAGACCTCTCAAACTCTGAAGTGGGCAGAAAAATATTTTTAGCCATTTCTTTTCTCCCTTCAGTCTGTTGTGGCTTGAAAATGCCAAGGTGCCATTTTTACTACAACGGCTTTGCAGAAGTGCAGCTTTGTGTCCCCCTTTGCTTCAAAAAGTGTACTTGTGCTTGTTCAGAAAGTCACAGCATCATTGTACAGCAAGTCTCCAGATCATGGTGTTTCGTCCAGCGTCGTTTGCTTTAACCTTGGGGGTGTGCTGTAGGAACTCAACTCTTGCTTCACTCAGCCTGTGCTGAAGTTCTTTTCATAGGCCACTTTGCTTCAAGTCGTAGAACCTACTGATGATGTTGCGTGAGGGCTGACTGTATGCTGTACATTATGTGTTAGGGGGGCAAGACTCCGAGAGAGAGAGATCAGCTAGTTCAACCCTTTCTAATTTTTAAAAAAGATTTTATTTATTTATTTTTGGAGACAGGGGAAGGGGGACAGAGAGGGAGAGAAACATCGATGTGTGAAGACACATCAACCGGTTACCTCTCGCACGCCTCCACTGGGGACCTGGCCTGCAACCCAGGCATGTGCCCTGACTGGGAGCCAAACCAGCGACCTTCTGATTCACAGGCCGGCACTCAAGCCACTGAGCCACACCAGCCAGGGCTGAACCTCTCTTTTTGAAAGATGCTTCCAAGACAAGCTTCAAACTCAGGTGATCTGACTCCACGGTGATGTCCCTCACAGTTGGAAAACCTTACCTGTAACCTAGAAACTCTCAATAGGGTAGAAAGCCTTCTGCAGAAGTACTGTAAGGGGAAATTTGAAGTATGAATTGAGGCAGATTCTCGGCTTTAGGTCTGTAATTCTACTGAATACCAAGAAGTGATTGAAAAATTCCAAGGGGCTAGAGCAGTGGATGGATTTCCTTTTCCTATGCAGCTCCTACCAGTGTGAGGATTTGCGTGTTCCTGTTACAGGAAGGAGTTACCAGTGGGGTTCCTGCCACCCCAGTGATGAGGTCTCCATGGCGAACTTGAGGCCATTCAGACCCTGGATGGGCAGAATGGAGCCCCTGGTCCCTGTGTCACCGCACTTTACTTTCCCCAGGGCCTGCTTTGTGTGTGGTTGCTTTCTTGGTTAATTGGAGTTATTTGCAAAATAAAACCTCATTTCTGTGGGACTGTTCTGCTTTGAGAGAGTGATACCAGCAAGAATGTTGGCTGGGGTCTCTTGTATTCTTGTGGTGGACGACTCCTTAGAATGGAGCCCCGGTCCCCTTCTTTATCCTGGGATTTTGCTCACAGGTTCCGAGGCCACTTGAGAAAGGATTCCAGGTGTCCGTTCTCTGCCTTCTGGAAGCAGGGATGAAATCACTCAGCTGCTGTGCATCCCCTTCCTTCCCTCCTGACCATTTGGAGGCACAGAGCTCCTCTGGGTTCTCCTTCTCCAAGGATCGAAAGCATGAGGTGACTTGGTTTTGGCATTTGGGCAGCTAATGAAAGGAGCCGCTCCCCTCACCTTGTTACGAGCCCCGCCCACCCCACCCTTTGCGCCCCTGACTGTGGGTAAAGCAAGGCATGAGTTCACCACGCCCTCGTGTTTCTCCTCGTTCCGTGACCGGAAGTGTGGCTCTGTTACAGGGCCAGGGGCAGTTTTTGGGTGGCCCCTAAATGGAGCCAATGAGATGCAGACACATTATAGAAAACATGGCCTTGAGTCTCAGCATAAAATACATATTTAACATGACAGGAGGAAAAGTTGAAGTTTGGTCTTGTATTAAATTCAGAGGCCGTATGACTGGCTTGGAGCTGCCCAGCCCACATGCAGGCTCTGCTGGGTGAGTGAGGACAGGAGAGGGTGGGTCTGCTCTGTCAGAGGGCTCCCATCCCAGCCCTTCTTCAGGGTCACCGCAAGCCCATTGCAAGTACCAAATTGATGATTATTTTCTTTACATTTCAGGCTTTTCTCAACCACAGGGAAAAATATGTGACGTAGGGTGGGGTGTGTAAAGAAAAAAATATGTATGCAAAATAAGAAGTCACTCCTGCCTATAGTCCTAGCAAAAAGCAAAGAATTCTGGCTTATTTTAATGTTCTCAGTAAATACCAGCCCCCTCACGACAAAACCAGAATTTGAATCAAATGAGGGAACTTGATTTAATAACCTAAAAAATAGCTATTGGATGAAAAAATGAAGGCGAAAATAGTGGGATTAGTGACTAGTCCTCATCAAAGTGGCTTTTCCTATGTTATCTCATTTTGTAAAAGGTAAGTTTGATCTTTTCAAATATTAGAGTGAAGCAATTTGTAATTCCTTGCAATAAGCAGAGGACATTATATTTATAAACATGCAAGTTGTGAACCAGGCAAAATATCATTTTGCTGCTTTATGTTTTTTATCAACCATTATAGATTCATGGGAGAAGGTCTCTAACACTAGAACTTTAAAATGGATTTTTAAAAATTATTGTTCTAACCTAGTGTATTTTTCTTTTCTTTTTTGGCCTCAGTTTCTTTCTTTGGTAACTTCCTTTGAATGAACTATTAATTGCATTTGGCTAGATTATTTATTTAGCTTTCAAAACATGCCATTCCTCACCCCCCTCATTACAATCTCATAGTTGCCAAACTTCATTAAGACAAATAGAATTATTCATCTGTTCCCTGCCCCCAACCCCCCACCCCTTTGGCTGTAGGGTCACTAAAATGATGTTAAGCGGAAGAGGGTAAAGCTGGTGGACACTTTTAAATGTCACTAAGCAATTTCAGGAAGGAGCTGGCCTGCCACTGTGCTGGATGATGGATATGCTCTCGACCCAATGGCTACTAATTAAATGACTTACACAATGACAGTCTGCATTATAGCATGCTGTTCAAAACCTGCATTTTGCAATAGTGATAACTAGTTGTGGGTATTTCCTAAACTTATTTCAGATACACTGAAAAGTAAAAATCAGAACAATGCAAGACAAACCAAGCCCTGAGACTAACAAGTAATCAAGGATGGCAACCAAGAAAGAAAAAGAAACAAGAGTATAGCCAACCTTTTTCTTTTTTTAATTAGAGTATATTATACTTCCAAACTGGATACACTAGAAATTGGCAATGCAACATAAGATGCAAAGGAATATACCAGTTACTGTCAAAATGACCCTGTACAGCCTTGTAATGCAAAAAGCTTTATACAATACAAATTTTCAGTAATGTACACAAACCTTGATAGTATGATCATCTGAGCATAATATGAGGGGTTAAAAAAAGGAGAGAAGAAGGAAAGTGCTGAGAACACTAACTGCATTACTATATGGAAAAATAAGCTAGCTTTCGTTGAAGAATGCATAGTGAAAACAACTGAAGTTAGTTGGCAGGTGAATTCCTCAAAGACGTTAGTGTTTTACGCGGAAAGGACATCCTCCATAGAATACATCCTTCCCTGAGTATCAAACGGCAAACCAAATTCAGGGGTACATAGTAGCTCAGTGGAGTCTGAAAAATGCTGTAGATCTTTTCTTTATTAATAACAATAATAATAATAATAATATAAAAAGTCAAACAAACTCCAAACACACCTTTTCTCACTCAGAAAACTTTTATAATTTACCAGAAAGATTGATGACTCTTTCCAAAGTGCTAAAAAAGTTGCCCAATTACATTAAGCATAACGAAGTCATTCAAATACAAGTTCAGTGGCAAGCCGTGAAACACATGGCATTCGGACAGTGAACGTCTCCTCCCAACACCCCTGCTGATCTCGAGAGTCTCGGCCTAGGACCTCATATTGCACACGTGGCATGCTGTGAAACTGCAGTCCTCATGGTTGGGGCCACCCTTTCAGGTTTTTAACCTCTCCTGCCAGCCTCTGTGGGGTCATCGTGGCCCTCTTCCCTGTCCTGTCCTCACTGAACTTGTAATTTTGAAAGCACATGTTTAGCCAAGTGGCACATTCTCCATTATATGGGGATAAAGACATAACTTTAAAAAAAAAATGAAAGAAAACCAACCCACCCATTAGCCCGGTATTCTTGGAGTGTATTATCATTGTCTGTAGTGTCTTTTACTGAGACATTGACGTGGCGAGGTTGATCGGCATTTCAAACATGGCCAGGAACAAATGTCTGCTGGAGAATGGCCGAGGGTGCAGGAGCCTCCCGCCCTGGCTGGCTCAGCCTCCCTGCCCCCAGGGCATCTCCTTAGTGTAAACAGGTTTGCCAGGGCCAGGTGACCGGCAAAGGGAAGAAGTGTAGCAGACCCGCTAGGCCTGGGGGAGGGAGGGGCTGTGTGGTGGGGAACCATGGTGTGGACAGGCGGTACAGTCGTCCAGTTTCCTGGACAACTGTACCCGTTTCAGGGGGCTCTCAGTGAAGTGGACTGACTAGAGGAGGAAAATCAGGGTTGCTTTTGTTTTCCCCTGGTGAAACAGATGAAAAAAAAAAAAAAATCCCACCTGCAGGGTAACACCTGATGGAAAACAGCAGCGCAGGAAGAAGCATTGCCCCTGCACACCACCAGTTCTTCAACAGATACATAATACATAAACTTTTACATTCCAAACTTCCCATCGTTGTACAAAGCACATTTCTTCCTGCTCTTCCAGCCTGTTTCATATAGGAAATTCTGTTGTCTTAAAAACACAAGCCATTCACATATTCAGCCAAAGATCCTTTCTTTTCTTTTTCTTCTTTTTAAATCACCCATTACCTTTAAAGATGAGCAAAGGGCTATGTAACCAATCACATCTGCTTCTTGCTGCAATAAAGTGCTGCACATAAGTTGCCATTTTAATGACCACAACATAAGAGCTTTAAATAAGTATAAAGTTAGCCTCCTAGCAGGTTACATCTACCAGGCGTTAACGAAACGGAGTACAGAATCATTAATAACGTGGAGACTGACTAGCACTAGAGCCTGCGGCCTGCGAACGCAGCGGGCGCTTCTTGGGGCGTGGACAGAGCCGTAGGACCGGGCAGCACCTGGTGGGGGGGTGGTTACATGTCAACGAGGCTGCGACAAAATTTTCAAACATAGAGTCTACTCGTTCCATAGAAAAGGTACATTTTCCTCCTTTCATTTTACTTTTTTTTCCTTTTTTTGCAGATGAGAAACAAAAACTAGTGCAAGACCAAAGCACTGTGCAAAACTGCCATTTCTTTTTTTTTAGTCTGAGCATTTATACCCAGAATTGATCCAAACCCCTATTAATCTCCTTGGCTGGATTTATCAACCATAAAATTTTTCACTCACACTTTTTTTTTCCTGCAAACAAATGGTAACCACTGAATTAATACATCATATATATATATAATCTGCCCTTAAAAAAACGAGGCGCCGCGTGTGTCCCACACACGTTGTGTGCGCATGAACACACACGCAGCACACGCTCAGGTTTTGTGATGTTGGCCGCAGTGCTGCGGGGGGTTTCCTCCAGATCAGACTCTGGCTGTCTCGCGCCTTCCTCACCAGAGAAGGTCCGAGCACCAGGTGTCCGCTCTGCCGGAAATCCCCAGCAGCGCCGTGGGCGTCGACTATCCCTTCATCGACCAAGCACCAGGCCCCACCACTCTGTAGCCGCACGTACAACGGGGGAAGGGGATGGAGGAGCTCGGAGAGAGACTGCAGGGGATGAACAACCCAGGAGGGAAAAGCATGTTCATCGCTGCCAAAGAAGCCAGGACAAAAAAATGTGCAAGAGAAATCTCATGGCACACGACACACGGCTTTCTCGCTCAGAATCCACAAACGCCCGCACACCCCATTCACCCAACAGAAAACAAAATGCACCAGTACATATGCTTACAAGTGCTGATTGCTATTAAGGACACTCTCTTTAGGGTTTAACAAGACAAAATTCCTTTCAGATAAAGTATGGAGAAGGGCTGAGAGTGGGCGTGGGTGGCCGGGGAGGCATGCCTCTGAAGGTAGATGTACGCAGTAGGTCACCTCTCTGAAGGGTGGATAAAGCAGCTTTCAGGTCAATGCAATAGGTATACACACGGAGCCAGTTCTCTATTCCTCACTAAAGATATACAGTACACGTGGTTCAGGCCCTCGGGGGCCTGTAGGTTTTGCAGCAACATACACCTGCTGGGGTTGTGTTTAAGTTTTGTGGGTTTTTCTGTCTCTGTCACTTCGTTTTTGGTACAGAACACGGCTGCCCTCAGACAGTCTCCGCTCTTTCTCGCAGTCCCAGGTAGGCGAGGAAGGAGTGTTTGGGCGAGGGGATGCTGGGAGGCGCAGTCTGAGGTCGGGGAGGGTGGAATGTGAGATCCAAGTGGTTCTTGGGGTATAACATCGTCAAGGGAATGAGATGGGCGAAATCCGAGTTCCGGTACTTGTTGAAGCGCAAAGGGGAGCCGTTGAAGGCCAAAGCCTTGAGTGCCAGGTTGGGCTCCGAGCTGCTGCTGTGGGCAGCCGTCAAGGCCACGGTCTGCAGAGCGTGCGAGGCGGACATGACCGACAGGGGAGACAAGAGGTTCCGGGAGCTCCCAACGACGAGCAGCGGGGCCCCGGGGCCGGCTGATTTCTTGGGGGCTGGACACAGGCCCTTCCTGTCCTCCTCGGGGCCGTCCCCACTCTGGTGCTTCTTGACGTGGCGGCTGAAGACGAAAGGGTGTGTGGTCTTGAACAGGCACTCTTCGCAGCTGAAGGTCTGGCGTGGGGCGTGCTTCAGCTTCTTGTGCAGGTTGAGATTGTCCTTGCGCTTGCAGCTGTAGCTGCACTGGTCACAGTGGAAGGGCCGCTCCCCGGTGTGCACGCGCACGTGCTCGATGAGCTTGTTGGCGGTCTTGGACAGGTAGCCGCACTGGTCGCACTTGTAGTGGTTGCCGAGGCGATGCTCCCGGGTGTGCGTCTCCAGCTCCAGCTGGTTGGCCTTCACCATCTGGCAGATCCGGCACTTGTACTCCATCTTGTAGTGGGTCTTGAGGTGGCACTCCATGGCAGCGGGGCGGTTGGTGGAATAAATGCAGAATGGGCACCTGCCGGGGGAAGTGGTGACAGGGAGGGTCAGCCGGACAGGTTCTGCCGCGGCCCCGCTTCCACCCTCCTCACCAGCCACCCTGGAAACCCTGCGGCCTGGCTGCCCCTGCCCAGCCCAGCCCTGCTGCCTCTTGGGGGTTAAGGTGACCCCCTCGGGCTCTCTCTCCTGACAGAGCCGTCCTCGCGGAGGAGGAGCTCTGACAAGGTGCGCTCAGCCTGCTCTGGGTCTCCTGGTGGGAGCAGCGGACACTGACCCTCAGGAGGAGGAGCAGAGAAACGGTGAGAATTACATTAGCCGTGGCTCCCCTCCATCCGCCCCGTCCGGCCCCTCGGAGCCCTCCCCGCCCCCCACTGGACATAACAGAGGTCTGACCCTCACAACCTCCCCTTTAGATGGGAGCAACACAAAGAATCGACGTTTCATGCACCACACCAAGCACACGCAGAAAGGCTAAGAGTTTTAAAGAACAGCTTACAGGGGAAAGCTACCTCCAGCAAACAGAAAGTTGTAGGGTCAGAATCGTGCTTATGAGAGGTGGTTAGGATGAGAAGGCCTGCGTGTATGTGTGTGTACGAGTGTGTGTGTGTGGACACAGGTCTGTACTCGTAGCAACTGTCTCCTATGGCTGTTTCTCCACCGGGGGAGGAAGGTAAGGACCAGGACGCCCATGGGAGCAGGACGCCCACTCACCAGCCTGCCTACTAGTGAGGGATGAGGAGGGAGAGGGGACACCTGCTATCTGACACTTGAAGACATTGGTCATACATTATTACATCATGGAAATAATAATAATCCAACTGGATCATAAATTCTCAGCGGGCAGGACCGTATTGTACATTTCTTCTGCATTCTGTACGGTGCTTGGTAAGTACTGGCACGTGGTAGGCACTGGACTTGTCCTACACGTAATTTAGGCAGATTCTGGTCCCAGCTCCATCACCTGACTGGGCTCTAGCTGGAAATGCCCTGGGCCAAAGCCCGGGCCTCTCCGTGGCTCAGTTTCTCCATCCTCTGCTGTGAGGCTACGCTCCCCCAGGCCTCCTGGCTGTCCAGAGGGGCTAGGAGGAGCAGTGGGGGCATGTTAACAAACTCTGCTCTTTGAGAAGATGCCAGGCTCAAGTCAGTGGCTGATATGATAGCTGTAGCGTGTTTGCTCTCTTTACAAACAGAATGCAAATGCAAAAGTGGCTGCCTCAGCTCTTGCCGGGTGCCTGCAGGGCAGGGCCCAGGAGCGAGTTGTCCCCTGAGGGTTTGGAGAGGTGTTCAGCAGAGCCCAGCACGACCAAGTGCACCGTGCACTGCTCCTCAGCACCCAGCCCGCCGTTAGCCTTTGAACCTCAGCTCACAGAAGAGTGCACACGAGAGAAATAAAAGCCCATTCCCAGGTCAGGTGCACACACAACCCCTACGCCAAGCTGGGCCTTACCTAGAGGAGTCTGAAACTCACCACTGTCCTGAGCTACGGCAAAAGAAAAATAATAGTATAATCTTATTCGATCTGCATTATGAACAGGATATAGAGTACAAGCAGTTCCATCACAGAAAAGCAACTTAGACATCGGCAGTCCGTTTCACGTTAAGCACGTTTCTGTGACTCAGGGCAAGCGCTAAGGGTGTGGCGGGGCCCCGCTATTTGTCCTCATGGCACTCTCTCAGGCAAATTAATTCTCTGATGCGGCAAAGGGAAAACAAAACAAAACAAAACAAAACGAAAACAAAGACTCACTGTATAGCCAGAAGGCATAATCAATTTTTTCAAAGTATTCTTCTACTTGGTCATCCTAGAACATAAACTATTACACAGGGGACTGTTAGCACCGCACGGGAAGTGTCTGTACCGGCAAAAGCATTAGCGCTCACTGTGCGTTCTCCCCAGCAGCTCAGAGGCTCGGGACCGTCTGGTCCCCGAGGAAAGGCTAGCTGGCAGGGCCACGTGACGGGCGGGCCACGGAGTTGGTGGCTGTGATGGGGCTACTGGGAAGGGCCAGGGGTACTAGTCTGACCACAGAAATACATGGCCTTTCTTTTTAAATAAGAGTGCACAGATGTTTAGAAAGGGGCAGTGGGAACAAACCAAATCAAATTCCCAGTGTCCAGTTGTCTTGGATTATAACCACCCGCCCCCATCCCTGACGCCCTCCCTTCCCCCTCCCACCTAAGCATCCCCAAGAGGAAAACGAAGTGGAATTCCACAGCAGGGGCCGCTCCCTAGCTCCACTGCTTGGGCAGGTGTCTGACCGGGCAGGAGCTGGGGGGAGGCACCCCTGCGCGGCCCCAGCGCTTGACTCCCAGGGTCCTGGGTCTCTCCAGCCCACGCTCACTCAGGACAGTGACGCCACCCCTCTGGCAAGTTGTGAGTTTCAAATATCAAAATGTTTTAAAACAAGGTCCCCCCAGCCTTGTACTAAGTAAAATGTAGTTTTTTCCATTCTTTTAAATTACGAAATCATTTCAGCTAAACATGAACAATTCTGCCTTGAAAATGGTGTGTTTTTCTGTGCCCGACGTATGCTTCTTCCTCTTTCCTAGCCCCTCAGTGCCTTGTGACCAGGGACCCAATTTCAGAGTCGCTGGCAGATTAACTTCTGGTCATGGTGGGACATAAACTTCCTGAGGGTGGAAATTAGGTTTTGTTCCTCGTTTGCCCTCTGGCACCAGTCGGTTATCAAGCCAGACGCACAGTGCATTTGGTAAGAGCTGATTAGCCTCACTTCGGACCAGAGGGCTTCTTGCAAATGCTAGTTAGTGAGGATGCTAACTGTCCAGGTCTTTGTGTGTGTCGTGGGGGTGGTGACCTGTGAGTAACGTGACTGAAAGGTCAAATCTCAGGCAGGGAGACCCCAAAGCCAGTTCCTGGGAAGGCATAAGGCAGGTTTCAGGAGGCACACGGGCCTCGCATAAAAAACCGCGGTCTCTGGCCTGTTCAAATGGGCCAAGTCCCAGTATTTGGGGAGGGCTGTGGAGGGAGTGGTTGAAATGCTTATTTAAAGATATGTGGCAAATCACCTAAAAAAACGGAACTGCAGTGACAGTGGCATGACTCACACCTGGGGACACTGACCCAAGCACACTAATATCGAGTCTGAACGAAACCCAAGCAGTGTCGGAGGCATCTGCCCCTGAGTGCGGATCTGCTCCCACAAGCCATCTGGTGCCATGGATCCTCCTGCTGCTGCCTGCTGACCCTCTGGGGACAGGCCTAATTCATACACAGCTAAAGGCAGCCGAGGTGCCTGCCTCACTTCCCTCATGCCCAGTTCTCCCTCTCCGTGACCCCGGAACCTTCAGGGAAGGGGACAGGAGAAGGGTGGGGAAGGGGTGATTAAAAACAACACAGTAAAAGGTTCTGTACTTGCTTTCCTTACTTGAGCCCACCGGTGGGGACAGTGTGGCATTTCTTGTGCTCCAGCAGCTGCTCGGGAGTCTTCATGAACTTGTGGCACACGTCACACTCGAACATCCGGGTGATGAGGTGTATCTGCAGGTGGCGCTCAAACATGTTCTTCGTCTTGCAGACAAAGTTGCAAAAAACGCACTCGAACCCTGGAAGGACCGGAGCTGGGTGTACAGGTGTGTGGGGCAGAGGGACAGGAAGGCAGGAGCAGGGCCGAGATCCCCTTTCTCAGCCTCACCCCAGCCTACACCCTTGCAAGCACCGTTCCCTGCATCTCTGTGTAAAAGAAGTGACAGCTCTGGAGGCGATGTCACATGCCCTGTCCTTCCGCCCCAGACTGGGTGCAGATCAGGCCAACCGGAACGTTCCTGGCCCCAGCACCTGTTTCCAGCACCACTCCTGCCAAGGGCTCAGCCCTCCAGAGTGGGGGGTGGGGGGGTGGGCTGCACAGGCCCCACACGCTGCCTCACCTTTCTCGGGCTTTTCCTCACTGTTCAGGGAGGGCTGGCCCCCGGGCATGACAGAGATGACCAGCACGTTGTTCCCGCTCTTGTTTTTCTGGGAGCTGTCCGAGTCATCTTTGCTGTTGGCGGAGTCACTCAGAGCAGACAGGGAGGATGACGAGGGGCTGTTGGATTCACTCGGGGTCTTCATATCTTCCCCTACAAAATAAAACAATGCAAGGTTGTCCCTCAGGAGATGCAAACCCTAGAACAACAGCAGTGGGAGGTAGGGCTGGGCCTCGTGGCCACATCGTCACCCAGGGAGCACAAGCCGAGGTTCCCAGCTCCTCCAGGACACCCACTGGGGTCCCAGGTCCCAGTCACCCATGGCAATGACACTCACGGTACTTGGGGCCAAGAGCAGGCACTCATTCATTGGATGAGTGTTTATGGAGGTCTTACAATAATTAAAATAAAATGACAATAATAGCTAAGATGTTACCAAGTTCCAGAAACTGGGTCATGCATTCACTGCTTTGTCTCATTTTATTCTCTGAAAATGACTGCTGAGGCACAACTGTTACCACCCCATTCTACCGATGAGGGAGGGGAGGCACCACCAGGTTAGTCAGCTGGTCTGACTCTGGAATCCATGCTCTTCACCAGTGCACTGAAGTCTCCCTCCAAGCCAGGGGTAAACAGTCAACAGACCATTAAAATCTAGTGCCGGTAGACTTTTGCTTCCAATCAAGATAGCGTTATTGGGGACGGAATTGACCATCACTATGAAACAATGGAAAAAAACAGACAGAACACCTCAAACAATAGTTTCACAATCCTAGACATCAGGCAATGGTGAAAAATGATCCCTGAGAGGCAGGAAAGAAAAGAGGGGGCCCTACGATTGCCCTGCATCCTTCCAGGCTGCAGTGTAGGGAGGGGGGATGGAGGTGGAGCCTGGAACCCCCGCTGATTTGAGGATAGTCTGGTGGATGAGCATGGCTGCACCGTGCAGGACAGAGCACCAGAGATGAAAATCTCAGAGGACTGCAGAAAGTCTCCTGTGAGTATTTAGCAGGCTATGGATTGGAGCATGTGTCGGAGGGGAAAAAGCCATCCGAAAGGCCTGGAGAGCAGTGCCTGTGTCCACCAGCCAGACTGGAAAAAAACTCATAATTCCCAGGGGATTGGGTAGAAAACTGTGGAGGATCTTTTAGTAGTGGGTAATAATGAGCCCTAGATGGAGCACTGTGCCTGACAAGTCATAAAAGCAAGGCCCAAGAGGATCAAAGATTCCAAGTACTTAACTGGTCAAGAATATTTATAGGAATATAAAATACACAGCACCTAATAAGGAAAAAATTACAATGTCTGATACCCAAATAAAAGTTCTTAGGCATGGGAAGAAACCAGAAAATCCAACCTGAATGGGGAGAATATCACCTAATGAAAACTGACCCCGTTGTTAGAATTTGCAGATGAGGACATAAGAACAGTAATATAACTGTATTTCATGTGTTCAAAAAGTTAAGTAGTGTAATAGAAGATATAAAAAAGACCCAAATCAGATTTCTAGACAAAAATGACAATGTCTGAGATAAAAAATACCCTGGATGGGATCACTAGCAATTTAGATACAGCCAAAGGAAAGACCCGTGCACCTGAAGATAATAGCAACAGAAATGATCTGAAATGAAACAGAAAAGAATCACAGAAATAAAAAGAGCCTCAGTGAACTGTGACAGCTTAATATAAATTTAATTGGTGTCCCTGATAGAGTGGTGATGGCAGGAAAAAATATTTGAAAAGGCCAAATACTTGTCAAGTTTGAGAAATACCATACACCCATAGATCCCAAAGGTGCCATGAGTTCCAAGCATCAGGAAGATGAAGACATTTATACAAAGGACATCATAACCAAACTGCTCAAAACCAGTGATACAGAAAAATCCTAAAAGCAGCCAGATGAAAAAGGACACAGTATGTGCAGAGGAACAAAAATAAGGATGACAGCAGATTTCTCCCTGGAAACAATGCAAGTGAGAAGTAGTGGAACAACATCTGTAAAGCTCTGAAACAACTATGAAAACATATTTCAAGAACAAAGGCAAAAATAACAAAACCTGATATAAAAAAGCTGAAAAAATTTTATGACCAGCAGACCTGAATTTCAAGGAATGTTGAAAGAAATTCTCCAGGCAGAAGGAAAATGACATCAAATATAAAAACAGACATACACGAAAGAAGGAAGAGCACCAGGAAGAACCACCACATGGGTAAATATGTGGGTTTTTCTTATTATTAAAATCTCTTTAAAAGGTTATAAAACTAATTTTGTTTTAAAAACCAGTAATAATGTAAGGTTTGTAACACATATGTAAGTAAATACACAACGACAATAACAATGGGGATAACAGCTGGGTGGGGGGAAGTGTGCTGTAGGGCCCTGGACAAAGCCAAAGGGGGGTGGGACTGAGGGCAGGCAGTGGGGTGGGAGGGGCGGGTAAAGTGGTGGCAGGAAAATGGAGAGACCACTGTAGTCAACCAACAATAAAAAACAATACCATGAATGCTCTATATTATTCACCATTCAGGAGACTCAATATTGCTAAGATGTCCATTCTCCCTAAACCAATTCAATGCTACCTCACTGTTTTATGTTAAGATAGAAAATACAGGGAGACTGTGTTGCCGACCCAAGGAGTGGACTTATCCTACTTTTCTACTTTGATGTGTCCTTAAGATGAAATTTTAGGTTAAAATTACCATTCTGCTGGCAGATTTCCTTCCCTACAGGCACATTCCCAGAAGTGGGATTACTGGGTCACACAGCATTACAGTTTCGAGCCTCTTGGTATATATTGCCTAGTCTCCCTGAGCTCCACCTGCAGGGCCGTGGGCACAGGAGCACCAGCAGCACCGGCAGCTCTGGGTCACACTAGAAAGCGTGCTCCTAACTGGACAGGTTAACAGACGCCACTCAGGACCTCCCCTTTGACTGCTTAGTGAGGTCACACGTTTTCCCTTACGTTATTAAGTGACTAGCTGTTATTGGATTGTAAGCTGATGGCTCATGTTCTTTGTACATTCTTCACTTAGAGATCTAAAGTGTTTCTTACCAGGTGAAATTTCTATATAAATATATTAGCTTTTTTGGTCCTTTTGACAAACACATTTTCAGAATGCATGTTTTTTTGTGGGGGAGATTTCCTTCTCTTCTTTCTTTTGCAAAAAAAAAAAAAAAGAGAGAGAAGTTTTCATGTGTCCAATCTCTTGATTCTTTTCATTTGTGATTTCTTGTCATGCTTTTACAAATCTTTCTCACTGTGTTTGATGAATATTCTAGTCTATTTTCTTCAAGCCTTTCTAGGGCAGATTTGTAAACAGGGATTGTGTAAGTTATTTTGGTGTCAGTGTGAGGTAAGGTGTTGATGGTTGTATTTTCCAAATAGCTATTCAAAGTCCTCAAAGCCATTATTACAACATTTAAAAATTGCAGCAAAATTTGCATTGAGGAAGTTGCAAGCACACAAGCTTGCACAAGCCACACAAGCACCAGAGGGAGTATTTCCCCCTTGCTGATACTCTCTGCAGGGACAAGGAGCCTGGAGTGGGAGGAAGACAGTTGGGAGGGATCACTGCAGAAACATGTAAACAGAGGACACTCTGCTCGCACCCCATTCACACGCGCGCCTTGGCTAAGAGTAGCCAGCAAGGAAGTCTGAGAAAGGCCAAATAAAAATGTTCTGTGCTTATTCAAGCTCATCCTGTAGATCACAACTTCATTTAGGTAGCAAGACAGCACTGCAGATTTCCTGGGGCACTAGAGTAAAAGGTGCCTGGATGGGTGAATCAAATTAGAGAACGAGAGTCACAAAAGTGGAGAGTACGTCCAACTTCTTTCCAGCCTTTGTGGTCCTATGGTTTCCTTGAGGTGGGGAGGTGGTGGAGGGGGCTGTGGAGTGGGGAGGAGGAGGCAGGTTCTCGGCTGGGTTTAGGCATACCTCGGTGGGGAGAAGGTTAGAAGAATGGGGAGAGAGAGGGTAAAACAGAATATCTGAAATGCCAGTGGAAATGGGAGACGCTGGCCTGTCCCTCCATTTGCCACTCCAGAACTGCTGAATGTCATTTGCCTTCCACATGGGTTTCCCAGTTCACCTGCAGCCCGTGGTGCTAATGTGGTTACGGTCAGACAACCGACTGTAAGAATGACACCTTCTTGCTCAGAGAACGGCTCTCTGCAGACCTCCAAGTCAGAGCTGCTCAACTTACTGGCACGAACAAGCTTTTATTATTGTTGGCACCACGGAACCAAGGCGGCCAGGACAGTACAGAAAGACCCTTCTCGGCCACGCACATTGTCAGCACCAACTGTCAGGGAAGCTCCCCTTCCTGAATCTCTCCAGTGCCGACAATGTGAGGGGCCGACCCAGCACCGGGGGCTGCAGTCAGCAACATCAGCTCGTAATTTGTAAGCACTGCAGACGCAGGGAGCTCCTCCTCATTCTCACATAATGACTACACGCTGGTGTCATTTGTAACCATCACTTGCGAGAGGATAATTGCATGGCGAAGTCAAATGTTAACATCATTAAATGGAAAAAGTTAACCAGGATGGCAAGAGTCTGCAATGAAAGGCGAGCACTGGCAAAGTCTCGGGCCGTGGCCTAGGGAGTGACTGGGCTCTCTCAGGAAACTCCGGGTTTCTCTGCCCCTGCACAGGCCTGCCACACGTCACTGCAGAGAGTGTCAGGGCTGCGGTTTCCTGGCGAGGAGCAGAGCCCGCAGAGGTAGGTGGGCAGTGGCTGGCCCAGCAACCCAGGGAGGCCTGGCCTTTGCCAAGGGTTGTGTGGGGCCACCAGAAGAGCAGCAATACAGGGAGAAGGCTCCTGGATCATTGGCCTGGGACAGAATACCTCACCTCTGTTAAGCCTCGGTTCTCGGCCTCTAGAGTGTGGCAGCAATGGTACTGGCCTCAGAGGGTCGTTACGAGGCTTACATGGGATCCAGCATGCAAAGGTGCCAGCCCAGGACGTCGGGAGAGCTTAATGGCTGTACCACGACGCTGGTGATGACAAGCCAACAGCTCAGCCGGCGCACAAGCTGGGCCTGGCCATGGCGCAGTGGCTACAGGGATGTGTGGTTCTGCTACCTGGGGGACGCCCTTCCTTCTGAGGAAGGAATGCCAGTGTCCTGTGACAATGAGGATGCTTCTGCCTGGGGCGGGGGGGGGGGGGGGGGGGGGGGGGGGGGGGGGGGGGGGGGGGGGGGGGGGGGGGGGGGGGCAGGCAGTCTGCAGTGGTGGGGCATGGAGCGGACGGACTGGTAGGAATGGTCACCTGTGTGCTTAGTGCCAATGTGAGCCTTTATCTCTGCTTCCTCCATGGTGACGAAGTCGCAGGCGGTGCAGCAGATGGAAAACATCCACTGCTCCTTGTCCACGTGGAGTGACATGTGGCTGACGAACTGGACATTGAGCTCAGTCTCAAATCCACACACATGACAGCTATATGAGCGATGAAGGGAAGAGGGGAGAGAGAGAGAGAGAGGAGTGATATTCTAAATGTAGGCTACCCGTTGACACCCAGTGCACGCCGCGAATGCACCTTTGCACGCACTTCCTCCCCACCGGAGGGCTCTGCCTTAGGAGTTCTTCTGCTCTCTGGGGCCAAGTGGTCCATGTGCACCAGTGGTCCAAAGAGGGTTTGGTGCCAGCGTGATGAAACCGTCCCATTCATGCTCTAATGATGCCAAATCATCATAGAGGTAATGAAAAATTACAGATTCCAGATGCTGCACGTCTCCTAACGGATTCCTTTGGGCAGAAAGATGCAGAGCAGCCTTGCCAAGATACGGGCCCTGCGTGCCCTCAAGCCTCCGCTGCCTTCCTGCAGGAATGGAGGCACAGGTTGTGGGACGACACTCCTGCCTGTGACAGGTCCTGACCGAAGCCGCCCGTCCATGGAGATGTTTCGTGCAAAAGCAAGTTTCTACCGACCCGTACGGCCTCTCTTGTGGACAAGCTTGGTAAAAAGCCTGAAACTTGGAGTTTTATGGCAACCAAACCAAATACGGATTTATGGTTGGGTATGAGGAAAAAAACCATAAAATCCAGGTGCTGAAGGACAACATGACTCAGGGAAAACACACTCTGCCTCAGGGTTCTCAGGTTTATTTGCCCCAGTGGTTTTTTTCCTTAGGACAATCCCCAGGAAGCAGCAAGGTGCTCAGTTACAAAGGAAGGAGCTGCCCAGACGCACAATCTATAAGCTAATCTTCCCCAGAGCCCTGCCATTTTCTGCAGCTCCACCCCTGGGAGCCACCTCAAGGCCGTTTCCCTTTCAATGAATTCCACCAGGGCACCCACACCAGGAGAGGAGCTGCCGCAGCTGCAGGGCCCGATCTAAGCAAAGCAACACGGAAAACGCAGGCCCACGTGCCGACTGAGCAGAGGGGCCTCGTCACGTCCGTCTCGCAGACAGGCAGGGGGTGTCCGGAAGGCTGGCCCACCGGGTTCCAGCCACAGCTCACCTGTAATAATAAGGGTGCTTCTTCCCGTCACTGCCTTCAGAGGTGACGGCGCTGACAATGTCCTCAGTGTCCGTGCTCACCAGCTTCACCGAGTGGACAGTCAAGTGCTGGTTCAGGTTCGCACGGCACTTAGCAGCATAGGGGCACAAGTGGCATTTGTATTTTCTTTCCTCTGGGGCAGAGGGAAAAGGAAAGGACCCCCGCTGATCTCAGACAGGAAATCCCAACACCTTGCAAGAGACCACTTCACGGTACCCAGGAAAGGGGACCTCCCGGGAACCAGGAAAGGGGAGGTCCCGTCTTGTTTCTAGTGAGGACAAAGGGAAGGCCTTGGAATTGTAAATATCCAAAAAGCCTTTACCCAGCAGGGCACGCCTGTATTAATACTTCCAAAGATGAAAGAAAGTCCCAGGGCAACTGGACCATCTGCTTTCTCCTGGACGCCCACAGGCTAAGATGAGCTAAAAAGCATAGTATGTTGAGCGTGAGTGTGTAAATGGCTCCCCACGTGCCAGGGCTGATGGGTGCTACACTGGGGGTGGGGGAGGGAAACACAGCGTTCATAGGACCTGTGTGTAAAAGAAGCCCCATCATTTTCTCTAAGCTCCAGGCCAGGGTCAGCCAAGACATACAGGGGGGAAAAAAAAAACTAATGAAATTAAAGGAGGAAAAAAAGACCTGTGTGAAATAATTTAATTAGAAATTTACATTTTACATAAATAAAATAAAAAATTTCAATTAATTTCTTAATGGAAAGTCTCTCCTAAAACTGACAGTGTTTCAGGCCTGTTTCCAGAGTGGCAGTCTGAATTCATTTGGTTAATCAAGCAAATTAAAGAGAAAGCAGCAGGCTTTGCTTCTATCCTGCAGCTGAAGGGAACGGACGGCAGCAGAAGACAAAAGCCACCTCGTTTTCCATCCTCAGTGTTCGTCCTTTGCGATACTGAGCTTCCCTTAAAAAAACAACAAACCTACTTCTCTGGGAAGAACACAGAAGAGATTTTTACAACACACACAGGGCACCATTATTATTATAGGCAGCCTTTGAATTTTCAACTGATCGGAACTGTAGCTGTTTGTTGCAAGTGCAGGTATGAAGTGTTCCCCTTTCCCTTCCTTCTAGATGTCTAAAATTTGCATTTTGATTTTCTTTGGCCTGATTAGGCAGGACATTTTATTGACCTTTGGTTACTTTAAATTTCATTTAAGTATGCGTGGTGCCTGTGGCCTATAAAACCTCCACTAATGCTGAAGTTTTTTTTGTGGCTAAGTATATGACTAAATTTCGTCTAGTGGTTTAATATTTAACATTAGAAATAATAAAATATATATAAAAAGAAAATTAATCTGGCCATACTAATACTGCCTGCCTGGCCTTCTTTTTGATTTCATGTGATAAGCAAAACCTCTATCTATTTTCTTTATTATTTTGTTTTGTACTTCCTATAAATAAAGCATCTGAACTTTTAAAAAGTCTGCTCTTCAGTGCAAAAATTGAAAACGTCATTTTATTATTTCCATCCTTGTTTATGTTCACAATTGATTTTACTGTACTTTTTAAAAATTGACTTTGGAAAGAGGAAGGGTGGGGGAGAGAGAAACACTGCTTTGTTCTTCCATCTATTGATGCATTCACCGGTTGTTTCTTTTATGTGCTCTGACCAGGGATCGAACCTGCAGCCTTGGCGTATCCAGACAACATTCTAACCAACTGAGCTAGCCGGCCACGGTCTTTACCATTTTTCTTTTTACCTTCACTTGATTTAGCTGCATTGATTAATTTAACATTTATTCCTCCTTTACTCCTTAATGTGATTGTTTTCCCTCTCCCAATACAGAGAATCTTTATTATATTTTATGTAAATAAAGACAGTAACTGTTCCTCCACCAAGGTGCTCTGTGTCTCTAATGCGCCCACCTACAATAAAATGAGCCCAGTAAGATGGCGTGCAGACCCATCCTCCAGGCCAAGAAGAGCAATAAATTCCTTAGAGTCGTGGAATTTTGCTGGGATATGCCTACATGTGCATCTTTTCCCATCAATTCTACTTGAACTCTATGAATCCTTTCAATACAAATAAAAAACCTTTTCCAGGGCTCTCTTTGAACCTGGCTGGTAAAATGGCTTGAAAAGGCTGGGATGAAAACGTGCCCTCCACTTCCTGTGAGAATTCTCTCAGCTTCCTGATAAGAGAGAAGCCGGGGTCCGGTCCGGGGAGGGCACCGCAGGGAGGCCCTGACTCACCTGTGTGCAGCGAGAGATGTCGGGACAACGTCTGCTGTCGGCCAAAAACCTTCCCACACACGTCGCAGGGGAAGAGCTGATCGTTGAATTTCCAGGACGGCAACCCGTTGCCTGCCTCTAGCACGAGCTTTTCTGTTTCTGGACCAAAACAACAAAATGTTGTGAGGAATAAACAAGGCAACGTGAACAAATTTCATTTCAGTCAACATTCAGGGCTCAAGCAGTGGTTTCCTTCTGGAGAGTGTGGCTGGTAACTGCAGATAAGTCCCTGTAAGCGCTGGTCTTCACGCTCATTTACTGCCTCTAAGAAGGTCACCCTAGAAAGATGTGATGTGGTGGCCAAGTCCCCGGTGTTTCCTTGCTTTCGTCACTAAAGATCAGCCGACCCAACCCTCTAGTACAGGGGGTGTCAAACTCATTTTCATCAGGGACCACATTAGCCTCACAGTTGCCTTCAAAGGGCCGAAATAATTTTAGGACTGCATAAATGTAACTACTCCTGAACTGTTAAGGAGCTGAAATTACATTCGGCCCTTTGGAGGCAACCACGACGCTATGTGGCCCCGGGGAACATGAGTTTGACACCCTGCTAGGCTGGTAGCACGGTTTGGAATTATGTCCGCTCCACAGTCAGGACTCAGTAAAAAACTGCAGAATGGCCGAGTTGCATGTAAGAATTCCATGCAATGTAGATTTTGCCACAAGATAGTAAACCAAGGATGCTGAGTCTCAGATTCTGATGCAAAAACAAATGGTTTGAGCCCTCGGAAGGAAATATGCTTTCACCGCCCTTTATGACGAAAAGTTTTACCCTAGGTTCAAAAGGGCGCTACAACATCTTTGCTCGGGAACTTATGTTACAGAGACCCAGGGATGGCAAGTGCAAGCTGCTTGCTCTGATCTCAATGTCTGTCCCCCACATTCATTAAGTGGGGATCCCAGCCCCTCAGGTGATGGTGTCAAGAGGTGGGGCTTCTGGCAGGTACTTAGGTCCTGACGGTGGAGCCCCCATGGATGGGTTTGGTGCCCTTATACAAGAAGCCGCAGAGCTCCCTCACTCCTTCCACGTGCGAGTCACGGCGAGAAGTCTGTGACCCCGAAGAGGGCCCTCACATGCCCACACTGGCACCCTGACCTTAGACACGCAGCCTCCCGCACCGTGAGAAACACATTTACGTTGTTTTGTCAGAGTAGTGTGAGCCGACTGAAACACTCTTCTGCACAAAACAGTCTAAGGCACGTGCATGACCTGCATTCCCCCAAAGTCCTGTCTTATTTGGGAGAACAGTGAAGGACCCATGTTATCTGCACATGAATTCCCAGCCATGAATGAAATAAATGGACGTTAATATAGCCGCTGTCACCTTAAAAATATTTTATTTTTCTATCATCATCCATAGGATTACATTAAATTCTCTTAGCCTTATTTCTTCTCTGTGAATGTCAGTGGATTATACAGACATTCCGTCTACAGAAATACAAGGAGATAGGTGACAGAAAGAGAGGGGAATGGATGCTTCCACGGGGACGGTTGCCCGGCCCACTGAAAGGCCCTCAGGTCTTACTTTGAAGAAGACAAATAATTTACTGGGTTAGTATCTTGTCCTTTACCCCAGTCAATTACTGTGAATCTTCTTAAAGCACAGCACTGCTTTGTGGAGCTGGGTGCCACGTGGTGATGATTACATGGTGGGAAAGACTTCTCATAAGATCCAAGCAGACGGAAACTCTCAGACCGCCACTCAGAGAAAACACTGGAACAAAGAATTTTATTTCACACAATCTGGTTAAAACTGCTTCCCAAATATAGGCTGCCACCTGTATTTGGGTGCATCGACTGGATCGATTTTCATTTGCATGCGGACTTGCCAGACAGTGTAATCTAAGGGAAGGAGAAACAAATCCAGGTGTGTTTGGAAAGAAGGATGGGCGGGGCAATGATGGAATGACGGTGAAATTGCGATAACGTTTGCTGTGAGGCACCTGCCGGCAATGCCAACTCCGATAAGGCACATTTATTGATTTATCTGCGTTAACGGCCCACACTGATCTTCGGGCCTCGGAGACAAGTGCTAGTCTTCTTGTTCAAGTTGGAATGTATGCCTAAGACCTACCAAAGGGGAAAGGGCAGAATTACGGAGGAAAGGAGGTGAAGAGGGAGGCCATCGACCCGCTGAGGACAAGAACCATTCTGAGATGACTGTCCTTGAGTCCGAGCAGTGGGCCTGTCAGCCACGCAGCAGTGAGAGGGCAGTTCACTGTGTAATCAAAACAGCACTTCAAAGCAGGATGACAGTGATAATTACAAGGGGAGGTCAAGGGGGAACAGGGTCTCCCGATACATTCACAACAAGAATGAATTAACTGAGTCACATACCGAACAAGGAGATGCAATTAAAAATACAGAAGTCTCTTAATTCTTTCAAGTATTAGTCATGTACTTGAGAAACAGAAGCATCATGAAAAGTCTAATCCCCTCCACTGGCCTTGAGAAACTCTCACGGCTCGGAAGCCTTGGCTGCGGTGAAGCAGAAAGAACAGCCTACAGCGGCGGTGGGGCAGGCCAGAGCCACCACCTGGCATCCCCGACCGATGAGCCACCCCCCTGCCTGCACCTGGACCCCAAACCCTGTCCAAGGATCAGCTCCTCTTCCTGCTTGGCACTCTGGCCTCCTGTTTTCATTTCGCACACACCAAGGCAACTGGAAGCCATGGGGAGCCCTGTCCATCACAGCTGGATGAGGCTGTGGGGTAGATGGAGGCTCTGGGGGAGCAGCATGACTTTGACAAAACAAGGACTGAAGTCAAAGGCCCACTCTCCTTTCCATGGGGCCGGAAGCAGCTCAGCAGATGCCACAATCTCCCACACTGCCTGTGAATGGTTCCACCCAGATGCCATGGGAGAAACCTCAGAAACGCTTTTGATTCCTCCCCCCTGTCCTTTCAACACATCCGACTATTCACCAGAAGCTGCTGATCTTACCTCAGAATCTTTTTGACTCTCTCCTCTCTCTGTCTTTCCACACATCCACTCAGCTGCCCAAAGCTGTCCGTCTGGTGCTGGAGTGAGACCTGCCTGCGAGGGGCATCCAGCAAGGACAGGCTTTTAAATGTCAATGGTCTGCCTTTTCGAAGCAGGACTGACCCGCACTGTCACTGAGATCTGCCAGCTGTGACTGCAGGTCCCCTAGAGGCATTCCAGAAAGGAGGAGCACGTTTTTGTCCCCAGTTCTTGATGATCAAAAGTTTTCAAAAATATCTTCAAATATTTCAACTGTGAACCTGTTGATGAAGAAATACTTCTAAAAGCTGATGCGCAGGCCAGTTCTAATCTCCACGCATCGGCCAGATTGAGGGTGACCCTCTGTAAGAAGGCCACTGTGGGGACGGTGGCGAGTGTCCTGTGGGGTGCCCATGTTAAAGCCTGGTTCCGAGACGCAGGCGCCGAGCTCCGTCCCCGTCGCACTGAATGGACTGACTGGCCCAGCGACCACCAGGATCAGGCACTACAGGTTTAACAAAAAGATTTCATTTTTCAGTTGTGTGCGTGTGTAGACAACAATGAGGAAGCTAACATGGACGTATTTGTATGTAAAGTTTTTCTACTTTTTGGTTTTCAAAAACTTTTGGAAACCAAGACGAAAGTAAAACGGAGCCCAACTGCCTTAACTGAGCCATCAGCTCTCACCAGGATTTTTGCAAAAGCTTCCCAAACAGTCTCTCCGCTACCAGCCTCTCTCCATTCCAACAGCCCCTCCTCACAGGTCCCAGGATGAACCTGCTGAGGCGCAAATCTGATCAAGTCTCTTCTATTCAAATGGCTCCCCGAGGCCCAACTCCTTCGTATGGCTTCTGAGGTCCTTCACCCCCTGGCTGCAGCCACCTTCAGCTCCCTTGTCAGCTCCCACCAGCAAAGGCTCCGCAGAGTGAGCTACTCGCCCTTTCGGGAACAAACTAGTTCCTATCAAGCTGTCAATGCTTCTGAGTCAACTATGCCTCCCCCAGAAGGCAGTCCCCACCCTGCATTTCCACACAGCAAAGTCGGGCTCCTTTTCCAGCCCTATCTCAAATTTTCTCGAAACCTGAGCCCTATCTCAGATTTCACCCTGAAGCCTCCCCAGGGCCCCAGGGCAGAATGAGTCATTTCCCCTTCTCTGCCCCAGAGCACTTTTATGACTCCTTCTATGGCACCTCTCTACCTATTACATTGCTTGTTTACGCAGCATATGTGTTACATATACAGCTTTTTAATACAAAGCTCCCCCCCACCTCGGCCCAACACGCAGCAGTGTGCAGGAAATCTGCTGCTGGCCCCCATTCCCTACTGGAATGAGATTCATGGGGAAGGGGGCTCTGCATTACTGATTTGTGTGTCCTCAGCATTAGCAAGGTGCCTGATACATAGCAGGCGCCTAGTATACGGCTGTTGAATAAATGAATAATTGAATAAAAGGGTCCAAGTGAGGCAGGGAATAAACATTATTCTTCTTTTACAGTGGGAAAGACTGAGGCCTGTAAACAGCATTAGGTAAGGTTTATGGCTAATTCAGGGCAAAAAATAAGGCTATTTGCTTCTGAATAGGTGTTTTAACTCAACACAAGAACTGTGATTGAATGATTTTATTAGAGGAAATGTTTACACTCATGAGCCTGACCCCCAAAGGTTCCATCTCCTCACTTCTTCCTAATAACAAGCCACAGAATTATTCTCTTCAACATAAATCCTCTGGCAGACATGTTATTGGTTAACCCAACAATTATTCTCAGCCTGCCTTCTTCCCTGCGCTTTCCCACTAGAGAGGCAAGGCTGTCTTCCTATTTTTATGGCTGAATAATATTCCATTGTGATATACATCTGTACATACATACTTATATATTTTTTCCTTTGTCCATTCATCCATTGATGGACACTTAGGTTGCTTCCATGTCTTGGCTACTGTACATAACACTGCAATGAACATGGAGGTGCATATATATTTTTGAGTTAGTGTTTTCATTTTCTTTGGATAAATACCCAGACATGTAATTGCTGGATCATGTGGTAGTTCTATTTTAATTTTTTGAGGAAACACCATATTGTTTTCCACAGTGGCTGCACCAGTTTCTACACCAACCAACAGTGCACAAGTGTTCCATTTTCTTCCCATGCCCACCGATGCTTGCTATTTCTTGTCTTCTTGATAATAGCATTCTAACAGATATGAAGTGATATCTCACTGTGGTTTTGATTTGCATTTCAATGGTTAGTGATGTTGAGCATCTTTTCATGCACCTGTTGGTCCATCTCTATGTCTTCTCTGAGAAAATGTCTGTTCATATTTTCTGCCCAGTTTTTAATTGGATTGTTTGATTTTTCTTTTTTTTTGCTCTTGAGTTGAATAAGTTCTTTAGATATCTTGGATATTAATCCCTTACGAGATATTTGATTTGCAAATATTTTCTCTCATTCAACAGGTTGGACTTGCATTTTGTTGGTGGTTTCCTTGCTGTACGGTCTTCATTTCTTTTATAACACAATACTTTCCTAAAGCCAATGCAGGGGTGGATTTATAGTCGTGAGTCCATGAAACAGATTTTACTTTCATGTTATTATTAATTTTGTATTGCTTTTCACACAAACTGTAAGCCTACTTTTGCCTACCCAGGTATATTCTTTTATACGGCGTCTCGGAGGATTTTGTCTCCTACTTGCATTTTATTTCTCTTCACATTCTTATATTCGGATTCCTGGGAAATCCATACATTCCTGGCTACTTGGGACTCTCTGAATAGGTGTTTTTCTTTCTAGTTTTCCACCTGTGGTCTTTGCCTTGGATGTCATTTGGGGGCGTTCCTCTTCCTTAAGCAGGTTTCTGTTCTAAATGAAGTAACCGGGGTCACAGGAGCAAGCGCTCTCACCCCCACTCTGCAGCTAGAGGCACAGGAGCACGGTGCAAAGACAGCCGCTCACCCTGGCATTCCCAGCCCCAGGATCTTAGCTCTTCCCGTTTATAGTGAACCAGGGCCCTTCGTTCATAATGATGAGGCTTAATAACCAAGAGATGGTTTTCTAAACTCCGCCTGTTACGACACTGTGATCCAAGGGGACAAGTCTCATTTCATGCACAGGTCCTGGGAAGATGAAATCCATTAAACATTTCTCCAAATTTTCCATGAAATAAACCCATCTGGTTAGAATTTGGGAGGGAGCTTGACAAACTTGACAGAACATCAGATCAAGTTTTTGTGGAATCCAAGCCCTTCATTTCCTTGAGGATGAAACCAAGCCTTAAAATTCCAGGGCTCTCCCCGCTGCCCCAGGGCACCCCACAACTTGCACAGGGTTGAGTAACAGAATCAGGGTTTCCATAGTAACTAAGTCACCATCTTAACCACAAACCTTAGTTCAATGTTCATGCTTCATCTTGTTCAATGCTCCCTTCTTACATATAAGGCAATTAAGGCCAAAGAACTGAAGACATTGCTTCAGGTAACCTGGCTGGTGACTCTGGGGGAGCAGAGACTAAACCGAGGTCTCACCGAAGCTCCCCCAAGCCCTATGGAACGAACGCCAAAGTTTACAAGAGACAAGGAAAGGGGTTTTTCTTCCCCTCCTGTTCCTTGGCTCTGAGTTTAATATTCTTGGTTATAAGTGGACACATGCAGATTTAGCAACAATTCACAGACAGTAGGATTTCTTTCCGTCTCTCTTCTCGCAAGTGTCAGCCTAGAATATTTCCAGCCAGAGAAAAGTTAGAAACTGCAATATGGCAAAAATCAGACTATACAGGAACAAGAGGAAGAGCAAATGAGAGGATCCTAAAAGCCAGTCCCCTCTGAGGTAAACTAGTTCTTACTGAAGAAAGTTACTCTGGACCTTTCATTGACATTTGGGGAGCTGTTTTTTGGATAGAAATACAAACAAGCAAATAAAAAACCCAAACAAAAACAAAAGAACATACAAAAAACCCACAATAACAAAACCCCTAGAAACCAAACCAAACCAAACCAAACCAAACCAAACCAAACCAAACCAGACCAAACAGACAAAAGAGGCAAAGGGAAGGACCACAGTTTGCTTCTTTTCAATTTGAACGTCACTTGGCCCCCTGAGTGGTGTATCATTTGGCTTTGTCGCTGCGTTTCGCTGTGTGAGAAGATCCCTGTATCTCCTGCCAAAACAATCCTCTCAAAGAACCATCTCTCAACCTGACTTTGGCAAGAGAAGTGCAGAGAGAGAAGGCTTTATTTGGTTAAAGCCGTAAGCGAAAGATGGGCCAAAATGTGACCTCAGCGCATAAATAACTGTCCAGATTGACTAAATCCGCATCGGCTGCTCATTGAGGAAGAGGCCTTGGGGCCGCGTGGGTTTTCCATTGTGGCAGATGGTATGTGGATCATTTCTTTCTTTCACCAAGGCATATCACAACAGAAATCCTGAAACCCTCTGCATTTAGAGTCAGTACCCTGCGTAGGTTGAAACCTACCAGGCCAGTTCCAGGCAGAGCACATGATTTTCGGGTTAGACCCTGTCCCTCCTGGCTCTGTCTCTTGGTTTCATGGGCTTGTTGGCAGGGCTTGTTAACCGCTCTGCTTGAAACCAGCTGCGACCTTCTGAGCCTTGCTGGGGAACTGAGTCAGCTGTGGTTCAGGACTCTTTGGGGGTTAATATCTTTGCTCTGGTGCTTGCAGTTAACTGTATACTTATTATTATTATTTTTTTCTGTTTAGGCCTCACCAACTTAGGGTTACTTGGCAGGTCTTAAGGGATCTCTTATTAAGTTCCTTATGACCACCTCTCTGTAGGTCTTGGTGTAACCAGTGTCCATTAAAGACCATTTCAAACACTCCCTCAAAATATGGGATTTTCTGCCAGTCTAGACGCCATTTCAAAGGACAGCTGAGATAGCAGAATTTAGCAATAGTGTTTGTCAATCTGTGCCCAATTAAAAACACTGGGTGGAGATTCTTAGACACAAAAAGAGTTCACAGCCTTGATCTTCTTTGGGCTCATTTCAAACTTTGATGCTTAACACACTTGGCAAAGCCAAGGTCCTGGGAAGATGAAACCCATCAAGCATTTCTCGAAAATTTTTTGCAAAATAAATGCATCTGGTAGAATTTGGGAGGGAGCTCTATTGAACTCTACTTGACAGAACATTAGATCAAGTCGAAGACTCAGATTTCTCGGAACCCAACTCCTTCTTCTCCCTGAGAACGAAACCCAGGCATCGGAGCCCAGAACTTCTGTCACCCCAGTGTACCCCACAACCAACTGTACACAGGGCTGGGTAACAGATTCAAGGTTTCCCAGTGACTCAGTCTCCAGTCTGCTCCAAACGTTAGTAGTTCAGGGAGGAACATTAAGGATCCTCTTGTTAAGTGTTCTCTTCTTACATAAGGAAACCGGGGCCCAGAGAGCTTAAGTACTCGTCCCACTGTCTCATTCAAGCTCCTCTCAGCTGTGAGAAATCAACGCCAAAGTCTACCACCAAACTGGTTTGTGGAACTGGTTCTTGGTAAACATCCTGGGATCAACCCAGAAAAACTGGACAACATTGTTTTTTGCTTAGTGCTGGGCAATAGTTAGCTTCAAGGAATCCTTACTGATTGGCTTGTAATCTTCTAAACTGGTAAAGAACCATAAAAGTTTTCTACATCTGATTTTGTACATAGGTCATTTAAAATTAATGGAAGAAAACCTGCATTCCTGTAGAAAATTGCTGGGACTGGGTACCCCTAATTCCAGTGTGGCTGATTACATAGAACTTGAGAACTTCAGGGAACTTCTCTAAGCATCCAAACACAGGGCATCGCTGAATCCATGCTGACTGATGGATAGAGGTCTGTCACCTCTATATAACTTAACCTTAAAAAAATCCATTGGGACCCTGGGATGTGGCTTCTATATTTTTTCTCTACCTGTGTTTCTAAGATCAGTGGACCCTCAACAAATGCATCACCAAGATCACGACTGTTGAACTAATGAGCAGCCTAAGTTTACAGTGCAACGCAGAAATACACTGACAGTGTTGGTTCAGGAGTCATTGCTAAAGGTTCGGTGACTGGCTACCTTGCCAGTTACGTAGATCAATGATCACGGCAAGACTTAACGTCTTAGCATACACCCTCAGAATGTCCCAGGATTGAGGACAGTTATAAATCTTTGCTAGAAAACCATCAGGCTTGGGAACTGGGTACTTCTTGTGGCTTTGCGGCAGATGCAGCTGCTGGTTTACTCAGTATCCAACAGAGGTACGATTATATTTTTTTAGGGGAGCAATGTGCCCAGTTAAAAGCATGCCCACGCCTTTCTAGCTTGCACTGTTGTTAAGGGCTAGCAATGAAACGCAGCCCTGGCCAATGAGGTACAGGTGGATGTTCCTGGGGATAGAGTCTTGGATACCCCACCCCTGCCTGCTTCCTGGAAAAAAAGGGAAGTTTTGAATAAAGGCCTTTCCACCTGGGCTTTTCTTCCTCCCATGTCGAGATAAAGCAGCCCTCTTTCAATCACGAAGATGAAATCCATCTGATAAGGATGGCAGAGTAAAAATTAGAAGGAAGCTGGGTCCTCCCACTGCTGCACCAGCCCTATACTGCCTCCTTCTGAATTCCTTATTACGTGGAAAACAAAACAAAACAAAACAAAACGGATTCCCACTTGGTGAGGTCACTATGGTTGAGCTGAACGTAATTCTAACCGATAAAGGCTTAGAGTGTATAACCAGGCTCACCCTCTTTCGGCAGTTTATCTCCATTATGCAAAACAATAGCTGAGTCAGTTAAGAGTATATTAAGGAGATAATGCATAATTAAAACAATAGCTTATGCTTATGGAGGATTTACCATTTGCAAGGCACTGCACTATGCAGTTTACACATATTATGTTTAACCTTTTAACAGCACTATGCATTCGAAACTATTATTACCATTTCCGACACACACACACACACACACACACACACACACCACGTGTAACAGGCTCAGGGAGGTCAAACAATGGATTCAAGGTCATTTAGCTGGTGAGTGACAGCCTATCCCAAACCTAAGTCTGTCTGGCTCCAAAGCCTTAACTAATCATTATGTTACACTATTATACTATAAAATCAAAGAAGAAACTCTGAGAGTTCTCATTTATTTCCCCAGAGACAAATCTCTCCGTTATAGTCTTGATTTGTTCTACTCTAAATTTCCCTATGTTCACCAACCATAAAGAGGACGCATCTGTGATCACATACATTCAAAGCGGGCTTTATTGGGGCAGCCCCAATGCTCCTCCCGGACCTAGCTGGAGAGCGAGTGGTGGAACCTGGAGATTCTGCCTCATTCCTGTTGCCCAATCTCTCTGGTCTTCTTTCTAAGATCTTACTTTGGCAGGCTGCTGCATATCAAAAACCTGAGCACCAATTATGTATATTTTAATTACAAAACTGTGTTCAGGTTAGCTTTCGCTTGCTCCAGATCAGACCCTACAGTGGCTGTTCCTTCAACTTTTCCCAGTGAAGACAAAGGATGAGCATTCAAGTGTGGAGCTGCCTCATGGCTGTATTAAAGTCATGGGAGATCTTTAACTCCAAAAGAGGCTTCTTCTACAAATTATTACAAAGTATGGACATACATGAGATCACCTTGAGGGAAAACATTACCGTTAATTGGGCAAATAAAAGGCTTACCTCCTTTTCCCCTGTTTATTGCTGAACTAGGTGCTCAGTATATGCAGGGTCCAGCAGAAGTAACGCCTGCCTGAGTGTGGTTGGTAGGGTAATAATATGGGTGTAATAATTTATAGTTTTAATTAGAATATTTCACCTAAAACGTCATTTGGTGAGCTTGAGTGTGATATTGTTATGTTACAGAATTACATGCTTATGATTTTGTAATAAAAGATTCTGCAATAAAAAGGGCCATTATTTGTGCTGGACCCTGTATTTATGGAATAAATGAAGAAATAAATAAACGAAAAGAAAATAGCAAATCACCACTGTTGGAGAATTTAAACTTTCTAAAAATACTCTAAAACATGAAAATTCAGACTGTCTAAAATACTAAAATTTTAATGTCCATTTACGCCTAAAATTATATGATGTGCTATGAATCATGCTTATAAAGTATTTTAAAAATACTTAATGTTTCTTTTAAAATTCAAGTCAGTCATTTCCAAACATTCAAGTAAAGACCCTAAGGCTTCTGATGTTTTTTCCACTAAGATTGAAATTCACTGGTATTCTCAATTATTCTATCCTTCTTTTTTATGGACAAGCCTTGATCTTATCATTCATCCCTTTAAAGATTTCTAAATGTCTTTAAGGCCCTTATCAGCTCCTGGACACTGCAATATTCTTGTGTGACTACATCCAGTTTCAAATGTTCAGTCTTCTCCTCTCTGCTGCTAATCTATGGAATTCTGCACTAACAGAAACTTTAGCTCTTCTATTTTGCCTTTCTGTTGACCTTGGGCTTTAGCACATTATAAAATTTATGTTAGTTGACGGCATATTTAATATTGTAAGGCAACAGTGATCATAAATATTTTTCTCCTTGACCCAGCAATACTGTCTACTTGATTAAGCAGAGTTACATGTTTTTATAGGTGGAGACTTTCTCTTTATTGGTGGTTTAATTATGTTTCCCCAGGCAGGGATCGGAGAAGCGGAACTGGGAAATACCCTGCTAACTTGTAGAGGAGGGAGGGGATTGTTAGTATTTTCCTCTGAAGGTGTGTCGGGATGATGGGCAGCACTGGTCGTTTGTTACCAGTAGTAGTACGTAACACAGTTGGCAAATATTTTATTCTTAAATAAATAAAATAGGCTATCTCCATCATTCAAATATCCATGTACTTTTTTTTAATGGGGGAGAAAGCTTGGATTTCGATGTGCCTGAAAGAGAAGTTATACATATGACTCACTAAGATTTACTTAGCACTTATTTTGTTCCAGGCACTGTGCGAAGGCTAAGCCCTTTATTTATGTTATTTCATTTAATCCTCACAACACGCCGAGGCCGTCTCACTTTTATTCTCATTTGTAGATGGGGGAACCCAAAGCTCGGAGCGATGAAGGAATTGAGGTGGCCTCACACAGCTGGTACGAGTCAGAGCTGACCTGCACCGGGGTCTGCCCCTGGAAGAGGAAGCGCCCTCATGTGGCACTAACTCTGGGTGCGTCTGAGGGTTGTAACCCCTCTCTGGGAAGCACCTCTGATCCCTGCGTCAAAGTGGAAAAAGGCTGGTGGCTGCTGGCTTTGGGATTTTTATAGGTTGATGACCTTCATCAGGACTGAGTCCTAAGGAGGCTAAGGTCATGCCTTTAATTTTTCTTTTTCCTAGATGGCAAGTGCCACTGCATTTTATGGCCTCAGATGACAATACGGGGTGGGACGGAGGGAGGTTCACGGTTGTGAGCACTCGAAACACAGAATTTATTCTTGTATTATTACTTATTGTATTAATTTTCCATATGAGCAACTGTCAACCTACTTTTGCCCCATCCCCTATAACCTTATCAGCTGCCTTGAACAAAAAGTGTCCTGTTGAAGAACAGAATAGGTCAGCAGCGTAGAAGGTTTAATGTAAACTTAACACTACTCCAAACACACACTGTAGCAAGAAGGGGTCTGGAAAATGGAACTTGTATATAAAAGTTAGGACACTACTATTATCAATATAACTAAACAAAAATCTAAATCACTTCTATTTAATCATTTAAGGATTAAAAGAGTCAGAAATGGATTTTCAGCTCACAAATCAGAAATGCAAATATCCAACAGCCGACAGACATGCTAATAAACAGGTCATACTCCGTGATACAACTCCGAAGTAGTTGAACTAAAGGAGAAATCCAAAAAGAAGAAAGCATCTTCCTTCCATTTCAAATTGAAAAAGAAATCAAATAAATTAAATATTACACTATCAATGCAATATTTTGGTTACAAACCAAACTCTAGAAAAAAGCAAATAATAGATTTGGAAATATGGAGGCACTACTTAACCCAATGGTGGAAATGCAGTACATTCTCGTTACCTGTCCTGTGTTACCATAGGTTACACGGATATATTTTTTGATATGTTCTGATTTTATCATCTTTGAAAGCATCTCTTTCTATCCCCTCTCTTTACATAGATCTTAAATAAAACAGACAATAAATATTTATTGATTTGATTACATTTTCACTAATTACAGGCAAAGGGGAGACAAAGCATGCTTGGATATATGCTATATGTACATTCATGCAAATCACACACAAATGGACAAGGCCTTTTGGTCCTAGCCTGTCCCCACTGCACCGCTTCCTACCCCATAACAGAAAGTCACTACCTCTAATTCTGATGATGGAGGTGGAGCATTCTTTGGAGACTTCGTCTCAGCAGAATCTGTGACTCACCTTCTGTGAACTGGGGAGAAGGCACATTATTGCTTCTGATTTATAGAGAGCCTGAGGTGTGGGTCAGCTAAGTGCGTGCCTAAAGCCATACAGTCAAACCCAGACTCAGAGTGAACCTGTCTTCACTCAGCGCTCTCTTCACCGCACCCCTCCGCCCCCACCCCATGCCGAAGATCAGGTTGTTAATCACACTACGTACCAAAGGCTTTGCATAACTAATATGTTTTCAAATCATATACTGTATTATAGAACATGTACTACAGTGGAGAACAGATGTCACCATGAGAATTGTATTTTCTGCTCTTTCCCAATTTTGGCATGGGATATTTGTAACCTTAATGTTGCACGAGCAAAGATTTTTGCATTTAATATTAATATGGGAATTCACGAATGCTCCTCCGTTTGGAATGCTGCCACATTCTGATTTCGACATTGTATGGCTGGCTGCCGTCTCAGTGCGGACATCTTCCTCGAGGTCCTGGTGGTGTCTTCTGAGATGGAGAGGTGGTCATATTCTAAGCTTACAGGAGATGCTGTCGGGTGAAACTCCTGGCGATATCTACGTTCTCATGTAAAAAGCAGACACATCCTCAACGCTGGTTAAGGCCAATGGAAAAGATCTATACTTGTCAAGATGCAACTCACAGAGCTACTTCTGGTGTTCAGGAAACCAGTAACATCCACGGCAGGAGACAGCACTGAGTAACGCCAGATACCAAATCTCGGTCTGGCAGGTAGCCATGGGTAGAAAGTGAAAAAAAAAAAAGCCCTAAAAGCAGGGCTTTCAAACGGACTGGCACACTCATTTCTTTTCCCAAGCGAAGGTTTAACCAAAATCGTAAACTATGACACCTAGCCGAGGTCTAGTCACCACAGATGCCTGTCCGCTGCGTATGGGGAGCACCTGCATCTTCCCTCACTGCATTATTTATATGTCGTGTTACCACATCATTTAGGCACCATGAAAATCACAAGCATGCCCTTTCAACACAGTCATTTCTGCTGTAAGTAACAGTGGGGAAGAGCTAAGCCACGACTTGGTCAGGTTTGTGTACGTGGGACAATGGGAAAGTCTGAAAAAAGGGAAGCAGAAACAGCTGTCATTTTTCTGAAGTTCTCTGCTGTGCTTGCTCAGCTAGAATAGGGTATCTTAGACCAATGGCTCCTCAGCGGAAGCTTCTAATTCCCTTTGAGTTTAATTTGGAGCCCGTCAGCTAATAAGTCATATAAAAATTCACAAAAGAGAGCTGGTGTTGAGCTGGTGTTCACTGCTCCGCCATGTTTGGTGGAGCAGTGAAGTGATCGTGTTGCTAAGTGGGGTACTGAATGCAACAATGAGCTCCTCCCGACTCCACTGAATCGCCGCTCGGGGCCTCAGGGCCTGCCCTATCCAGAGGATGCAACCCTCTGATTCCCCAGGGTACGTAAACTTGCCATTGGCAGCTATGGAGGGAAGAGACTTCATTTCCCCACTTCAAGTATCAGCTTGAAGGGAGGTTCTTGATTCTTTAAAGGGAAGGGTTGATTAAGAATAAATGTCCCCAAAATATAGACATAGGTAGACATTTTTTCACTTGTCTGCGCATATGCTATCTCTGGAAAGATGCCCGGGAAACTGGTAATACTGGTTGAGTGCAGGGGAAGAGGGAGGGAGGGGGTGAGGTGGCAAGAGCAGGGAGCAGTGACCCGGGGATGGAGAAGGGTGGGAAGGACACCTGATCATCAATAGCAAAGCAAATTGCTAACCAGCTCCGAAAGTTTGTTATCATCTCTCCACTTACCCTATTAACACCTGGGCAGGGAATAAGGCAACAGCAGCATTAATAAAATTCATTAAGAGCTAATGATGCACCAGTTATGTTAAAGACATGACACAAATTATATCATTGGCTCCTAACTACCTATGTGGTAGGTGCTGTCCCCTTTTCACAGATCTGAACAGAACCACACACACTGACCTCGGGTGCGCACCCTGGGGATGTCCTCCCAAGGGTTGTGCGAGGTCAGAGTCAAGGTCACAGGCACTGTCACACAATTCTGGGACTCCATTTGCAATAATTATGAATCAACAGAATCCTAGTTTAATATCCCAAAACAAAAATTAGAGATCTTGGAGAGTCTGCCACAAACAAATCATATCTCAGTGTCAAGAGTGTGAGCTTTAAGTCAGAGTATGAGTTTCTCTGTGTTGCCCAAGATGCTCTAGAATACAGTACAGGCCTGGCTCTTAAAGGTAAACTATTTTTGAAAGCCTCACACTGACCTTTACAGACACTCTCTCTATGGCTCTTCTGCAATAACAGCCAGAGGGTTATCTTTGTATCGAGTTACACACGCTCACCTGGTCACCTGTTCACTCGGGAGTCTTATGCTTGGTTCAAGGTGGCCAAGGAGAGGCCTGTGAAGTCCTTGAACTTGAGATTATTCATAGTCACCTCCCCCAACACACACACAAAAATGCTGCCTTCCAGGAAAAGGACTTTGCCCCTTTCCTTTGGGTGGTGGGGCTTGTTTGCCAATGTAAGGCGCTGCCCGTCCCCATCCTCACCTGCTCCTTTCTGCCTTCTGTTTCCTGTATTCACTTGTTTTTGAAAAGAAAAAGAGTGGAATTTTGCTTTTCTGTTTGGAGGAACGAACACTCAAAAACCTACTTTTCAAAGTCCTGAATAACTTTAAAGCATTATATTGTAATACGTTGCGTTTTAAGAAATCAAATCTTCTGTAGAAATGGAAATTCTCATTCTATTGTTGTTAAACCCACATGCCCTCTAAGTGCTTACAATTTTAACCAGCCTAGGAAATATTCTGTCATAGGCCAGTCTAAATAATTTTCATTTCCATGTGATTGTGTGAAATTGTTTTCTTTATCATTTTCTGTTGATAAAATAAGAATTACTATAATGGATCAACATCATTCTGCTTCACTGAATTTAAGATTAAGTGGACGTAGAATCATCCTATTAAATTTTATGTTGTAAGGACCAAAGGGCATTTGAGAAGAAAATCAAGACCAAGGTTTGTATGCTGCGGTATGGTTGCCCCCATTAACTTACAACTGAGCATTTAGAGCCCATAGAAACTCCTGCTTTCCATTCAACAATATACATGGTTTTCATTTTAGTCACTTCATATAGGGGAAAAGTACTGACCTACTTTCAAAATTTACACTAGTAAAAGTATGAAATGACCTCACAATTCACATGTGTGTTTTAGTGGCCAGTATTTTCTCTAACACACACATGCTTATGTCTGTAGCTATAAAGATGTTCTAACCTTATTTTTAGTCATTTGCTTATTATAAGGGCCAATGTGGCAGAATGTCAGGGAAGAACAGGTATCTGCTACGAGATGTTGAAATCTGAAATACCGGAGAAAGTGTGACAACTAATGCCATTTGCAGATCTGAATGGCAATATTCTCACTGAGTTCTTAGATTATCTCGAGTTTAAAGAGCTTTGTTGATCAAATCAGAATTCTCTGACATCAGTTGTCTATACTGAATTTCTAGCCTGTCCGTCAGTGTGGCTCGGATCTAAGATGCTGCCAATGCACTGATTCGTGAACTGGCTCAAGTTCACATCAACTCCAATTTGGGATGGCAAATCCTAATTGCAAGTCCCATTCTGAATCAAGTCCCTTTTTCTGACACTTTATTGGAGGTAGAGGTGGGAGCTATACCTCAAAATTAGATATATACAACAATAGATCTATTGAGATTTTAAAACCAGCTGCAATCTACAGACATTTTTCCAAAATAAATTAAGCCCAGATTAGCAGGCACCAAGTCAGTTGGTCAAGTACAGGACTCCCCACAGTAATAACAAGGTGTAGAGCCCTCAGTCACATGCGCTGTGGGAGGCACTGTTCTGAGTGTTTTACAAGTATTACCTCGCTCATCTTCCCCACGGGCCTAGGACTGGGGACTGCTGCCACCAGCAGTTTACAAAGGAGAAAACCCAGGCACGGAGAATGGAAGTGCGCTTGCTGACATCATCTCAGCTGGCAAGTGGTAGAGCTCAGGTCTGAACCCTGGTAGTTCAGCACCGAGCTAAATGTGATTTAGGATTAATGTAACAGAGAGAAGTATCAGGCCACTGCACACGCCGTCACAGCCTGGGACCTCTATCCTGACCAAAGGCCATCTGGAATTATTAAGCTGTCTTTGGGTTCCCTGCCCTCCAATTAACCTAAGGCAAGCTATCTGAGGCAAAGATTGCCAGCTGTCCTCCAACATCCAAGCTTCTTTTCTTCCTTTAATAAAGGAACCCCTGAGGTCTAGCTCGGCACATGGCTGCCCAGCAAAATTGTTCGTCTCCCCCACAGCGACGTGTGGCCATGTGACTAAGTTCTAGACTATACGTGGGTGGAAGTGATGTGCTCAAGCTCTAGGTTACGCCATTAAAAGGGCCATGCCCTTGACTTCTTCTTGCCTTCCTGCTGTTTAGGATGTGAATGTGATGGTGGGAGTTGGAGCAGCCGCAGTGGGCCATGAAATGGAAGCTGTTTGCCAAGACTGGCAGCACATGGACACGAGAGAAGGAGCCTGGGCAGCCTGGAGTTGCTGCTCTGCAAGAGAGAAGGGAACTTCTACCCCACGTAAGCCACCGTTACTTTGGCTCTTTTTGTAAGAGCTGTCTAGCCACAGAAACTACATATTAACTAATACATGTAAATTTTTTTATAATTTAAACCATGCTCAGTTAGTTCTTAGGGAGCAGACACCCCCTCTGTAACGCATATCCTCCATTTTCTGAGATTTTAATAACTCGTGAGCAATATTCTGCCATGTTTGGTGCTTGTTTCCCAGGCCGCTGTTACACTGAAATAGTGTCACTGTCACCCAGTTGTTCATTATGAATCAAGCCCAAGTGTTAACAGTGCTATTAAATACCCAAACTGTAACTTAAAAACTTGAAAATGTTCCAGAAGTCATGTTTGTGCACAGTTGAAGCAATGCCATTTAATTTGTATATTCAAGGCTAAGGTAGGGTTCTCAGCATCAGCACTACTGACATTCTGGGCCAGATTGTTCTTTGCTGTAGGGCCTGTTCTGCGCATCGTTGGATGTGTAATAGCATCTCTGACTTCTACCTACTGGATGCCAGTAGTACCTGTACCCCAGTCACCATGATGGACAAGACCACCAGACACCAGACAGGGGCCAAACCACCCCCAGCAGAGGACCGCTCATCTTATCCCAGTTTGCAGATTTTGAGAAAGCAGAGGTTGCCCCATTTAAATTCTAGCAAGATACAGACAGGTAGGTCCTTAATACACTCTCGATGATCGTGGTGCCCTGGTGATTACCAGGGGCAAGGAGCATGAGCCGAGTCTTATTTTTTAAATTAAGAAGTTCACTGAGCTGTCAATAAGAAAATTCACAGGGTAGTAAAAAAGTCATAGGCATAATTTCAAGCACATTTAACTATTAGTCCAACTTCCTCTCTCCAAGGTTCAGATGGAAATAATTGCCTGTGTGAAATAAAAAAAAATCCTCCATGTATGAATATGATTCTTTTATGGAAACTCTAATGATAGAAGAAAATTTGACCCTTTCAGAATCGGGAGGAACTCCCAGTTCCTTTAACATTTTTATGTCACTAACATCATATTTTTAGACATTTGGATATTATACATGGGTAAGTGAGAATCATTTGCAAGCATTTTCAAACTTGCACGTTTTTTTAAGAAGGACCTGTCAAATTCTTCTACCATGACATTCCATAATGCTTAGCATTTGATCTGTTTTGATGATGAAGACTTTCCTATGTTTGAAGGGATTAGCTCACTCAAAGCAAATAATATCTTCCAAATCTCTTCCTTGAAAGTGTGGGGAAGGTGTGCACTGGAAAAAGATGCGTCAGGTCCGTCGCCTCTCCTGAGACGGGACTCGGGGTGAGGTAAGGAACAAGCTGGGGCATTACATTTCTTTCAGATCCCTGCACTCAATCAGAAGGCCGCCAGCACCTTTGGCATAATTAATGATTGTCAGGGCATGGGAAGCCAATCAATCTGATGTTCACTTTCATCAGCATAGCAGAAGTAATGCCCCAAAGGTGGGATAGAAAATGCATTATATTTTCATTGAGAGAATTCTCTCTTTGCTGATTTATGGAGTGGGTGGAATCCAAGGCCTGTCTTCTTTTCCCTTTTAATATGTGTGCTTTTGAAAGCTCAGCCTATTGCCGCATTTCATCTTTGCCAGCAACCAAAAACTCCATTATTTCAGTCTGTACACTTTACCATTCATAGGGGAGTGTGGGGTGGGAGCAGGGGCAGGGGGACAGCAGGAAAGGTGGTCTACTATTGATAGGAAGAGATTATTTTCAAAAGTGGAAATTAAAGATACTATCCTGGGTGGAGGAGGTCACCTATCCCTTACCAAACACGCTGAACAGGAACAGAGGCTGGGCGTTGTCACGGTTACCCACCTCCAAGAAGGTGCAAAACCAGAGACGAGTTTCAGGTACCAGGGACCTTAACGGTTCAATTCATGGCTAAATGCATAATTTTAAAAGTTTCTTCTTTTTCTTCCCACTTAATTTCACTGTGCCATGACTTTAAGATTTGAGAAACAATTCAGAGACATTTGTTCTTCAACAAGACTCATTCTTTCCCTTTCCTACTGAGACACAAAGCCGAATATTACCAGCCCACACTGGGAAAAGATTTGGTTCCTGTTGTTCTGTTTGTTTTTAGAACTGTGGGCACGGTGTGAAAGGTCTGGTTTGGGAGTGATCTGATCATTTCAGTAAGGATGGAAATTTCGATCCACAGAATGTTGGGCACAAACCAGCCTGCTGAGTCAAAGCTAAAGCAGCCGGCACCAACGTGGCCATCAGTATTTGTCAAAAGGTAACTCAAAGGTGGGACAGGACTCCCGTTAATCTTACCCTTTAGCCCAGGAAAGTTCACATTTCTGGTTGTGACCCAGTGGCACATTATGAAATAAACTTAGTGGGTTTCAACCAGCATTTAGAAAACAAAGTGAAATAAGATAGGATAGATTAGAAAATACCAGATAGGGTACATGTGTGAAGATTGTTTTATTTAACTCTATCTCTGTCTATCTCTCAACCGACCTTATATATTTTACATTGTCATTGAACACACACATACACACACACACACAAATAAACACATGAAATTTATTCTGGGTTTTTGCCAAAAAAAAAAAAAAAAATGAAAGCCACTAATTCAGTACATCATTCCACCTACATTCTTATGATAAAATATCCTAAGAGTCCAAGTCTATTAGAACCAATACATAAAACAACAAGAAATATCCTTTTCCGGGTACACATCTTTCCCACGCTTTCACATGGGAAGAGATTTTGAAGATTTTATTTGCTCTGAGTGAGCTGATCCCTTGGAACATAGGGAAGTCTTCATCATTAAAATGTCTTCTTTTAGAAATCTCTTTTATCTCATCCAACTCAGCAATTTGAACAAAATGAGCCCAATCTGGTTACTACCTTCAAGAGGGCAAGAAAATCACTTCCTTGCTAGCAAGCAGTGTATCAAGATCACTCCTAGTTCTTCAATTGCACAAACAGGGGCAGTCATGTTGGCATCCAGCTGTTAGCGAAAGGATTTAGAAAGGGTCCCGGACAGAGTTTAAGAGGAGTTAATATCAGCACCCTGAGAACACTAACCACACAAGCTGACCCAAGCGACGTCTTCTCTGCTTTCATTCTGAGCAGCGTGGAGTTTTTCTAGCTGATCAAAGGATTCCCTATGAATCCGTTCATATAGCTCCCCAAGACTCTAAGGACACCGTAGAGTCAGCAATATCATTTAGCTTGAGCCAGTAATGGTTTCCTAAAGGCCTAACTGCAGGTTTACGCCAGTTCCCCAATAAAATAAAAAACGCATAAATGCACTCAGTGTGTTAAGCCCAGGAACACCCTAGTTGGGTTACTTGTGCATAAAAAAAATTCAGTTTCTCTGACCTTCCTGGACTTCCTGGAAGTCTATTTCCTTTGCCAGATTGGGGAAGTTCTCCTTCATTATTTGTTCAAATAAGTCTTCCACTTGTTGTTCTTCCTCTTCCCCTTCTGGTACCCCTATAATTTGGATGTTGGGACTTTTAAAGATGTCCTGGAGGTTCCTAAGCCTCTCCTCATTTTTTTGAATTCTTGTTTCTTCAATCTTTTCTGTTTGGTTGTTTCTTTCTTCCTTCTGGTCCACTCCATTGATTTGAGTCCCAGTTTTCCTCCCATCACTATTGGTTCCCTGTGTGTTTTCCTTCATTTCACTTATTGTAGCCTTCATTTGTTCATCTAATTTGCGACCAAAATCAACCAATTCTGTGAGCTTCCTAATCAAGATAGCTTTGAACTGTGCTTCTGATAGGTTGGCTACCAGTGCCATGAGGTCTGCATCTGATAGGTTGACCACCTCCTGGTCACTCAGATGAATTACCTCCGGGGCCCTGGTCTGTTCTCCCTTTTGAGCCATCCTTGTTTTTTTTTTTTTTTTTTTTTTTTTTTTTTGGTCTGGTCATGGTTATTACGTAGTGAGAGGCGGAGCCTTAGGTGTTCACCAGGGTGGGGCAGCCCAGTGGCTGGGTTGTGACACTGGATGTGGGGGTGGGGTCTGAGAGGGAACAATGGCGCTTGCTCCACTTTGTCTTGCGGATTCCAGTCCCTTCAGCCTCTTTCCCCTATCAAATTAGGCCCTTCTGGTGCTGATTTCCATGTGGGTGGGCATGCTCCAGGAACCCATGGGTCTCCAAAACGAACTTTCCTGTGAGGCTGGGACTCCTTCCCGGCACCTCAGCCCCTATAAATATTTTCAATGGGTGCTTTTAGCCATTTCCAATGGCTTCACTTCCTGGCGCTGGGGCCCTGCATCCCGCAGTCTGTCTTGCTGCCTGTTTTTGCCTGGTTTATCTGTGCACGAGTGTGTGTCCTCGGTCAGCCGACTTGTGCGCCCCGCTTAGCCTCCTCACGTTCGGCAACACCACCGCCTGTGCGCCTGGAGTGACTGCGTGCCCGGGACCACCAGCCCCTTATCCCGACTCCAAGGGCAGCAGACTCCGCCAGCTGCTGATTCCGCCCCTCTTACCAGTCTGGGCGAATCATTGTTGTCGGACTCCTGCACAATTCAATTTTCTCTCTGTCCTACTTGGGTTTTCTTTTTTTTGGTTCTATATTTTTGTTGTCCTTAATCTTGGTTGTGAGAGGAGGCACAGAGTGTCCAGCTATGCCTCCATCTTGGCCGGAAGTCCCAAAGAAGGTGGACCCAAGGAGGAACACACTAAGGCACATCATAATTACATTAGCCAAGATTAAAATGAAGGATCGGATTCTAGAAGCAGCAAGGGATAACGTCAGAGTCATCTACAAAGGAGTTCCCATCAGACTGTCAGCTGATTTCTCAAAAGAGACCTTACAGGCAAGAAGGGGCTGGAAAGAGGTATTCCAAGTCATGAAAGTCAAGGACCTACATCCAAGATTGCTCTATCCAGCAAAGCTGTCATTTAGAATGGAAGGGAAGATAAAGTGCTTCTCAGATAAGATCAAGTTCAAGGAGTTCATCATTACCAAGCTCTTATTATATGAAATGTTAAAGGGACTTATCTAAGAAAAAGAAGATAAAAAATAGGACAGTAAAAAGACAGCAAACTCACAGATATTAACAACCAGACCTAAAACAAAAGCAAACTAAGCAAACACTAGACCAGGAGCAGGAACACAGAAAGGGAGATCACATGGAGGGTTTGCAACAGGGGAGTGAGAGGAGGAGAGGGGGGAAAAGGTACAGAGAACAAGTAGCATAGATGGTGGGTAGAAAATAGACAGGGGGAGGGCAAGAATAGTGTGGGAAATGTGGAAGCTAAAGAACTTATGACACATGGACATGAACTAAAGGGGGGAATGTGGGTGGGAGGGGGCATGAAGGGTGGAGGGGAATGATGGGGGAGAAATGGGACAACTGTAATAGCATAATCAATGAAATATAACAAAAAAATTCAGTTTCTCAAAAGGGATGCAGTTTTCCTTATATGCATTCCTTTTTTGTTATAACTGATTCTGATGTATGGTGTGCTACCTTGAAGACAAGCCACTACTGCTGCAGAACCTTCATTAGTCAACTGAAAATGTTCCTTTTTTTTTTAAACTATAAAACGTCTTAGGTGGAAATTTCTATTGCAAATTACAAAGCCCTTTTTGGAGAGTTTGAACAGTTTGATCTCACATGCCGGAAGGAAATGCACGCACACAGTAGTGAAAATGGATGTCATGGGCCACTTGTCAAGTTTCTCCAGTCTCCAGCTCGCCCCCCGCCCCACCCCCACCCCGTGAAGTTGGAGCTTGCCTCGCCTTGGAGGAAGCTGTGGTTCAGACTCACTCTCTAGCTCTGTATTAAGTAGTCAACTGCACAGCTTGCCAGCAAGGAGTGGACTGCTTATTTTATCACTAAAACATAATATCTCACTCCTATCTCAGCCAACTGCCACTGAACAGCTTGGCTAAGGAATGGCATGGTAACAGGTCTAGACTGGATAATCAACTCCTCTATTCTGGTGGATACAAACCAATTAAAACAAAAATCTAGCCGAAAAATGTATTTACATAATGCAAGCCTGGAAGTGTCTCTGAGGAATCTATATTTCCTCAGATATTATGGATAATGAGATATTTTTAAAAACTTATTTCAACATCTGAGGATCACTAGAGATAGATGGGAAGTGATACAGTTCACTGGAAGGTGGTCTTGAACTTGAGCCTTCCGGTGGCGGTGATCATCATGCTTAGTGACCAGGTGGTGCTAAGTACGGGAGGCAAAGAAATCCCTTATTCAGTACTATTCCCATGAATATAATCCCTTCTTTTATAACTTCAGTAAGAAATATTAAATGAGATAAATACTGGGCAATACTCGCCATCCATAATTAATTATTAAAGGGATATACACCAATTCCATCCACTGCAAAAATAATACCCAGCCAATTGAATTAACTTTCTTAGCTTCTCTTATCTTTACACAGGGCCTCTCTGTTTCCATTAAGCCTTTCAGGGAACTTTATTGGGGCTTCAAAGATTAAACAAAGAGTCAGATTAACTTTTTAAAATGGAAATGAGATCGGGTCACTTCTCTCCTCCAAACATTGCAGTGGTTTCTGGTTTTCTTGCCATATATCCCAGTGCCCGCTCTTCACTCCCAGGCTCTACACACTGCTCTCCCTCCCGCCCCGCCAGCCTTGCCTCCTTTCCTACAATCGCTTCCTCAAGACACCGAGAGCCCTGTCACTCCGGGGTCGGCAGTCACTGCTCCCTTTACCCCGACCGCCCTGCCCCACACATCATGACTTGCCTCGCTTTGCACCTGCTGCAGGTACCTGCTTGAATCGTACCTTATTAGAGAGAACTTTCTCTGACCACCCCACCGTAGATGGCCCCTTCCCAGCCCTTCTGCTTACCTTGTTCAGTGTTTTCAAGATGTGTTGTGTGTATAAAATTACATATTATATATAAGTATGCACGATGCATATTTTATAGTGTTATGAGGCTATATATAATATACATGCTGCATAATTGTCTGTTTATTGTCTGTGTCACCAGGTAGCTGTGAACCCCATTAGGACAGGGACTTGGTTTTGCTCACTGCTGTTCCCCAGGACCTAAAAAGGACCTGGCGTATATTTAGTAGCGGCTCAGTAAGTATTTGTTGAATGAATGAATGACCTTCCTTTTCTCTCCAGTGGTACATACACCTTACAACAGCTTTTCACACTACTCATCCAATACTTAATGACAGTCAGATCCTTTTAGGTTTAATTTTTGTTTCATAACAGCTTGGTGTCCTTGGACCCTGGTGGAGAAAACAGAAGACTGTCTGAGGGGAAAGGCAATGAACCCGCCTGTTGCCACTGAGGTCTTTTTTTCTAGCTGAACTCTTCCATCAGGAAACGAAACAGATGCAACAGAAATGTGAATGCTTATTATAGTTCTTGATAAAACTAGTGAAAATATCCTCTATCAGTAGCTATTATTTTTATTAATGATACCTAAGCAAATGAGATTTGCGAGAGCAATAGTGCAATGCAAAAGGACCGCCGACTGTGCCATTAAAAACACTATTTTCAACAACCACGTTAAATAGGATGGTGTAAAGTTCCTCTCTAACAGCTAGCTTCCCAACATAATGTAATTCATTACATTAAATGTGATTCATTGATCTCCCTCGTAAGGTTAAAAATAAGTAACCATCCTCAAACTTCAATTATTCCTCAAGTGAGCTTAGTAAGTACCCAAATGGAAATACGTATTTAAACGACTGTGGTCCTATTTTTCACATGAGGATGTCACAGCTCCTTGTTAATAACTTACAGGATATTATAACTTAAATTTCTTGAAACAACTCTGCCAATATCCATTCACTGTAACACAAGATTATTTAGGAACCTTGGACGAAGGCCTATGTTGTGTGTGACCATAATAATTATTATAGTACAACTCAAAGCATCATGAATCTTGTCTTTGCTCCTTAATACCTTCTGCGTACTAATAAATTTCATTTTTTCTCTATGCTCTTTCTAAAAAACCAGAAGAATGTAGAAAAGTGGGGGAAAACCACAGTCAACAGTGCCCACCATCATCCAAGCCAACTGCCTCGAGCGTTTTGGTGAACTTTCATTTTATTCCCTTTTCATGTCCAAATGCTTTTTTAAAAAATTAATTACTATGAAAGGCTTGTAATGCAAGGCAAGTCTTAGTATGACACCAGGGATGATATTTTTAAAATACCACATTTTCGAGTGATAAAAGTAACAGTTGGGAGATAGACCGGAGTGCTTTAAAAATTAACATTTTTCATAAAAATGAAAAACAATTTGGCCAAAAATAGTGTCAAAAATAACTTTCACATACCGAAAGCATGCTACATGTTAAAGGCATTTGCAAGAGTACACATTTTCTTTTTCCTGAGTAAAATTTTCCTCTGCTTTTCTTTTGGCAAGCATCTAACAATACATAACAAAATTAGTGAGCAAAAAAAAATAATAATTTATATGAGTCATCTTGCCTTTAAGAAAGAATAGTTATCTAAAACCCACGTAACCAAGTAATTCTCACCTCTCTACTGTAGCAAAGACTCACAGCCAGAATTTGGACCTAATCTTTTTTTTGTAAATCATTCTACCTCTGGGCTGTTGGACTCCCAAATTATTGTTCCCCATAATGTTGACGATTTCCCTAGTAACCTCACCACTGCCTTTCCTGGGATCCATCCACTCATGAATCTTTCAACTGAACATCTTTGAGCTTAATTCCATTCAAGTTAAAAGAGAAGCGACTGATCTGAGTGACTCATTCCCGATACATACATCGGGGGCCTACATTTTGCAGACGGGTGAGTCATTTTGACTGGATGGGAGAAGGTACCTAAGATTGCAGTGACAGAGGATGGAGAAATCGTGATGGTTATAGATGCCAATAAACACAAGACATTAATCAGTGCCCTTTAGGCTGAACTACTTTGATATCTTAAGATGGATTCTACTTCCTTAACACCTTTTACCAGTCTCCTCCCACCTCCAACATTTTCATCTCTTCCAGCTGAAAATATCTCCATTTACTTTCCTTGCTTTTAGGTGTACCGTTTCTTTTCTGGGATCACATTTAAATGTGGCTCTGTTGAAGCTACTTTCCTTGTCCAAAGCTCCATACATAACATCATGATAGAAACTTCCAGAGGGACTTAGTGTCAAGTATTCACTACCATAATATTCAAGATTGTTTCTCCTTTGTCCGAAATGAAAAAAGTTCACTGATGTTTTCTGATTATAAAAATAATACAGGCTTATTTTACAAATGGAAGTCCATGAAATATAAGTAAAGATCACTTGAAATCCTAATTAAACTGAGATAACAGTTAACATTTCTCCATCTATCCTTCCTGATTTTTTTTCCCCTGTATGCACACATTTTTACAAACCATGGGATCATAGCATTCATGTGGATTTGTAACCTGCTTTATATTCTCATGAACTGTGTGAAAAACTCATTCAACTCTGGCATCTAGCTGGAGGAGCGCAGTGAAGGAAAATGGCTAAGAATAATTGCTTTCTCTATATTTTTAGTAGTTCGCTTAATTTAGAGATTATTCATTAAGGCTCCAAGTCATCATATGTGCAAATGACAGATTCTAAAAAAACAGTGATTTGAACACATATGTATCCACTTTCCTTTTTTTAACTTTTAAACATTATGAAAGTAATATAAATTAATGGTTAAAAATAGTGCAAAGGATATAAGCTAAAAAATCAAAATCTCACTCTCATTCGCTCTCCCTCTCCTGCCCACCCCAGTCCTTTCCACACCTCAGTGGTAACCACTGTTAAGTTTACCTGTTGAGAAACAGTTTACCTGTTTGCCTTTGCACGTGCAAGCCTGTTATGTGCACATACAATGTACCATCTCTTTTTTTTTTAAACATAAATGGGTCATGTCACACATGTCTGCAGTCAGTTTTTATAAATCTGTACATCAGGAACATCTTTTCAAATAAATTCAAATAAACTATTTCCAGATAAACTTTAAAAATTAACTTTCTTTATAGCTGTGGAATTTTCCATTGAATGCCCCATGGTTCATTTCACCAGCTCCATCCCTAGCTTGTTTTCAGATCTTTTCGCCACAAAGCCCATCCTTGTCCAGGTACCTTAGTGTGACTTGGTCATCTATTTGCGTTAAATTTCTAGAATGGGACATCAGGGTCCAAGTTCACAAAACAACAGCAGCACTGTATTTCTCTATAACTTAGCGAACTCATTTCTTATGTCCGTGTTTAATAGAGTATTTAATGTAAGGGTTGCCTCATGTAAGCCCCACAATGGGCCACAGCAGACAGAGGGAAGGGAAAGGCAGGGAGGAGAGAGAGTGCAAAAACACCTGAGGGAACGCAGAGGAAACTGAGGGCAGAAATGGTTCTTGTTCCTTGAAGAGGTGAGCAGACAGGGGTAGGACTAGAGAGGCCTGTGGCCTGACAGCTGTAGGGAAACTGTTTCGCTTTTCACACATAAGAAACAACTGAGCAAGTAGCAGATTTGTGGGACTTGCTTCCCACACAGGAAGATAAAGCCAAATACAATTTTTAAAGAATTCGAAAGAAAAAGAATTATTTCCGTCATGGGCTGTCTGGATTTCAGAGACAGCCAGGTCTGAGTTCAAATCTGTCTCACACAAAGTTTCCCATTAGTAGTTATGAGAGATTCTGATGTGAACTTTTGCCCATAATTGGATCAAGATATAACACTGTCCCTCAATAAAATAATTCACTTTAAAAGAGAAGCTTATTTGATAAAGTGATTGGCTGACAGATGGCTCAAAAGTTCTATTTGAAACAATTCCAAGCTTTGAAATATGAGACTAACGTGGGCATTTTGTGCCTGGGAAGTTTGTTATTTATTGTATGTAAGACTTGGGATTGGGTTTTCACATTAACCTGAGCACTGGACTTGCATGTCACACCTTCTAAAGGTTCCTGCCCCTGCACCTCCCAATGTCTGTCCTCAGAGATGCTGCCCTGGAGTTTCTCTGGGGGTCGGCAGTTGCAGCTGAATTTAAGGTGAAAAAAAAGAACACGACAGTCCTGTGATTTTTTTTTCCTCCTGTCAAGCTAAACCATTTAATTCTATAAAGGCAGTTAGAGCATGGTAGCAAGCCCAGCTATGTTTGGAAAGGGATTGATTGCATACCTTATATTTATAGACTGATCCAATCCAATCTGTAGTTAAAAAAACATGTCTTTTGACTACGTTTTATAATCAAAGTCTTATCAGATCTCTCTTGAAAACGCTGAGCATTAGTTCCATAAACCAAATAGTTTTTCAATAATATACTTTCGTCCAAGACTTGTTGAGCAACTACATGAGGCGCTAGTGTCTGGGTAACATCATGGTCACCAGGCCGCTTTATGTCCGCGCAGGAGCGTGCAGTGCAGCGAGAAGGCCGAGCAGTGAACAGGAAATTCTAAATACCCAGGGACATAGGGACGGGGCCCCTCATTCGGTTTTGGAGTGGCAGGGAGTAATTTCCAAAAAAGGCAGAGACTACTAAAAACAAAATAAATAAAAGAAGGTAGCTTATAGGGAGAGAGTGCATGTGCCAACGGACCAAGTTTAGACTCTATCTTGAGGGCAATGGGAAGCCACCAGCACTGAGAGTGACATGAAATCTGTCTTCTAGAAAGATCAGTCTGGCTGTGGGATGGAGAGAAGGGTTGGGGCAAACGCTGGAGACAGAGAGACCAACCAGGGGCCACTGTTGTGATCCAGAGGATGAAGATGGAGACTCGGATAAAGCCACAGGTGGCAGAATAAGAGATGGATGCATGGAGGAGAGATCGAGGAGGAGAACATGGTACCTGAATGCAAGTGGAGGGTGAAGAAGAGGTAATGATGAAAGATGATGTAGCAAATACTGCTGTCTGCCGCCCATCATCAGTTATCACCGTGCCTTCACTACTCCTCTTTTCCGCTGCCAGCACCTGCACATACCTGCTGAGGGTTTCCTCTTGCCACGGCAGCCTGCTGAGCTCACCTGCTGAGCTCACCGTGTGGTCGGCCAGAGTGTTGGGGCATGGCTGTGCTTGGGAGCAGCTGTAACTAATGAGTCACTGCATACGTACCCCACCTCCCCCCCCCCCCGGGAGAATACTCTTAGGGGTGTGTCCTCTGTTGCCTCCAAGTTCCCTAGGGGAATCCATTCCCAGTTGTCCACAGTAGCTGACCTATTTGATAGCATACCCTTCACTGGCTGCCTTCCTTTCCCTAGCTTGCTTCTCCATCTTTCTCCCAGTATTTCCTGATCTCACTTCCTAAAAAAAAAAGACTTGCACTTAAATCTCTGTGTCAGTATCTGCTTCGGGAAGAACCCAAACACTGGTGACTGGTGTCCCACCTTATGGTTTGTGTCATGGTGTGTGGAAAAAACAAGACAGAGGAGGAACGAGTTAATTTTGGAGGGAAGGTACGGGGACAGTGGGAGGTGGTGGAAACATCACAATACATTTAACGAGGGACCAACTGACTTTAAAGAGCTCAGGGACCTGTGTGGAATGTCTCCATAGAACACCTGTGGCCGGTGTAGTGAACATGATAGCATTCGACAAGTGCAAAGACTGCCCCTACTTCAGTGCTTCTAGTTAACATCTTACTTTCCTGGACGATAAATTGATTACAGAAATGGTAAGTACTGTGCTAAAGGAAACACGCTGCATGAGGAAGAACAGCCAAAAAATGCAGCCACTGACTGGCACTCCAATAACTACACCAAGAAAGGGCTGCGGTGTGCTAGGGAGGCACCCGTTTGGCCCACAAATGGGAACACAGGATGGATTTGTTTGAATGAAAATAGACGGTCTAGTTTGCAAGTGCAATGGCTTTTTTTCTCTCCTCTGGTTGCCAGAGGGTAGTTGCTGCCCTGAAAAGGAATAAACACAAGGAAGAAATTGCATGCAATGAAAATAAGTATTTTTGATAGCAAAGGAATGGAAGAACATATTGTATATATAGAGAAAACGCCTTGGAGATTGAAGGAGCCGGTCCCGAACGGAAGCCAGGGTCACTACATGGCAGCTTTTGAACAAACACGCTCCATCATCCATTACACACACGGGAGAATCTGGTCTTTTACAGCATTATTCACTCTCGAGGCTTCTACCTCAACAGACTTTGCAACAGTGACAACACAACCACAGGCACTGCTGAGGCCTCATACCTGGTGTGCAGACAATGTTGTGGGAGCTCAACACCAGTCCCGGGAGATCCCAGGCTGGTGCGAAGTGACTGCAGCCTTGGGGAGTGGCAGTTGGGGAGGGGACCTGCTCCTGAGACACAAGGTCCTCAAGCTGTGCTTTTAAAAGCCCCTTTGGACGTTACCATTTCCTACAACGTACAAACCTGAAAGTGTAGATGATCATCTTCAATACCAAGTGACTCAACCCCTGTGCCACCTGGGTGGAGATACAGAGGCTGGGCCAAACCACCACAGTTTCTCTTTGTCTCTGTGGTTTTCTATAGATAGCTCTGGAGATGTATCCAAGCTGGGCGAGAATTTCTCCTTTGGAAAGGCTACTGTCCTTTAAAAACCATGTGCCTGGATTTCAGCGCATGAACCCCGCCACTGATGGTCAGCAGAGACCTGATTAGTTATATTTCGAAGCTAGACTGGACCCAAGCTGACAGCGCTTAATGTGAGACCCTCCTCTACAAAGAGTTACTGGCATCGACACCGCACCTTTGGAATTCACCCACACTCGGACGGAGACCAGGCAGGGCCAGTCGTGAGCACATCATTTTTAGCCCCAAATAACATTATCTGGATCAGGAAAATCTGCAGCAATGGAAACTTCGCCCTCTAGTAAACAGCTGCAAGGGCTAGAGCTCACCTGCTGCAGGTACATCAAAGAAACGCCCACAAGTGGGCAAAACCATGTCTCAGTTTGAAAAACAGCAGAGATCAGACACACCGACCCGGACGCCATTTGGTTCTGGACAGTGAGTCCGAGCGACCAGTGGGGACGCTCCTGCCAACGGAAAGTTGTACATTGGAAAGACTGCTGTCATCACTGTCACTGCCGTGGCTGCTGGAGTGAATGTGCACCGCATACTGATGGCCTGGAAGTGACCGCTCGGCATCTAAACCCACCTATTTGTAAATAAGCCAATTAGCACTAACAATGCATAAATACCAGCGTAAGTGCAGAGCATGATGAATTTTCGCAAAATTACGTGTGCATGTAATCAGCAGCCAGATAAAGAAACAGAACATTCCAGCTTCCTAGAAGCCCTTCTGTGCCCCCTTCCCAGTCACTGCCCACCCCCCAATTCTGTGTCTTTCATGAACTATTAATGTTGACTTGTTTCTTCCCCACCTTTTTTTAATCCTTACTCAAGGATACTTTTTTCATTGCCTTTTTTTTTTTTAAGAGAGAGAGAGGCAAAGGGAGAAACACTGATGTGAGAGAGAAGCATCTATTGGTTGCCTCCTATATGCTCCTAGACTGGGAACCAATCCCACCTCTTAGACATGTGCCCTGCCTGGGAATTGAACCCACAACCCTTAGGTTACGGGACAACATGACAACCATCTAAGCCACATCGTGTGGGTCGTTTCCCCAGTTCTTAGTAGGGGTGGTAGAATATCAGGGGCACAACCCCTAGACTAGACTCTGATTTCCCCCTGTACCAGCATATAGTTTTGGCCTTAGAAAGAAAAGAAAGGAACCTGGGCCGAAGTAACAGTAGTGTTCCAGACGGCAGAGGTTTTGAAAAACAGGCATGTGGGAGGAAGAAGCTTGGTGATCTATGCTTTCTACTGGAAACTGGGCCAGGACAAAACCTGGGGTCAGCAGATTCACAGTGAAGACCTTATTCCCCTGTAGTGTTGACCAGATCACCACTGGCTTCAGGGTTACACGTTTTATTTAATCAGGAGATTTTTACACAGTCTCATGAAATTCTTTCAAATGCCCTAATGATCCATCAAAGATTACTGAAGAGAAACATAAACTGTTTTAACTTTAATAACTGAAAGACACATTCTAAGTGACTATGATTACTAGATATCAAAGTATTAAAGGAAAAAAAGATAGAAATGGAAGACAACAGAATTAGAACAATGTTAATAAGCAGTACATCCTTACCTTGTAAAGTCTCCGCAATGTTTTGTGTAAGGGACTACTGTTGATTCCTATCTCAAAGAAGGCATCCCCCCGTGTTCCCAATTCCTACATATGGATGTGAAAGTTGGACAGTAAAGAAGGCTGACAGGAAAAAAGTAGATTCATTTAAAATACGGTGTTGGCCCTGACTGGTGCAGCTCAGCGGACTGAGCACCAGCCTGCAAACTGATTGGTTGCCAGTTCGATTCCCAGTCAGGGCCCATGGCTGTGGTTAAGGCCAGGTCCCCAGTAGGGGGTGTGTGAGAGGCAACTGATCCATGTTTCTCTCCCTTTCTATCCCCCTCCCTTTCCCTCTCTAAAAATAAATAAATAAAAAATCTTAAAAAATATATGGTGTTGGATGAGGGCTTTATGGATACCCTGGGCTGCCAGAAGGATGGCATGCGGGGCCTACAGTAAATTAAACCTGAAACATCACTGGAGGCAAAAATGACAAAACCTACTTCAAGTACATCATGAGAAGGTGGGTTCTTTGAACAGACAATAATGCTGGAAAGACAGCAGGCATCAGGAAGAAAGGAAGGCCAGCTATGAAATGGGTTGACTCCACACAAGAAGCCATGGGCAGGAGTCTGGAGGAGCCGAGCAGGGCGCTGAGGCCAGGACAGTGTGGGCATCCCTCATCATAGGGTTGCCAGGAGTCAGAACCGACTCAGCGGCACTCAACACGCACACCGGAGGAGGCAATCCATCAGTAATACTTCAACTGCCAACTGTGGGTCCATGTGGGCAAACGCTAGGGAGATGTGCTCACTGCTGGTGACGCGACCTCTGACCTCAGTGGGCAGCATGGGAGGGCGGGAGGAGGGAACTGCCTTGCGCAGTGGTGGGTTTGAACTCCCCTGCAGCCGCTCACCAGCTGTGTGACTCTGAGCGAGTTAGGAAATCTCTCCGCAAAAGGCACAAACTTCTGGCCATAAGTCCCAGGAATCTAATGTACAGCATGGTGACTATAGTTCACAGCACTGTAACGTATATTTGAAAGTTTCTGAGAGTAGATCTTAAAAGTTCTCACCACGACCCTGGCCAGGTGGCTCAGTTTGCTGAAGTGGCATCCCGGACACTAAAATGTCACAGGCAACCAACTGATGTCTCTCTCACACAGATGTCTCTCTCTTCCCCCTTCCTCTTTCTCTAAAATCGATAAACATATTCTTGGGTGAGGACTAAAATAAATAAGTATAAATAAAGATAAAATGTTATTAAAAAGTTCTCATCGCAAGAAAAAAATTATAACTATATTAGGTGATGAATGTTAACTAAACTTATTTCAGTAATAATTTTCCAATATAGGTTTTGATTTATATTATGTACCTTGAACTAATACAATGTTATATGTCAATTATATCAATAAAACTAGAAAAAGTTATTAAATTTCTCTGATCCTCTACTTAGCCTTCTATAAATTGAGCATAATTCCTATGTCTCAAGTTGTTTTCAGAATTAAGTGAGCTGACATAGGTCCTGTGCCTGACAGTGTAGAAGAAGGTCCTTGATCACCACTAGCTTCCTTCTCTGTACAGAATGGATTTGTTTAATCAAAAAGGGGCTTAAGCTACAAAATGATACACACCAACAACACCCGATGGTCTACTGTTTACCTGTGACTTAGTCTGAATTGAAAAGGCATCTGCGATGTTTGAAAAGGATAGAGGAGACCACTTTGCCATAATCCAGAGCAGCTTTGTCTCTCCGGAAGTCTTCCTGTGGAGATGTGACGTGCTCATCTTTCAAGCCATGCTGTGGAGGTCATTCACAGCTGGCCAGTAGCGTGTAAGGAGGGGTTAGTTGAGGGTGGCACGCTAACGCAAGGCATCATTTACTTAGAGTTCAGAAAAGTGTAAGACATGGCACCACTTGCATTTGATTGGCGGGCAAAGCAGAGAGAGGAACGTGGATCAAGACCTGGTCTGGGGACAAGGCTAGGTCATTCCACACCAGCCCTTTTATTTAACATCAGGTCCTGGTGGATGTGTCAGGTTCCAAAAGGAACTGAATCCCGCCCCCTCTTGACCCCATGTTCTTTTCTTATAAACAAGAGCAACAAACAGAGTTTTGTTTTTTTAAAGAAGTTAGCAAATAACGGGGGCGGGGATTTACAATTGTAATTGCTGATACGTTGTACATTGCCTAACTCTGGGCCCCATTGGAAAGAGCAAGCAGAAGCGTCAGTGGCTCCAAACGCTGTGAGAGAATTCCACGGAGACCCACGTTTTCCTTCACACCTGCTCTGGTTGTGTTTTTGTTTTTCGGCTTAATACAGAGCAAACAGACTGTGACTTCAAAAATCATACCAAAACAGAACGGAAGCTCCACAGTGTTTAAAAGCTGCGCAGAGACAGAAATTCTTCCCTTCCCAGTGAACAGGAATAGTCACCGGTGAGATGGTAGCGGGCCTGCTCCTCCTACAGAGGCACCCGCCCTCCGTGCCCAGGCAAGCACCAGACCTCAGAATCTGTCTTCTAGTAATATCGATCTTCCATAGAGCGAGACAACTCTAAATTAGACAAAGTACCTGAAATTGCACACGGTCTGTAATTCCAGCTCCCCCATAACAGGAGAGTGTTTTTCTTTCTTTTCTAAAATCACCACCAGCAGCACCATTACCCAGGATGCACTCAGTCATCTAGTCACAGCTGTAAGGATATTTTGTCCCCATGTCCCTCCAGCAGAAGGTGACAGCGGCTTTTAAATCATCATTTTATCAAGGATTCCTGGTGTTACCTCTAAGACATTCACAGCAAGCAAAGACGTCGGGTCCCAGCCCTCGAGCATTCTCTGGTGCTCAGGAAAGTCAGTCTCGAAACAGCAGCAACCACAGAGGCCAAGACACCGCAAAGCGCCGTGTTCGTTCTGCTTCCCTGGGATGGCAGCAGCTGTGCGTCTCAGATACCATCTGCCGAAGGCAAACGCCTAGTCCGCTGTGCTATTCTCGATTTCTTCCCAGCCTACGGCCCTACCCACCGCTCCCCACTCAGCGACCCCCACGCTGCCGCTTCGTTAGTCACAGCACACTGGCCTTACCTGCGCCGCCCAGGTGGGACACCACCCCTGCCCCAAGCTCTCACTCAAAGGTGCCCAGAGAGAACTTCATCCCACACACGGAAGGGGTGTGAACACACACCATTGCAGGTTGTGGAGTTAATGCTACGGGTTTTCAGCATTTGCGAGGGATTTCATAGAGTGGAACGAGGCACCTGAAGTGTCATTAATCTCTACTAACTGGGAATCTGAGGTAAGTTTCTGAATTGACATTTATCTTTGCATGCTCTGTGGAAAGAAGTTTGCAAAGCAAGTAGAGAAATACTATTTTAATGGTAACATTGAGACTACCCAACAGAAGATTTCTCAGGACTCAGGCTTTTGTTCATACTCTAACCACAAAATATTTTCTGCTTAGTCACTAAAGCCAGCCGCCTCCTTCCTGGCTTCCCCATGTCTGCACAGCCACTGTCATTCCTGAGTTTAGCCTGCTTACGGCAAAGCCAGCCAGCCTCCCAGACCCGGCAGCCACCGGTCTGCCTCTCTTGTCGCTGCCTTTTCTCCCTGTCCCTAGCCCTCTTTACTGAGGCTGCCCAGGTCTAGGGCATCCCCAATGGACTCCTCGTTCCTGTCACCGCTCCTCCAGTGATCCAGCAATCTGCTGCCCGCTTGTCTTCTGAAATTTTCCATGGGAATTCATGACTCATAGACCACAGAACCTCGAGATCCTCAACTACAGCATCAGTTGCCTTGTTCCCAGCACAGCAGCTGGGCGGTGGACCGGAGTAAATGTGGGCCCACGCTATCTGAGACCCCGGCGGCCTGATGGATTTCGGGATTTGTACTTTTTCTGATTTCAAGATGATAATATGGTGCACAATGCATATTTTATACAACACTCAAATGTTGATATTTCTGCAACGAAATGCATTAACTTCACCCTTGGTGTAACGCGTAAAGGCTGTAAATAGCCTCCCATTAGTTTGTATCCCCAGGTAACTTATTCAAAAAATTGCGGTCAGGAGAACTTTGGGGTTTCCGAGCTGTGGGTGAGGCACCGGGGAGCTTCAGTGCATGTGTCACAGCCCATCGTCACCGTCCGGACTGAAGGGACGTATGGACTTACGAAGTCTCCATACTTTCGTGTATCTTTAATGCAGACTGGTCTTCTCCACAGTTGGATCACATTTTTTGAGGCTTTCCTTATAAAATGTGTCTTCACATTGCAAGAAGTTTGTGCTCACCAGGTTGTCCTTATCATTTTAATTTTTCTAATTTTAACTCCACTTGTAAAGCGTTGTCACCTTGCTCATTTTTAAATAGTTCCCTTCGGTTCTGTATTTTAGCAAAATGTAAACAGTCATTCAGCGTATCCTCTGTCTAAAGACAGGCTTTTGGAAGCACAGAGGTTGGCTCTCCCTCTGGATGGTGGCTTTACATTTCTAAAATCCCCGTTACGCTGTCTCCCGCACCCCCAAAGAAGTTAAATTTTTAAGTGTGAATTCATCTAATTTGTGATGTAAGTCTACCAAGCCAACGACAGAAATGCCATCTATACACAGTTAAAAATATACCAACATCACTGTTGAGGTGCAGTTGTAACTTGACCAATAAACCCTTCTTAAAATACAGCCAAGACAAACAGTAAACCAGCAATGCAGGGTTTGTCCATCCATCACAGGACGCTGGCTGTGCGGGTCACAGCACTCCGACTGGCAGTTCCTAGGCAGTTATTTTGACATTAAAAAGTCACAATCCATCAACTTAACAGCAGGGTGATAATCTGGGGACCAGGGAGCTGGCTATTCGAAATGACACTGTGGGAAGCAAACGGTAGTTCAAATAGCCCCTGTTTGAGAGTGAAGACATCAGCTAAGTAGAATTTCTTTCCCCCTCTGGAACCAGGTGTTATGTAACTGGTTTTTGTGTATGTGTGTTATTTATGGTGATTGAACCCAAAAGGCCTGCAAAGCTAAAAAGCACACAGGTCCCTGGGCTCTTTGGAGATGAGAAGACAGATCTGCCTCCACAAGACTGAAGGACAACCAAGAGTTGCCTTTTCCCAACTGTTTGCTACACCCCCTTCCAATGACTTGTGATGCCCAGGACATTTTGTGAGATGCTACTTGGCTCCTTCCGAATTACACAATACTCCGATCTCCAGCTGTCTGTGGCACAGGGCTGCTCAGGCATGTGGAGGACACTTGGACTTGATGTTTGCAGGGGTCCCTGGCCAACAACCCTGCTGTGAGACCCTCCTGCCCACGTATAGAGCCATGGGCTCCACTGCCCTCCACTGGACAAATGGTGGGTGTGGAGACCACCGAGAGCTCCGGAATTTATCTCCAAGGCTGGGAATGAAGGTAACCCCAGCAGGAAGCCTCCTGGCTGCCGAACTGGTGTTAGGGCAGGGTGGGGGTAAGTGAGTGAGGAGTACGGGCTACAGGGCAGTGATTCTCAAATGTCCTGGTTTCATAGCAGCTCTGAGGAAACACACACGAGCCCTGAAGGACCTCCATGCTGTGGATAAGGGGAGAGCAACTACACTTTTCTTTTTCACTTCAGAAAGGAAAAAGGAAGAGCAGGCAAGAAATTGTGTACTGATCCTCTGTTGGCAAAAAGGAACATGAGGTGGCTATATGCAGACACCCTACGAAGGGCATAACATCCGGGTGGCAGGGCCGTTGTAAGGAGCTGTGTCGCCTGCATGGAAACTGAAGTGGCATTTGTGGTGGCCCTTACCCCGCCAGGGTCCTGCACTGTCCTGCCCTGGCTACTGCCTCCCCTACACTCCTGGCTGCCTCCCTGAAATACTGACACTGTGGAAAGCAAATTGTTTTCAGGTTATACTTCGCTATTTCAAAGAATGAGAGATTCCCCATACCAATGAAACAGCAGCAGGTAACCAACAATGAACTCCTAAAGCAGAGGAAGAGCTTTCTTATGGTCGGCATTTTCTTTTAATGAACTTTTGTGGCTGTTTAAATTGAGTCTCTTCCTCTTTTTTTTAAAAACTGAGCTTCTCCCTATGAACAACATCAATGCATTTGATGAAAATATCTGAAAATTCACACATTTCAGCAAGGTAATTTTTAAGCGATCAATAGTAGAAGCAAAGCCAACAATGTGTTCATACCTGGAGCTGATATTCTTCCATGAAGCACAGAGTCACTGGGCAGCAGGTCCTTTGAATTGGAGGAGAATGGTGATTGTCTAAATGTATCTTCTGAAAAGAAAGGGCTGGGGTGGGGGAGGAGGAGTGAAGTTTAGTAAATTAAAGTTATTTAGGGTACCCAGTGCAATTGGCCCCAAACACACACACACACACACACACACACACACACACACACGCTGGATAATGTACTTTTTTAAAAAATGGAGTTTAGAGACTATAAGAAGAGGGTGCTGAAAATGGAGAAAGAGAAAATATATTACATGAGACAAGTGCCATCTGCCCATTCTGTTACTGGTTTTATATATAAGGTGAATATATGGAGTATCGTCTTTGAAAGATGGCCAAACCCAGTCAGGACTGCCGAACACTATATTTTACTCCTGTGTTATACGTTCTGCGAGTGTGTCGTGCCCAAAGGAAGACCAACCATCTGGGTCAGAATCAGCAATTCCTGTTGAGGTCCTTCCAAGAGTGGTGACAGATTTGCCCTCGCACACCCACATTTTGTCACCTGATCCCTTGGGGACCAAGAGCATGCCTTAGAAGGGCAGAAGGCTGGAGGAGGGGCCATTCCACTGAAGGAGACACCTTGCCAGTCCCCACAGACACTGAGACTGTATCCTAGAATTGTCGTGGTTCAGAAGGCATTAAAACACTTCCATGTTCCATGAAACCCAGGCTCTGACTTGGGGGATTCTAAGTATCCCTAGTGACTCAGCTAGAACTAGAACCAGGGACACCAAACACCCCACCAGGGTTTCCACTGACACGGCAGCCAGAGTGAACACAAAGGCCTTGGATGCTTTTCATCAGAGGGTTTTAACCCGATCCTATCATCCCTCATCCATGCCGCTAAAGTGAGCTGTGAATAAGTATTGTGATCACACTTGAGAACACTGGAGTATCCAGTGGCGTTCACCCTGGAGAACTGTTAAGACCCACTTACAACAGGAAACGTCTAATTGAGGCAACTGGGTATACACACAGATGATGGACAGGTCATAGAGGGCAGTAAAGCATCCCAGAGAATAATTAAAAAAAAAAAAAAAAAAAGAGAGAAGGCCACCACCACCCTCAGGCTGGAGGGACAGAAAAACATAAATGGAGTCTGGGGGCTGGGGCCACCTCATGGGAGCTGGAGCCACAGAGAAGGCGAGGCTGCTGCTGGAGATGAGGGAGAGACCTCCTAGCTCTCCTTTAAGCCCCACCCCCTCTCCCATCAGGGCCTCTGATAGGCTGAACCTTCCCAGAAGCCAGACAAACACAGCATCAGGGATCAGGCCCCCTGCAAAGCCACAGATGGGGGAGCAAGGAGGTAAAGATCTGAGGGCACCTGAGCCTGGGACTCCCGTGATGGGTGCTGATTTCTAAACATGCTGCAAGGCTATGGTTACTATTATTAAATACTATAAAGGAAATAGTAAGATAAATCAAAGACATATGTAAAATATTTTTTAAAAAGTAATAAACAATAAAGTTTTACATGACAGGCTAGATTTCATACAATGCTGTATCACAGGCTTTTTATAGTTTTGTCTCAAAGATAAAACCAAGTAAATAGGCTGAAAAATGAACTCACTAGTGAGTAATGGGGAGCAAGGAGATAGGCTGTCTTATGTCGATCACCTTACAACCTACAGATGACACAAACCCTTGAGAGGATAAGGCCGTGCAGCATGGAGCCTAAGAGCACGAGCTTGAAAGGCAGTTCTGGGTTCGAATTGCAGCTCCACCACTCACAGCTGTGAGACCTTGCACGTATAGTAACTTCTCGGAGCCTTCACCTCTCGTCTATGAAATGGTACGGTGACAGTGTCCACCCCTCAGAGGGGAGCTGTGAGGACCGAGTAAGATACCCCACGGAGGATGCTTTTCATAGTGCCCCGCACACAGTAAGTGCTTAGAAAAATGTGAGTTATGTTTTATTTCTATATCTGTCCAGCCGAAAGTGCAACATATGTTAATCACGAGCTGACAAAAAGTGTCATTTCCTTGGATAAAATGAATGAAGCAAAGGTTGCTCTGATTTGGGCCAGCTGCCTGCTGGAGTGATTAGGTTATTTTTCAATATTCCCATGAAGAAAACTGTTGAGAATCAGAGAACTTGAAAGGACATAGAGATGTTGGAGGGTTGCTGGTCAAAGCCAGACTAGGAGGTTTCTCAATCCCACCTCCTTAGCGCTAAAGCTTCTGCTAAGGTGACAGCGACACCCTCACGTCTCCGTGGGCAGTTCACATGGAAACAGCACGGCTGGCCCTGGGCACTGGGTAAAGAACAGCCAGGGGCCGGCATGTTACTGTCACTCTGGCCATAGCAACTGCCTTGAAGTCTGAGAGTTCAGAGGAGCTTGTGCAACTGCTTGGCCTGAAATATGGAGATGTCCCTTTGGGGACCCCCCAAAGGGTACCTAGAAACATCACCCTTCTTGCCACACAGAGAAACGCGTTCACTGCCCTCCTTCCCTCCGGTCTACGGTGACCACTTAGTGAGCACCTAGAGAACGCCTGGCCCTGGGAACATAACGCTCCACAAAACTGGCTCCGGTTGCAGGTCTCAGGGAGCGCAGAGGCCTGTGTGGGCACGCGAAAGGGCGCTGCCATGTGCCCAGTGCTGCAGAAGGGAGGGGTGCAGTGTTTCCTGCAGAAACGACAGCTGACCTGGGACCTGCATGCAGAGTGGGGTTGTGAGGCTCCTAGGGGCTAAGGAAGGTGTCCCCTGCTCAGAGAGAGAACACAGCCAGTCTGCGGGGCTGGAAGAAGGCCCGTGGTGCAGGAGATGGGGCTGGCTTGGCACAGGGGCTCACTGCGTGCAGGGGTCATGGCTGTGTCCTGAGGGCCCTGGGAAGCCCTGCTTTAAGCAAGCAGCTGGGTAGTCATAATAGATTAGCAGCTCCAGGAAGCGCTGCCTGGTGGGTGGCGTGTGGGCTTGTGGAAGTCAGGGCAGGTGGCCAGCGTAGCAGTCCATACTGGACATGGTAATGCTGGTGACCAACGCTGCAAACAAGCAACGACACTCGCAGACTGGAAGTCAGTACAACCGATAGGCAGGTGAAGACCAAAAGGAACCCTAAGGTTTCCAGGTGAACCAGCCCGAGGCGGCCATGATGCCTGCTGGGAACAGCCTTCTGGGTTCTGGGAGTGGTGGAAATGGGCCAGCTCTGCATCTCCGAATGTTCTCTTCAACAGCAGAGTCATCTACCGATGGGAAGAGGGAAGAACTATCATCACCCTGCTGCTTAGAGAAATTGAGGCGAAAGGAGACAATCAATGAGGGGAACATTCCAAGTAATTTTCTACCCTGGATGCTTTATCCTGTATAGCAAAGAAAAGATTTCTTCCGAGGGAGCAGAGAATGAGAGGGGAGTCACGCCTAAGGCTAAAAGTGCACAGAAAGGACTGGTGATTCTTAACGGGGCAAAGAATCAACGGAGAAATGTTCAAAAGTCCAGGCAGCTTAAGTCCGGTGTAAGGGCTGACCTACAAAGAGAAGATGCCTGGTTAACGGAGCAACAGCCTCAGAGACGCCACCGCAGCAATGCTGGGAGTCCACACCCACCCAGACCGGGAGGTGGGGAGCGCAGTGGGTTGCACACTGTTGGGGATTAGGAGGAGCTGAGGCTGAAGTGGGCCTGGCCACTTCTGAGTCAAGTGACCTTTGTCAAATCAACACCCCCTCTAGCCTCAGTTTCATCACCGGAAAAGTGATTTAGAAATACCATCTCTATGAGGGTGCCATAAGGGTTAAAGAAGAAATTTCATGTTCAAGTTCTTAGTACATGGTCCATGCCTAGTCAAACAGCAACTAACACATACATTGCTTCCTAAGTATCTGGCACTGTTTTGCGGTGTGCTGCGCATATTAACTTCACTTAATCCTCAAAAGGACCCCAGGGTGCAGCTACCACTACCACTATCTGTATTTTATGCAGATGGAGGGACGGCCCACCATGAGCTGAGCCAGGAGGTGCACCCTGGCAGCTTGACACCCAATGAGTACGCACTCTTACCCACTACGCTATGCTGCCTCTGTGTGGTCTCTTAGCATCTAGGCCACTCATGGGCAACACAGAACCATGGATCCTTTGGAACAAAGGGAAGGGATGGAAGAAGGAGGATGAGGGAGGATGGGATCCCATTTCAAGATGTAGGATCCTGGGTCACGGAAGGAAGACTTTTTCAATTGAGAAATTGAGCAAATGAAAATAATTTTTAGTCTTCACTTCCCTCCAGAAGTCAAGATTTGGTCCAGTTTTCTAATACGTCCACCACACAGGGGTGGGGCAATTTGCAATCCTATTCCTGCTCTACTTCGGGCAAGCATGTCTCTATTATTAAGCCCAAATGGAAAGGGGAGGGTAACAAGGCCTCTATCTCGGCACAGATATGAAGCTCATGGTGGCACTGTGGCCACCCAGATAGGCATCCATGTCTCAGGAAGAGAAACCAAACTTGGACCAGGGCCCATAGAGCATGCGCTGGCGTAGTGGGGAAACATCTCCAATAATGTGGGTCACCTTTAACTCTCTGCCCATGTCCTGAGGATAGACAACTGCGCTTGTGACTTAGTGCCGAGCAATGGACATTTTGGTGCTGAGATGGCACTCCTCAATTTCTCTTCTCCTGCGCAGAAGGTCACCTGCTCTCAGCCGCTGCCCAGTTTTGCGGTAGAAAAGCCAGCACCTGGTTCAGGCTGCGCTGACTGAGGGGTGGGAGGTCCAGGAGGTGCCCAACCTGGGATGCACGGCGTCTGCCTCCTCCCACGGAGACAGACAACACATGAATGATGTACTTCATGACGTAGTCGGCTGACGCATGTCTGTGCGGCCCTTCAACTGGCCAGCCAGACAGTTACCAATTCTCCCACAAAGGGAGCCTGTGTGTGAATGTCACAAGGTTCTCACTTCCTGATTCTCCAGCTCCGGGAACTTGGGTCATTTCACTGTGCAAAAGCCTCTCCCTCAGAAAGTGAACTTAGGAAGTAGAAAAAGGCAAAGTCTGTTTAAAAATGTATTTCTGGTCAATGTTTTTGGTTAGAAAGTTGGTAGACGAGCAGGTTGAAACTGACAGTTAATGCGGGAGGGGACTGTTACTTAGAGAACAAAATCACCATCTACTACAACATATTCCCTCTGGTCCTGTATAATAGTAAGTTACTGGAAGAATTAGCTAATTCGCATCAATCCCAGGTGGCAAACACGAGGCCCGAGGGCCAAATCCAGCCTTCCACCTTGTTTTATCCAGCCCAGCACCTTGTTTCTACCCAGCGGCAGTGCTGAGCTCCTTGCCCCTAGTTAAGGAGTAGTTATATTTTTACAGTCCTAAAATTACATTTGGCCCTTTGAAGGCAACCGCAAGGCTGATGTGGCCCCCGGTGAAAATGAGTTTGACACCCCTGGTATAAATATTCAATAAATACTGAGAAGTAGCATCTAGAAGCTGTTGCTGTAGACTTTGGACTAACCAACACTCCATTATTTTTCCTGCCTTTTATCTATTTGATTTTCTTTTCTGTGTAAAAATGAAATGGAAATTAAATATGCATTTTCATCTTTCTCCTGTAGAAAATCTAAGGGTTAAAATATGAAGGGTAACCGTGGTCACCGTGACTAGACAATTCCAGACATCAGATGGCCTGGGATGGAGGGTCACCAGCATGGGGCTGCAAAAAGAAAAGATTTACAATAAATAATAAAACAGTCCATAAAAGATTATGGCTCTAAATAGTGATACATTTTGCTAAGTGCCGACTGTGGCACAAATATCTCCACCTTTAACATCTGAGGGCCAACAGGGAGCTCGGCAGCCCGCAGAACTGAAGGCCCCCGCCCCCATGCCCATGTGCCACCATGGAAACCGAACATTACAGGGATTCTTAGTTTGATGGCAATAGCAAAACAGAACAAAAAGGGAAAGAAGAAGGTGGGTACAATAGAGAAAGTTAAGAAAACAAACTTTATGTTTAGTAATAACACAAAAATTTTCATAGAACGACAGAGAAGCATTTTTTCCTTCTAAAAGATGATGATAATAATTCTTGGGACTGAATGTGGGGATGGCAAATTGAAAAGAAAGATTAAACCTAGAAAAACGATTTTGCTCTATAATGAGATTTAACTCAGAACACATAAGGATCTACGTATTTTAGGATGGAATGAAAGTCTATTAAAGGTAAGAGTTTCTGGCACATCATCCTGAAGTGATATTCTGACCTCAATCTGAGCATAGACAAAATTTTCTTTAATGAATAAAAAAAAATGAGGTATTTTCAAGTGAAAGTACTTGAGTCTCCATGCAGCTTCCAGATGTTTTCTGAGAGCTGGGTAAAATATGTCTAAAAGGATTCTAGTTAATCTTTATATTGCTTTGATTGATTTTAAGGAAATTTTAAGAATAAATGATCTGACCTTGGTATTTTAGAGAAGATACATGCAGTGAAAGGAGAGCCAGGAGCCCCATTCTGGGCTGGGAAAGTTCCGTGGGAGCCGGTGGTTTTGCTGTCTCGCTGTTCCCCGCTCCCAGCAGAGCCCAGCCCCTGGGCCATCTCACCAGACAGCTGTGTGTCCCTGCTACCAATGGGCCTTTCTCAACCTCGGCTGCAGCTATTCCTTCTGGTCACTGAAACACTGGTTTTCTTTATCGATATACCATGTTATTTTTGAAGAACTAAAATTCCATACATTCATCTAAAACCATCGTACTGGTATTTTTAAAACTCTGACCTTGGAATCACTTGCACATGCCCAAGGGTGACGCACCACCTCACGTTTCGGAGTGAACAGGAGACACTAGTCAAAAATAATCTTCCATGCTTCCAAAAGCCTCAAGAAGAGGTGAGTGACAGACCAAAATTATTCCAAGAATGAATCTTACGCTAATTTAATGACTTTCTGAGTATAGACATGGACACAGGGAACTTCCATTTGGAATCTCCATGTATATACATGGTGAAATGAAAGGAAATGACAACAAACCGGAAATATTTTCTTTGAACAAAACCTAGACCTCACTAATAACAATAGCAGAATACAGTCCTTGCCAAAAACCAAAAAGAGTTTTCTTTTAAAATCATTTTCCAACACATCAGTTACCTAGATGAGATTATTTGAAGATAAGGAATAGGGGAAATATTTGGGTTAGTCACAGCTACCTTGTCAACACTTCCTCGAGTGCTTTAAGGTCAGAAGACACTTACTGAGAAATGAGCAACATGCTCACAACTCAACCACAAAAACAATGCTTTTTTTAGATATTCATTTTTTAAAAAAGACCAAATAAGATGACTTCATTTTCACCCTAATTTTCACCATTAATGCAACTTCATTTTTAGGTAGTACTTATTTTTCCCAAATATTACTGTCCTAGATTAACTGATTTGCTAATAATTCATAACAGAACAATAGATGCTTAATATTTTTAAATGTTTATATATGTACATGGTATAACATGATTACATTGGAAATATATTAAATGCTTAGTACCACAAATTTTTTAAAAAGAATTTTGAACACTTAAAAAAGCAACCCTGGTGAGGGCATTTTGCTCAGGTATAGCAACCGCTACACGTCAGAGTGGACTAAGCGGGCCTCCTAACTTCACCTCGGGTCCTCGGTTTCATTTTGGCTGACTGATCGTGTAGCTTCTTTTCTTTTGAAACAGGCCGAGACATTGAACATTTCAGGTAGAAAGCCAGTGCCCATTTTCCTACGAGTACTCGGGTCGTCACTTAGAACGGTAATCTACGATGAAAGAAAACAGCTGCAACGGTGCTGCTCACGAAGACTCCCCTTCCCCTTCCAATCCGGAGATGAGGACCCCTGTTCCAGAATGATTTCATTCATTTACTTGTTTTAGCAAAAGAACCCAGGATGCAGGTCAGAGCACATGGGGGTGAAGAAGAGTGCTCGAGATTAAAAATGACTGGTGGGGGTGGGTGGGGGAGGGGGAGAGCTGGTCTCTGACCTGAAGGCAACCTTGACCATTGAAAACCTTAAACCCCCTATTCAAGTTTGAATGGGACACAACGGAGAAGACCTCCTGTAACCCCAGTGGGCCAGGCCTGGAAGCCCAGTCATTGATCACGTTGGGCTGTACTGAATAAACTTGAAATAATGGCTATCCACTGGCAAGCTTTAGCCAGGACATTCATCTACACACTGAGGCTGGCACTGCAGATTCAGTGGGTTTCTAAATGGCACTTGTGGGCAGACAGAGAACCAAGGTCACGCCATCATTTCACCACTCTTACAGGCACAAGATTTTCACCCTTAATTTTTGAGGTGATGAGAAAGCTAAGATGTGTTTCTTTCTCCTCCTAGTCCGTTGACGTGGCTGTACACTTGGCTGGTGCCAATCCTTCCTTCTCAACAGTGACAAAACCAATCTAACGTGTTGTTATTTTGTAAGTTGTGCATTGGTATTATAGAAAATATCTTTATTATATATATGTAAAAGAATTTGTGAGTGAATGTTAGGGTGTGTGGGGTGTGATTTAAAGCATAGGGGGAAAGGACTGGCAAAGTAAGCATGACAAATATTTAATCTGGGTGGTGGGATACAGTGATTTATTACATCCTTCCCTCTACTTTGCTTTGAAATTTTACATCATTTAAAAAATCAGTAGCAACAATCAAACAAGAAGTTCAATCCAGACAAACCACCAAATAAAATAACAAATGACATTAAAAGAAAATATATAAAAGAACAAATACAAATGCCTCCCTCTGAACAAAATGCTTGACAACACTAGGACTCCATAAATTAAAATGTTTTTGACTATAAAATTTTTAACTTCCCAAATGGCAAAAAAATATTTTTAATGATAAAGCACAGAGATTCTCAAAATATTCTCTCTCTTATTAGCTTATGGTAGAATTGTAGATTCAACCTTTCTGAAAGTCAATTGAACCATTCACAGCAAAAGCCTGAAAACGGGGAATTCTTTTTTGAGTCAATTTACTCCAGTACCATTTATATTAGTGACAACTTGGGATAACAAAACCAAACAAAGCTCTTCATATCCAATAACAGGAGACTGATTAAATATATCATGGCACACGCAAACACAGAACATTATGCAAACATGAAAAGAATAATATTGAGTTATGTTTATTGACATGGAAAGGAATTCCTAATATATTGCTAGGTAAAAAGAGAAGATTACAAAAGTGTACATATAGTAGTATCTGATTTTTACACGGAAATATATGTATATAAATAGAAAAAAATTCAGCCAGGATAGACACCACCCACCAACTTAGCAGTGGTTGCCTGGGTAGCCGGACTAATTATTAATGATTATTTTTTCTTCTTTGTGTTCTCCTGGAAATAAAAGTTATTTTTAAAACTTAAAAAATTTTCCATATACCTGAAAATAGTATAATATTGAGAGTCAATTGTCATGGGAAAACTTTAAAAAAATTAAGTTTTATGGTTTAGGACCCTTTATTTCTACTTTAAAGAAGATTCGTAGCCTTTTAAAAAATAACTCAAGGGATGCCACCACTGAAGGCAGCTACAAAAGGACAACGGCCTCTCAATGACGATCCCGCCAGGACTGGCCACCTGCAGCTGCAGAAGGCCAAAAGCTATCGAAGGAAGGGGCTGTTTCAAATATCAGAACAATAGAGCATCTTAGGAAGAAAAAATAATTGGTGATTTTTAAATTTTCTTTTCTGAAAAGTACAAATGCTTTCTATTTAAGGTTGTCTCAGAGGCAGGCCAACCCGGATAACCTAACACCAGGTCTTCAAGGAACAATTCCTGTTGCTGCGGCTGAAGCATTCATCAGTGCGGGGCCAGGAAACCTCTCAGGACAAGGAGCACAATGCCAGGCCTTGTGCAGGGCCGCTGCAGCCCGGGGGCCAGACCCGGAGAGCCCGAGCCAACCGCAGGCCACGGAAGTGAACCTGCACGTCCGGATCTGTGAAATGTCAGCCTGTGGAGGGACCTGGATCTCCCTCAGGAATCTGACTTTCTGCATAAACAAGGCTCTCTGCTGAGGTGAGCAGAGAACAGATGAACTCAGTTTTCTCTGCAGTGACGCAGGACTTCGTGCTGTGGACGCTGTAGGGAATGCCAGCGAAATGTGGGTGCCCCCTGGCCCATGGCATCGTCTATGAGGACTTTTCACCCCTCAACAGAGGTCCACCCTTGAATATTTGATATCTTTCTGTTAACAACCACGGAGGGCACTCTGGAGAGCAAATCCCAGGTAAGAAGAATGGGAGTGAAGCCAGTACCGAGCCACAAAGACCTTTGGGCACGTCACCTCTGCATCACCTGTCAAAGGTGACTAGGAGAGAACATAGGTTCTGGGTGTGTACTGCCAGAGACCTACAGCTTTACACTTTGTTCCTGACGGTTCTGAGTCCCACAAACAAGATGGGACCCCATTCCAAGTCAGGAGAAATGAAGGTGGGAGCGCCCAGGGAAAACGCAGAAGAGATAGGCACAGCCCTCTGCCGATCCCAAAAAGGAGATTTAAACCTGCCTCCTCACAGCAACACAATTCTAAGCAGCTCTGGCAGTGTCCTATTTCAACTATAACAGTTCCACATAGATGTCACAGATGGGAGAAAAAATGGCAGACGGTGATACCGACAGGACAATGGAGTGTAGGGACAGATGTGAGTGCTGAGACAGGTTTGGTGAAATAAGAAAAAAGAGCCCTCACATGGCAGCAATGCACAAAGTAGCTCTAAGCTATTTTCATTTAAAAATTTGATCCCCTGTTTTCCAAGATGAGTTTTAATTTCTTTGAAAAATGAAAGCTCAACCATAAACTGAAAAGCACGTACTGCCAATGAAGATTCTCAAATCACATTTGCATCAGGGCAGCTGCAGACAGTGGTGCAGGCTGCGCAAAACAGAGAGGTGACACATTTAGGGGGTACACTTAACATCACAGGCCTCAAAGACGTACATATTTATTATGATAGTATTTCCGGTAGAGGGCAGCGTCTTGAGGAAGGGCGTGTTTTAGACATCGGCAATGGGGCACCAACAGCCTTGACCTCACTGAAAAAGCATCGAATGTCCTAACTGAAGGGATACCACGAAATTAGCAGTAATTTCCATTTCTTAGAAACAGTAATCTCAGCACATTTATTCTTCAAGTCATAAAATATAAAGGGTTAAGAGAATATATTCTGAGCAACTCAAAAACCGCCAACTTCATTTGCTCTCTTTCCTATTTTCTTAATTGCTTCTGTCTAATCCAGAGTTCTTTGTATTTTACTTTTTAAGGTAATGGAGCATTGTTCTCTTATGCCTTTGGAAAAATGAAAAGGGAAAATTGCACAAATTGAGGAAGCACATTATACTTTTACAAATTTGTGCAACTTCTATTACTGAATCATAAATATTTAAGGACACGCACCCACGCCATCACATGGGAAAACTCCGTATTGAACACTTCCAAGTCCATATGTCTTTCAGTAAACACTGGAAGTGCCATTATCTAAATCATAGAAAAATAGCCCACATGTCAAATTTTGAAAATTGGGCAAATTAAATGTTGGTCGGCAGAGCATGATACAAATCTACCTTTCTCTGATTTTCCTACTTCTGTTTTTTTTTAGTGATGGAGAAAAGAACAATTCAGGTAAACATTTCCTTGATTTTGGAATAGCAAGCCAGGTGTGAGAAGTTTTTCTTATAGGCCTGCAATCTTATATCCCCATGGACACTGAATTATTAATGGGGAAAAGAGAACAAATAATCGAGAGAGCGTTCTTGGCAGCCATTGTTTGAAGTTCACGGTGTTACACAACATTGAGCATGTCCAGTTCACCTGCCAGGAGCTATCTGATTCTTACTCTAGGGTTCCATTTTCCTATTTTGATCTTATCTGGCATCTGGCTGGGTGATGGTCCATGTCAGAAGATGCAGATCTTCCCTTTATTCCTTTAAACTTTGGGATGTGGTTATGAGAGTATTCCTCATATATTTTCGCCTACAAATGATCATGTTAGCTGGTTACCTGTTCCCTGTAGAACCTAGGCTTGTGAGGGGGAAGGAAATAGAAACACCAGGATTTTATTAGTCGCTTAAGTGTTCAGTCCTTCTGTTCTCATGGGTCTGGCTGGACTGTCTCCTCATCTCATTTGTCAGGTAGAGTGGCGTTAAGAACACTCTGTCTACACACTATCTCAAAGGAGACACACGGCTTCTTTACGCTTGGATTGAATTTTCTGGACTCTAAGGTTAAACAGGCAAAGGAACAGATGCTTTTAGCATTTCCAGTGAGGTCTCACCTACAGGACTGATTCAGTGCAGGTGCCCAAGGAGGGCACAGGCAAGGGCTGAAGGGGTGAGGTCAGGGCCTTGGTGAGCAGGACCACGTGAGCCGATCATTCCGGCTGCTAAGCAGGTTGATTTTTCTGCCTGGCTACACGGGGCACTTCAGTGACTGTTTTCTCCTTGACGTTTGGGAAGATGATCCCGTTTAAGCAGCCAAGTCTAAGTTTTTAGGATAAAAAAAAAAAAGGCATTCTCAAACAAGTTCTTAAAATGTCTGGGATTTGCTTCACAATAATGTAGGGGGAGGGAGGGGGAACAAAAGGAAGGGATAGATGAAATAATCCGGGTCATGAATAGATAACTGTTCAAATGCAATCGTGGGTACATTCTGTACTTCTGAAATTTTCCATTGTAAGAGTTAAAAAAAATGAGGCAGAGAACCAATGATCCAGAAACTTGCTAGTTATTAGCTTCAACCTTTAGCTTCACCTAAGCCTCTTTTTAAACATTGCTAATAAGGAATGCTGTCTAACACCATTTTCTCTCTCCGTATCTCCCCACCACATAATGGAGGCACTACCACAGAGAAGCACTGCCAATGGACAGGTGTGACCAGGGCAGGAGAGTTCACTGTACACACAGCCACCAGCTTCATGCTGTCTCGGTGCCCCAGCCAGGAATCGGCACCCCCATGTCTCGGTAAGCCCGTACTGAAATGCCAAGCTACAGTGTTTCATCCTGGGTTGCTACACTTTTCCTTAGTTCTTGTGATTGGAATGAGAGTCAAGATCAATAATGATGAACAACTGAGGGTTCATGAAGGACAGGAAGAGGGTCAACCCCTTTCTTCAATATTGCACATCTTGTCTCCCACGTCCCTCTGGATATCAGACCTCACGAGCAGGAGCTCACGCTGTGTGGGGGAGCTCGCTGGCATTTGGAAGAGCTGGATCTGAATAATTCCCTGAGGCTAGCATCCCAGGGCTGTCCTGCCCCATGAACTTCACAGTTAAATTATGCTCTATCTTAAATGTACCTAGCAAGTCGCAAACGCAGACGATTCTGAACTGGATTCCAATCACAAGCCATTGTTCTGGACAGTCAGCTGCTTCTAGGACGTCAAACAGGAGAAGTCTGATAACTAACCAACCACCCCATGAAGGGGTTTCCAAATCTGGAGATACGGAACTTTGGAAGATGATGTAATTTTTTTGAAAAGTATCCCAAATCATACCTTCACATATGACCCAGAAGCTCACCTTGTGCATACAAAATAAACCAGGATGCAAAAAAGAAGAGAGAGGGGTGTCTCCCCCCCCCCCCCCCGCCGCATCCCTGCTATCAGTTAACTCAGGTCAAAGAGGATTTCTGGGCACAAAGCAGCTTGATTCTATTTCACCTTAAGTAATGAGGTGAGAAGGTAAAAAAGAGATCTATTTGAGGAGAGGCTAATTGAGCAAGTTGCCTACTCGAAGGAAAAATAAGAACACACTGAGGATTTTGTAGAGGAACAATAAATCAAGAATTCTTAATACCGATTTCTGAACACTGTATCACAGGGTATGGTGGGGAGTGGGGGCTTATAGGAAGCACCTCTTCCTGTGCTTTGGGTGAAAGATGTGATTTCTTTCTTCTTACTCCCCATAAGAGGAGAATTTAAGGATTGCTTCATTTCTGCCAAATAGCTAAAAAACTTTTTCTTCTATCTTGTAATTATGCTCCAGCTCCAGCCAAAGCAGTTTAGGCTATGAGGAGCATTTCACCTGTTCGCAGTCAGTTCAAAACTCCTCTTACCTGTTCTCAGAGAATACCTGAAAAGCAATAAATAACACGGTCTTGCTGTATACCTTTCTGGTATATAAATATTATCATGGAATCTTAAAGAGCCAGCAGAGACCTCCAAGGAGATGCTGCTGGGGTCCTGCCCAGATCCCCAGGCACCCTCTCCCAAGTTGCTGGGAGTGTCGGCTGCTCACAGAGTGAGAACTGCCCTCACCATCAGTGCCCCCTCAGATTACAGGTAAAAGGTGGGCTGGAAGCTACAGTAGCGCGTGTCTCCTCTCTGAGAATCCCATTTAATAGATGAAAGAGACTTCCCACCCACCGCACCCATTTCCCAATGCAATGCACAAACCAAATCCCAACACTCATTTCCAGGCAGTGCACTTGTCCACGGAGACAGGGCTTACACCACTCCTCCTTTCCGGTAGAGGCGGTGCCTCTCCCTCGCACTGTATCTACTCTGTGTGAGGCAAGTGGCTCTTTTAATCACGGTTTAATATGTGACATTCTTCCATTCCAATTCACAGCATTAAAAAGAAAACACAACTCAGGTAAGGTTTGACTGGGTACCCCACGTGCCTGATGATGCTCTGAGGTCAGTTCAGATCACATCGAAGAGAAAAACATCGTTTGTCTTTAGTTGCAAGAATGAAAAGCACGAAGCTAACCAACGCCCCCATTAGGGAGCAACTAAGTTTGCTCAGGAAAGCAAAGACCCCTGACTTAGTAAAGCCTTCTGGGGGGTGGGGGCACATCTCCAGGGCTGAAGCAACGTATCCGCGGTGGCGGGGTCTGCGCTGGCTGGTATTCGCCTCTGACAGCTTAGAGTCGGAAGACTGGTTGCCCTGCCTAGTCACCCCCCCTTTCATCTGGCAGACCGATGGGTAGCCCACCCTGGCCGACTTCCTCAAACTGCCTTTAGCCAGTGGAAAGCTTCCTTACCCACAGCTGTGAGCGATACAGGCTTTCTTGCAATTTTTTAAAGTGCTTTCTTCTGCCTTTACTGTTTTGCCCTCCCATTAATGCCATGAGAGAACACGTTAGGATTTCCTTGGTGAGAATCATCAGTCCCCAGCCGCACAGTGCCTTAGCAGCAGCTGCAGCCAGCACCCTGGTCTCCTCCTGAGGGAGGCTGTTTGGAGATACAGACCCACGGAGGTGCCACCCATCAAACTCTCAAGTCCAGAGACTTCTGCAAAGAGGATAATAACTACTTCACAAAATTACTGTCAGGCCCAGAGAACAAGAACATATGAAAACTCCTCCCTGGCTGGTGTGACTCAGTGGACTGAGTGCCGGACTGAGAACCAGAGGGTGGCTGGTTTGACTTCCAATCAGGGCACGTGCGTGGGTTGAGAGGCAACCACACATCGATGCTTCTCTCCCTCTCTTTCTCCCTCCCTTCCTCTCTCTCTAAAAATAAATAAATAAATAAATAAATAAATAAATAAATAAATAAATAAAATCTTTTAAAAAACCCTCTAATTAAAAAAAACAACTCAGCAAAGGGACACCTTTTAGATGTTTAATAAATATTAATGGTCCTCCCCCAACCTTGGTGTCCTCGCTTTCTGTATTGTTTTCTACCCACTGAGGTTCTTGTACGAAACAGTGGTCAAGGGCGAGACTCCTTTGACACAGCGGGAGGAACCGGTTTGGGGAACAATGTGCTGTGGGCCCGGTGGCCCACCCCAGGGTGTTCCCACATAGAGTTCCTACCTGGTGGTCGTCCGGATGGTGTTTTCTTTTGTGTGATTGTGCTCTTTGCTCACTTTTTCTGAAAGGAGAAAGAGTGAAACAAACCTCTTAGGTCACGGACACTCAAGTTGTGCCTCTAAGGCTTCAGCAGAAACAGCCTGAACATTTCTTTCTCTCATACGGTTCTTCTCTTGGTTTCTTTTTTTAAACAGCCAAACCCTCCCTGTCTAATCGGTGAAGACCAGCATCAGATGCATGTAGATGGCATCCACAAAACACTGATTAAAAACCAATCAAAGGGAAACAGTTACTAACAAATTTCAAGCATGTTGTCTGGTTTCAATCAGGCCTGAGGCAGCACTTGCACACACATGCACACGCAGTTGCACAAGGAGAGTTGTTTCTACCAGATCTTTCCCCAGCTGAAAATTTCTGCCTTTCTCTGATTCAGCATGAAAAATGCCGCTGTTGCAACTGTTCCGCTTCCGACTTTGATGACAACCCTTAAGCCTGCTGTATTGTCAGCCCCCTTTGTGAGAGGGGCTATGAAAACAGCCGCAGGACAACCTCTGGGAGCTGCCGTCGTGGGGCCCTCATTCTGATAAATGTCACACGGGATGAAAAATACCATGAGACATGAAGAGGTAAACCCTCCCTTCCTCCGTCTTGAGGTCTGTACCTACCAGCTGTCAGAAATTATTTCGTTAGCTTTCAAGAACACAAAAGTCGAACCCTGGCCTCCCCCACGCAGTTCAAACGCGAGGCCTTGGCCCTGACCGCTGAGGCTCTCAATGGCTTCTTTTACATACCCAGAGGAAACCGGGCCAACTCTGCAAGGGTTTCAGGTTTCAACGGCAGGGCAAGTGAAAAAAACTCCTAATCTTACAAATTTTGGAAAAATTTCAACAAAGATTTACAACATCTGTCCCATCCTCTGTAACACAAGAGTCTGAGGCTGTGGCACGCCAGTCTGCGTGGACAATTCCTTTCTGTCCGATCGCCAGGCACAATGAGGGCGAATTGAGATTCCCAGGCAGCATTCGTTTAGAAAGCAGGAAATCGGGCCTAAATGACTTGCCTGAGGTCACCCAGGCAGTTGTGACAGTGCCAGGGGCAGAACTCTCAGACACAAAGTTCCGAGCTGATCACAGACTGTGATAACGCCCTCCTAGACGGGAAGGCTCTCTGAAAAGAGCCTCATTGGCCTCCCTTTTGCCAAATGTAACTGCTAACCCATCCGCAAACTTATATGGTTTTTAGATATGTTTTCAGCTTGTAAAAAATCAAAAAGCGTGTTTGCACGTTTGGGAGCTTTTCTGGGGCTTGCAAAGATCTATGAGTCCTATCACAGTGACAGAATTAACTCTTTCCACTACAGCAGGGCTCTGCACAGACGCAGCTCTTGTGTGAGAGAGCTCACAGGCCTCCAATGGCAGGGTCACAGGTATGGGGTGTGTTGCTGGGCCAAGGAGTAGGTGAACCCTTGTGATGGCCCATGGATTGTAATTTCTTTTCTCTTTCCTGGTATTTTTTCTTAGTGAAGAAAACAAGTGAATACTTAAATAATGAGGCATCTAAAGGGTGCTTTAAATTTGTTATCCATAACAAAAGAGTTTATCCAACATTAGTAACAAACTGTACTGATGAATGAACTTCAATATGCAGACAAATACTTGACCACAGACAAGGGAGGTATCTCTCTATGTAAATCTAAATCTTAAACATGTATGTATCATCAGTCTCAAGCATGTTTAGACAAGCTGTTAAGGACAGAATGTATGCAGTCTGAAAGAGTTCACAGGGGAGAAGTTTAGGGACTAGAACCCTCAACTACTCTATCAGGACACTTAGCTGAGCTGGTAATTACTGCACTTTTGAATTCCAAGGATTTGAAGTCAACAATCAGTTTACAGAACTAGGCTAGAGCCAAAAAGAACCCTCATTCTTCATCTTTTGCTTTTCCCTTTCCTTGATTTTTTTTTTTTTTTTTTGGTGAGATACAGCAAAATCTCATTAATTCAGACCACGCTAATTTGGAATTCATGGTAATTCAGTCAATGTTGCAGTAAGCTGGAGTTTATCTTTTGCACATTAGAAAAAAACAAAAGGCTGTTAATCTGATCAACTGCCTAAACAACATTAGAGGTGAAACCTGTAGCCTGGTCCGCAGGGATCGTTTGCACAGAACTGAATAGAGTTCTAATTTCAAACGATTCTTAACTATTTATTAAAGAAAGTTTGGCAGGAGCTCAACTTGGCAACATTCTATCAGCTGAGTTTGAGTTGCAGAGGCATGTTCAAGTAACAAAATTGATTTCTGTCTACAAAAATCCTATCACGTGGGTGTTTTCACTCCGTGTGAGTGGCTTTCCCGCCAATTATTAACATTTCCCTGGACGCATACCTGACAGTTGGAACAGGAGCTCGGAGGCCATCTTCACGGAGATATCCTGACTGAAGAGGTTTCTCTCCGGGGGCACCCTGCCCTCTGGCATCTTCTGCAAGGGTTCAGTTTTCTCTCGCCCGATTAAAGTGCTATAGCCAACATTCCGGCTGGGTGATATCGAGACATGCGAGTCCTGGATGTCAACCTCCATGGGTTCCTCTTTAATCTTCACCATCTGGGTTTCCTTGTAGCTTTCCGCTGCAAGCAGGTGCATGAAGACAAACAAAAACACCGGAGAGTCTTAATTCCGAACCAAACCCAGCGTCTAATCACTGAGAGGACTGTGAGGATGGTGTCAAGGAGCAGTTGGGAAGAGAGTGCCATGGCGCACAGGGACATAGTTGGAAAAATGGCTCATTTGACCCATTTGGTTTCCTGAAAAAGTAGGAAACCAAGGCCTGGAAAGCTAAGTGACTTGTCCAAGGCCACAGGAAGGGCAGCAGAACCAGGCCTAGCTGTGCAAATCTAGAGCTCAGGATCCTTGCTCAGGGGCTCCTGGCCACTCCCACACACTCCTTCCTCCCTGCCATGCTGCTTCCTGAACTTACAGAGAAGATGGTACACATCTGTCTTCATTTTATAACTTAATTTCAATGAATCAAGTGAGAACTAGCATATTAAAATGATGATTTTCTCCCTCAATTTTTAAAGCTCTGATCATTTTTTTCTTTCTCTTCTAGGGCATCTAAATTAATAAAAGATAAATAGAGTTGATTCAACTAAAACATTTACGCCTTGCTGGGAGCTAGTAATCCTCAAGACCACCTAGGAAGTTAATTGCAACCCAAGGATTAACACTTAGAAAAACAGCAATCTTACAGGTTATAATAACGATTCAATTTACTGACTGTTCTTGCTTTAGGTGTGACTGTTAGATGTTTGGCCTCTAGTCTGAAACATACCTTCACTTTGCAAGGCCAGTGTACCTTTATGTCCACATGTCTCTTGGAGCTAATGGCAGAATGTCTTTGAAACAAGGTGGCGCAATCAGCCCAGCCATTAATTTGGGTCACTTTAAAATAAGGCCACAATTTCCAATCAATAAGCATTTATTAGTAGCTACTCAGCATTCCAGAAAACAAAAAGCCAAAAGGACTCAGACCGACAACTGAATTACATGGTGACCCCCACACAAGATATGTCTATGTCCTAATGCCAGGAACCTATAAATATAACCTTATTTTTGGGGAAAAAAAGGTATTTGCAGATATGATTAGGGATCTCAAGATAAGATTATCCTGGATTATCAAGTAGGCCCTACGTCCAATGGCAAGTGTCCCCATAATAAACAGAAGAGGACAAAACACAGACACAGGGGAAAAGCCATGTGAAGACAGGCTAAATGTCTGTGTTCCACCCATATTCATATGTTGGAACTTAATGCCTAGCGTGGGGGTATTTAAAGACGGGGACACCTAAAAACACCTTCAGAAGGTGTTTAGGTCACGAGGGTGAAGCCCTGGTGAATGGGATTAGTGCCTTCACAAAGAAGACCCCACAGAGCTGCCTCGCCACTTCCGCCGTGAGGGCACAATAAAGAGATCCCTCTCCATGAATCAGGAAGAGGGTTCTCACCAGACACCAAATATTAAGGCTCCTTGATCTTGAATTTGAGACTGAAGTTGCAGCCACCGCTGAGGATTGCCTGGAGCCGGCACAAGCCGGGAGAGGGGGGAAGGTTCCTGCCTGGAGCTTCTTCAGACTTCTGGCCCCTAGGCCGTCAGGGAATAGTTTCTGTTGTTTTACGCTACCAAGTCTGTGATAATTGGTGATGGATGGACAGATGGATAAAACAATAAAAAATATAAAGCTAGGGGATGCGAAAGGGGAAATCTCACTGCTGCAAGCTGGGTGGTCAGAGAAAACTGTGCTTTCCTTGCTAAGTACAAGACACATGAAAGTCAAGTACATACACAGTTTACTGATTTGCAATAAAGATGAAGGAGCATTTTTAATTAAATGATTAAAGTTACTATGGTGCTATCAATAAGCTCTTATGTAAGAAGTGCGCTAATTGTTCTTTTCTCCCTTTTGACATATTACACATGCTTCTCAGAGAAAAGGACTTGTTTTTTGTCAGCAACTAATCTGCAGGCAACTGTTACATTTAATTTAGATCCCTTCCCCCCTTCTCTGACTCTGCCAAGCTGTTTTTTTCTCCATATATCTGTGGAGCCAAGTTCACTGATTCAATCTTGCTAAAAAAAAAAAAAAAACTAACAACAGAAAAAAACCTTTGCAAGTGCACTTTTGCTTCCAGTCCATGGAATTCTTCCTTGAGTACTGACCACGCCCCCTGGGCCCCTAAGGATCTGCTGCACTAACAGGTGGTCCACCCTTTGGTGCAGTCACAGCACACGGTCCCCTCTTTGAGTTCCCTCCACGTACTTTCTTTTAGACAATAAACAGTGGGGTCAGTGTCACAGGTACACAATGTCGTCTCTGAGCCCTGCAAGTCACACTGAAGCCTGAAGACAAACACAAAGGAATACTAGAAAGAGATTCACTTAGTTACCAAAAAATCTCAACAACGTACAGAGCAAAGCTAGAAAGAAGCTTCATTATTCATCCCTGTCTCCTCCCCAGCACCTCTTCCCGAGCTTTGTCCCTGGATTAAAAACCACCTGGCTAGTTGCACCACTGAATTTAATTAAATCCATTTTTAAAAGCTACGTGGGATAATTTCACGTATGATTCCCATGAAGTGCTTCCTGCCCTTTCCTATGACAACCCTTGACCTTTCAAAAGTGCTCAAAACACTGACCACTGATAAAACCCTTTAGCATTCTTGATCTACCTGATGGACTCCAGGCTCCCCGAGAGGAGTCCTCAAATGGACCTCTCAACGCATAAGTGAGACATGATACAATAAATACTTCTATAGTTCTTGCTCTTCTGGGCATCACCGCCAAGTGCTTCCTTGCCTTCTTTTTTTAAGCAGGTTTCTCAACTTCAGATGCCAGTGACATTTGGGGCCAGACACTTCTTTGTTGTGGGAGGCTGTGCAGTACATTGTAGGATGTTCAGCAGCCACCCTGGTCTCTACTCACTAGATGCCATTGTCACCATCCCCCTACCCACTAGATGCCGTTGTCACTGTCTCCTAGTTGTGACAACCACAAATAACTCCAGATGTTGCCAGTGTTGTCTGGGGAGCGAAGCTGCCCTCGCTGGAAACCACTGCTGGAAAGTTTCTGCCACATTCTGGTTTTCAACCCATTTCCTCCCAAGTTGAATCAGCACCCACAGCTTTAAAGAAGAAAGCAAAAGCTCCTCTAACACTGTGCCTTATTACTTGTTTTTATTGAATTTATTAGGGTGACACTGGTTAATAAAATGACATAGGTTTCAGGTACACAATTCTATACTACGTTACTTGTATAGTGTATTGTGTGTTCACCACCCAAAGTTATGTCTCCTTCCGTCACCATTTACATCGCCCCTTTACCTACTCCTACCTCCTCCCACCCCCTTCCTCTAAAGTTGTGGCTTAGGCTCCCCAGTGACCCTCTCAGCCAGGTGTGGGGACAGGCTGGCCTAAGATGCTGGAGGCAGGTTGACTTGGGAACAGGGTTGTCCCTTACAGATCCCACTTGGTCCCCAGGCCAGCTCGCTCCCTTTAGCCTGGGGCGTCCCAACATAACAAGGGCACCTCCAGGCATTTATTCTTTCCCATTGGCTTCCCTCTCCAGACCCATTATAAATCCTTTTACAATCACTTCCTAAAGTAACAGGACAAATATTCATCTCACCCCAGATGGTCTATACTGTTATTCCAAGACAGAACTTGGCACGTGGAAAAAGATGAGACCACGTGAAGCCTGGGACGGGGGTTGCAGTTTGACTGTTCATTGCAATGCTTGTTTGTATTTTGTACCTTTCCCATAAAATATGTGGATACTTCGTCATTTACCTAACTGTTTTAATAATGAAAGCAATCATATCCGCCCGTAAAAAGATGCTGTGTTCTACATAGAAGTGGTTATAACGCTGCGTGCTAGCAGCACGGGGAAGAGTCAGCGAATCGGATAAGCCCATTCAAACTTTGGCAGTGGGGTGGGGCAGCAGAATGGAATAATTCCGTCTCCTCTACCTTCACGTATGATACTAGCCATCAGCCTGTGTTATTTCATTCATCGGTCATTTGGTCATTCCCTAATCTTTTAAAAAGGTCTACTATGGGCTAAGTACTAAGATACATGATGTGTGGGACACTGAGGTAAATAAAACATAGTTCTTGCCCTCAAGCAGTTGAAATCTAAATGAATGATCAGACAAGTACAAACAGCCCTCTCGTGCAAGAAGTAAAATTAAAATACAGTGTGGGGAGAGGAGTCAAGGAGGACCGTGAACCGAGGCACCTGAGGAGGAACGGTATCCTCCTCAGGTGCTCCGGGAATAGCTCCGGTCTGGTCCGGCTGGAGGGCCGACCCAAGAGGCGGAACTGGTACCTTGAATAAGCAGGGCTCATACAGTGCAAACATAAAAGCAACTCTATTTTTTGTAGTCCATTGTCTCTTTAAACCTGCCTGGTAGGAAGAGTCCCTCCCCTCTCCCTGGCAGAAAGCTCAGGCAGGCCCATACCTGATAACTCTGAGATGATACAAAGCCTGAAAACCCCTTTTACCAGCAAAACAGTCTCGGTTCAAAATGGAGAGGGCCCAAGCCCAGGTGTTAATTCACAGTTCCACCTTTCTTTGAAGATTCGCCCTTCCAGCTGTCTGGAAGAGTCTGCAGGGCGGGGGAGAGTGGGGTGGAATCCCTGTCCCTTCCTGTCGCCTTCTACACCAGCTGCCCTTTCGGACCTCGGAGAAGGGCTGGAGAAGGAGGCGGAGGGAGGAGAAGAAGTGGGGGCATGAGAAAGGTCTTACTTCACTCTCCTGTTCTAGAATGGTTTTGCCTTGCGGGCCAGCAGAGGCTTATGGGATTTGTGCATGGGGTCTTTGAAGCCTTCACTTTGGTTGCTCCCCTGACGTTCACCTGGCTGAAGTCCCTCTTGTCTGGAGTCACTCATTTCCTCCACTGCCCCTAGGAACCCTCCTGTTCCTTCCACATCCCGTTGTGTTGAGGGGCCATCAATTCTCTTGGCAGCCCGACTGGACAGCATTTAAATCAACACCCATGATGCCAACCCTCAGGGGAATTTGGTCACTGCCTGGGACACAGGAAACAGTGCCTCTTACTTGACCAGACCTAGAGGGCAGGTTCAGGCCCCATGCAGCACACTTGGCCCCCAAAGCAGCTGGCCATCTTGTTTCTCACTCTCTGGATTTCCCAGGCAGGTGTCAGGCACCCACCCACCAGGCTCCCTGCCTGAGCCAAACGCAAGACAGACGTGCCAGATGGTGTTCCTTATGTCACGCTCTCCAAATTTTGGGTAGGAATACAAAAAGTTGGGCTGGGGAGAAATTAAAAAAAATTTTTTTTTCAGTTCTGTTTTGGCGAATTATTTACAATCCCTGAAGGAAGTGGAACTCCTGGTGGCTTCCAGGCGGCAGGAAAAGACTCAGCATCCACATGCAGAGCAGGTGTCATCTGAATGGGGGGCCCAGGTGAGGTTGTGAGGGAAGGTGGTAGGGCACGTGGACTGGGTGGAAGTGTTCCCATCTACTCTTGGAGAGGAGCTGGAAGAAAAGAACCGGAAGAAGAGGTGGCGAGGGTGGTCCGGCATGGTGTGTGCCATGGAAACCCAAACAAGAGCGGAGAGGCATCCTGGGCACCACCATGAGGGTCTGCAGTCTCTTTCCACCCCCAGAGCCACTCCACTCCCACCGCCAGGTGGCTGTCCTCTGTCAAGGATTCCTTCCCTTAGCTTCCGCCCCATGCAGGCCCGCGGCCTGCGGCCTTCGCACCAGCTCCCAGCACTCTTCCGCGTGCCTTCACACTCCCCCACTGCGGAACTATTCCAGTGCCTGGTCATGCCACGAGGTTGCTCTCCTCATTCCCTCTTAAATACCCCTGTTACACCTCCCAGTGCAGATTTCAAAACTATTTCGACCTTGCAAATACTGTAGTCTCGACCGTGATTACACACGGGTTCGCTTCCCTCTGGACTGAATGCTCAGGGGAGAGCTAGATGCTTATTTGTCTCTCATCCCCAAGACTTTGCAGAGGGCCCAGCACCTTCGATATTCTTATGGATGCCAGTCCCCTGAAGCACTGTACACAGTAGGCATGTAATGCTACGGTCCCTGTACTGACCCCTTCGTCTGCCATACATGCTCACACATGCTATGAACTTAACAGCAGGAAGTGAAAGGATGATGGCACTGAGATAAAGAATAATAGGTGGCCTCTTTCTTTCTAGACTGCTCACTGTCACGGTCCTGAACGACAAGTGTCTTAGAATAACAAGAAGCTTCAATGAGCCTCTAGAAGCAATGCCAACTACATCATGTGGGAACAATTCACTGTCTAGAGGGATATTCTTGTCAATCATAAAAATTAAAGTCTTTCATCTCCAACCTGCCGTCCTCAAGGATACAAAGTTCTTGTCGGGCACACAAACACTGTCCAGGTATGACACTCGATTCCTGTAGGCGCTGGGTTCAGTCCCTAACAGTCTGTGAGCAGCGCTGCAGGTGGAAAGGAAGTGGCATGAAACAAAGGACCAGGAACAGGATGTGAGATGCCAAGGTGACATCCTATCGCAGGGCCTGTCATCCCAGGCATCTGACAAAGGCGAGTGCCCTCCCCCTTCATTTTCTCTGACTTGATCTTGCCTTTGCCAAAATCAAAATGGAATGAAGAGTTGGGCTGAGTTTCTGTGGTGACACAGGGAGAGACAAAGGCCCGGCAGAGGCAAGGACATGGGCAGAAATGAAAATGTCATTCCACAGGAGCTGCAGCCGGTCTTCTCAGCATGGGGGCGAAGCGGCCTTCCCCCACCCTGTGCCAGGAGCTGGGCCCCCAGTGAAGTGGAGACCATGGAGCTCCACTCTTGTGACGAGAGTTAAGAACCTTATGCTTAGATACTGAATTTACCGCTCCTGTCCTCTTTTTCACGCCGCCCCCTGTCCCCCGCTCTATAAGCCATCACACAGAACAGAAGCACAAGCACACTGGGGCAAGTGCTACGCTCCTTAAAGACTGGGCTGTCACATGCTTCTCCGTGGGCAGCTGTGCATAAACTTTCCTTCTTCTCCGGGGCGGCCCTGGGTTCACTGGCACAATGCTCAGAGTCCAGCAGTCCTTTGTGGGGCGGCGCCCCCCAGTCCTGCTCTGGGGAATGAAGTAGGAAGCTGAGCCTTTCCCACTGGACGTAGTAGTCATCTGTTCTTAGGGAAAAAGAGAAAACTCTCTCCATGAAAGAAAACATATTTTTTCTCTAGTTTTCCTAATAGACAAGAACATTACAGCTATACAAGGATAGCATCTTCTTGTGTTAGGCATACAAGACTAGCACTTTCCAGCCCCCTCTTCTTGGAAGAGTGGAGTGGGAGGTGAACTCTCTGGAATGGACAAAACGCATGGTCTGCAGACTAGAAGGTAACAGACACAGTGGGCAGGAGCATTGGACTTTTCCCCCACTCCTTCTATTAAAAAAATAATATTTTTCAACAGAAGAGCGCAACAATGGTGCCCAGAGTGAACACACACATTTCATCCAGAACTGCACAGGAGTAACGGAGGAAACCATGGGGCCAAGCTAATGTTTGAAAGAAAGACAAGCAAAGATCTGCCCAAAATTAAATAATGCATTAAAAATTAATTAAATTAAATCATCTTTTCAGGTTGGTAAAACCAGTCTTCACAGTAACAAACATTAGGAGAATTTTGTTTAAAAGGATGGGGCTTTTTTGTATGCCTCTTCCCTTTCCACACACACACACACACACACACACACACACACACATTTTTGATCCCTGAAACAATTTCAAAAGTGTTTTATCAGAATTGACCTTTGGAACTGGATCACCAAAACCATAAATTAATTAGCGTTTGCCCTCTATATCAGTGTGTTACTTGATGACTTTAAGAAGGAGAATTAACAAACATCTGAAGACTTACCTACACACGCTAGAATTCACAATTAGACAGAAGCAAGCAGGGGTCAACTTGGAATCAAGTTTTTAGAAGCACACAGTGAGCAGCCCCAGGTGTTCCACTTCACTAATTTGCACAGAACAAATATGCCCTGAAACAATGGAACCTGAACTTTCAAGGCAATAAAGAGTTAGTGAGGTATGTGTTTCTCTTTCCAAGAAACCTATTTTCCATGGGAGCCAAGCACTTCATGCTTTATTCTTCTGTTGGTTTTTAAATCAGTCTTCGCACCCCCTATGCCAGCAAGCAACGTAACAGGTCCTTGGGCATTTGCTCGTGTTTTCAGACTAGCCACCAAATGGGGCCCAAGGCTGCAGCCCAAGTTTTGGACTTGATTCGGGATAAGAACCTGCCTGGCGTTAAGCTACATGGGAGGTTCCCGTAACATAAAGGAAGGTCTCTCCAAGTGGTCACGTGGCAGGTGATCACAAGTCTGAGGAAGGTCCATGACACTACACAGCTGTCCCTTTCACTTTATTTGCCCTTTCACTTTTGTCCCAATCACAGTCAAGAGTCTGGGGGGCCCTGGGAGATCAGCTTCTGCAACCAGCAATGACGTGGACTGTCTCAGTCACGAGGGGCTGGACTCTGAGTGTCCTGGTGTTAACGTAAAACCTCTCCCCATCATTTTGTTTTCTTTCCATTTGATGATTTCACTGGAAATTAGCTGAAGAGGTGTATTTAAACTATGTGTCTGCCATTTGGTAACATTCCAAATGATCTCATTTTTTAAAAATTAACCTATTTTTCATCTAATGTCCAGATATACTTTTTTTTGGGGTCTATATTAAAAAAGAAAGGAACAGGGTCAATTAAAGTATCTGATCTAACCTTAAAGCTATTTAACATCATTATCCTTTGCCATTTAATAAATCAGAGCCCTGTTCACCTCATTTATTGTGATTAATGGGCCTTTCCGTATCTTCCCAGGAACCTGGATGCAGGGGGTAGGTATGCACGTGTAGATTTTAAGCAGAATTCCTGAAAGATTCAATAGAATTCCTGCTGACACACAAAAAATCACCAAAAAGCAAAGTCTACCTCTGTTAAGTGCTTTATGTGCAAAGAGGGGAGGGAAGAACAGAGGGGGTCCTTAATGCCCAAAGAGAAGAAGGAGCAAGCCAAGAGTTTTATTTAAATTACTGAGAGTTTTGCAAAACTTTTTAGGTATTTTCCACTAACAGATGGTAAAAAAGGCTTTAGTATGTGCAGACAGTTTAAAATGCTTTTCTTAGGTGGTGCTAAATATTACTGAATCATGTCACAAGGGTATGTATCTCTGCGGAGAAGCCCTGACTGCGTCTCTCCCATTGGTCAGTATTTCCAGCAGGCGGAGAAGGGCTGGCGAGCATGGTGCAGAGGGCAGAACATCACAGAACACTGGAGGCCAGAACCCCGGCACTCCCCTTGATGACAAGTGGGCACCAACAGATGAGACAGGATGAGAAGGGAGGCTCCCCACGGCAGAGGGCACTGTCTTGTTCACCTTTGCATCCCCAGCACCCAAAATGGGGCTTGGAAAGCTATAGGAGCTCAATAAATATTTGTTGAATGAAAGAATACATTTTTTTAAAAAACCCACAATACATGGAAAAAAAAAAGAAGGAAGACCATAGACATTAAGTAGAAAGAATGAATGAGAAGCAGAGAAAAGCTAAAGTATAGGGTTCCTTTAAACCCCAACAAATCTTAACATATTTTTGCCAAAAAACAAGGTGCTAATCACCAAAGATAAATGAGGCTTTGCCTCTGCTGGGGCCCAGGCCCCAGCACCCCACCTGTGGGAGCCCTTGGAAGGAGGGTGGGACTATTGGATGGTGGAAAACGACCTCCCTGGGCTCTTAATTTTACCCCATGGATTCCTGGAGTCACAGAGTACATGCACACCCTCACAAAGCATTTTGGCTGGGCTTTAACCTTCTTTTCCAAATGGGTTTTTACATCAAAGCTACTTACAAGTAGTATAAGTGACTCATTTTAATTTCCCATCCTCCCTCTCTTCCTGCGTCCTGTCTGGAGCAGGTGGGGAGGAGCAAGGAAACAGAGGGAGAGGTCTCACCCCTCAGCCGAGAACCAGGCCCCAGTACTGAACGCTCACTGTCAAACAGGATGAACACTTGAAGCTTCAGGCGTCTCCGAGAGAGCTGTGACAGAGTCAGATAGGAAGAGCTTTCTACTGTGAACGATGTTTTAGGAGAAAATATTTTCAACGGCATTCGGATGGGATAAACATGGTGCAAAAGGTTTTATTGAGCACATGTAATTGAAAGGAGATAACCATCTGTCTTGATTAAACTATCCTCCTGGTCCCAGTTTTATTCTTCATTCCCTAGAGCACTTTAAAAAAGGGGCAGAAGAAAAATAAGTATTATGTAGATATTACCCAACATGCTGGCTAAAGAAGCTTTGATGAATACCAAGTGAAGGTTCCTACCAATATTCAAAGACTCAGGGGGTGGGGTGATGAAGCTGATCTCAGAATAAGTCCCCCAAATCACTGCAGTTTCACAGTTACATATATTTCACACATATCTATATACACATATGTATATATGAGTGGAGTAAATAGAAGAATTATTAGGAGGGAAGACGAAGATCCCTCCACTTTTCAATCCTTTGTCTCCCTATAAGAATAACAGAAGCCATAGGGAGAAGTAGTTCCTCTCACGAAAGCAGTTCCATTCTTGGGCCAACAGGGACGCTCCCCCGCCCAATGAAAATGAGTGGCCCATCATTCTCAGGAGCTCACCTGTGCTGAGAGGGGTGTGGTCACAGCAAACAGGCTACCTGGCAGTGGGGAGAGGAGTCCCTTCTCCAGAGGTAGGTCCGCATTACCAGCTTGTATTCAGATGGGCACAGAACCCATGGGTTTTAATTATACATCTGAATGTTCCCCTACTTTGACATGAGCAAGTGACAGGTAAAAGGTCAATATGAGAAAAAAAAAACTACCATGGAATGAAAATATTTCGATCTCTCACTGAGAAAAATAATGGCTGGGCTCTCCCACCCCGAGACCAGAACTACGGTAACATTATAGACGAAAAGCCTGGGTACAAAAGCCGTAAAAAGCTGGAGTGGTGCAGACGATTTGAATGCATGGAAAAGGTACCCAGCTTCTCCCTGGCCGGGAAATGTATCCTCTGAGTGAAAAACGCAACAGAAAGACTAGTTACTCAAATTTTTGCATCCACACTGCAACTGGGTCCCTCGGAAAGTAAAGCTTCTTCTTAGGGTTGTCACCATCAAATAGTATTTACGAATGGCTTCTGTGTTTGTGCCACTGTTTGTGCCGTGGATACGGTAACAGCTGTAGTCATTTACACCAGAAACCAGGAAACTACGCAGAAACACAGGAGGAGGGTTCACCCTCCCTACCTGCAAACACAACCCTCGGGGTCGTTCTTCTTTTGCTCTATGTTGACAAGGAGGATCTGGAACCCTCTACCACACTCTACCCCACCCTGCACCCGCTATCCTGCAGCCCGGCCCTCAACCTTACACCAGTGCTCAAACCCCTCCCTCCTCCAGTCGCCAAACAGGACTGACTCTCTAATGAAGGTGGAGCTTAGGAAATTCCTTTCCCAGGTCTTGCCTGGTTTCTGGGAACATTAGCCAATACAAATTCTCGTGGCTATATTAACATATGCAGCTACGCAACAGGGAGATGATAATAAAACAAGAGCCCCTTTGAGTCCGGCCTTTCTGAGTCCCAGACCTCGGTGTGGAAGGTGGAGGAAGCTGGGCCAAGAAAGCAAAAGGGTGGCCTGAGGGCTGAGGGCTCTGAGGGAAGAGAGGGTGCAGGGTCACTCCTATGGGGTGTGAGCTGGCCAAGCCCCCACATGAAGCCAGGGAGCAGCAGCAGCCATTCAGGTGTGTGGGTTCATGCCTCTGTAAGCTGTGTGTGACGTTACCAAATAGACAGAAGGCTTACTAGTCAAAGGGTGAGGGCAACACCAGTTACAGAGGCAGAGGAGAGCCTGTGGGCAGCAAGTCCCCTCCTCCCGCTGGAAAAAGAACAGCCCTTCAGAGCTGCATTCAGGCAGGCTGACTCCATCCTGAAGTGGTCGGGTAAACGGCGCAGCTACGCATCCTCTGAGCCTAACAAGGTCCAGACCGTCAAGAAAATAATTCTCTGGGTCTATGAACATCACCCTTTTATCTTATTAAAGTGATCGAGTCCTTGTTTGTGTAAGATATAGTTTTCACCCTCCAAACATCGTCCATGCTCACTTGAGTTTTCAAGTGCCAAAAAAAGAGAGTCTAATTCCTTACTTAGATTTAACTTTCCCATATATCTCAAGAGTTGCTTAGGTGATATATGGTAATGAGCAAAGTCATCTGGCCAAGTAGTTGTAAAGCCCACTTCTGGTTACATTCATTATAAGTCATTAAAAAAATGACACAAATATTCTTTGTCATCAGCTGAACCACAGAATGCTACAGCAAATATTTACATCAAAGCAGTCGACTCTGCTATGGAGTTATTCATTCAATAAACTAAGTTCCGTAATTTTTATGTATGAAAATTAAATACGTGGTAATATATGTAAAGATAGGCTTTCGTTTTAATGTTTAAACAAGTCTCCATTTTTACCTAATTTTTGGAACTATGGAAAATGTAATAACTCCACAACTATCACATGCAACAAAAGAAAAGAGAGAAACTGGATTATATCAAAATATAATATCTTTTTTGCTGCAAATAATACCATCAAGCAAGTGAAAAGATAATCAGCAGAATGGGAAAAATATCACAAATCATATATCTGATCAGGGACTTATATCTAGAATACATAAGGAAGTTTTACAAGTTAGGAGTAAAAAGGTAACTCAATTAAAAAGTGGGAAAAGGACTTGAACAGACATTTCTCCAAGGAAGATATGTAAATGGTCAATAAGCATATGCAAATATGCTCAACATCATTAATCATCAGTCGAATGCAAATCAAAACCACAATGAAATATCAGTTCACACCCAGGATGATGGCTGCAACAAAAAAGACAGACAATAACAAGTTCTGGCAAGAACGTGAAAGAAAACTGGAACTCTTATACATTGCTGGTGGGGATATAAAATGGTACAGCTGCCTTGGGAAACGGCTTGGCAGTTCCCCAAAATGTTAAACATAGAGTTACCATTTGACCCAGCAATTTCTCTCTTAGCTATCTACCCAAGAAAAATGAAACATATGTCCACAGGAACACTCGACAAATGTTCATAGTAGCAAAAGTTGGGCAACAACCCAAATTCTGTTCATCAGCAAATGAATAGATGAACAAAATGTGGTATATTCATTTTATACCATGTATAAATTTATACCATTTTATACCATGTGTATAATATTATATTATTGCCAAACCCATTGCAATAATATCCAATTAATATTATTTAGCCATAAAGGAATAAAGTATTGATACATGTTATAACATAGATGAATCTTGAAAACATTAAGTGAAAGAGGCCAGTTAAAAAAGACCACATATTTGTATAATTTAATTTATATGAAATGTGCAGAGCAGGCAAATCTATTGAGATGGAGAGTAGATTAGTGGTTGCCTAGGCCTGGGGGTCGGGGGAGAACTAACAAATGGCCACTAATGGGTATGGAGTCTCTTCCTGGGGTGATGAAAATATTCTGTAATCGGACGTGATGATGGTTGCACAACTCTGTGAATGTACTGGGTCGGCATGAAAGTTCGTTTAGTTTTTTCCATACGATGGCTCTAGTAGTGCTTAGCTGTCTTTAACTTCATCCAAAACAATTTTGTTAGATTGTGTTGTGACAGCTGCCATGTCAGTATGCACTAAAAAACTTATCAAAATTGGTGAATTTTCATGCAGCCATTTTAATATTAAAGATGGAAGAAAATGTGCAATATCTTCAGCATATTATGCTTTGTATTTCAATAAAGGTAAAACTGCAACTGAAGCACAAAGAAAGATTTGTGCAGTCTGTGGAGAAGGTGCCGTGACTGATGGAATGTGTCAAAAGTGGTTTGCGAAGTTTCTTGGTACTGTTGACATTTTGGCCAAGTAATTCTTTCATGTGGGGCTGTCTTATGCACCAGAAGATGTTTAGCAGCACCCCTGGCCTCTACCCACCAGACGAAATAGCAGGAGATAGCCGACATACTCAAAATATCCAGATCAACAAAAGTTACTGGTGAAAATGAAAAATGTCTTGTATTTTACGGAAAAAACTAAATGGACTTTTTGCCAACCCAATACTAAAAACCATTGAATTGTACACTTTAAGTGGGTAAATTTTGGGATGTGCATTATATCTCAATAAAGATGCTTTAAAAACTAGGAAGGTGCTTAAAAATCAGTCCAGAAGTTGCTCTAAAACATTAACAATCTAAAATATATAAATTCTTAGAAAAGTAGAGTACTGGGTTCAATAAATTCCTCCAGGTGCTCAAATAAAGCTGAAGTGAAAAGAAGTATTTTCCAACTTCAGACTGATGAGACTACGCCGCTTTGACAGCGGTGAGCTCTCGGCCCTTCAGTACCATGTATTCCACGATGTGATAAACGGACAATACTGCTAAAATAAACACACCAAATACTCTTCCAGTGACGTTCCCACATCCCCCGAACTCTTTCATGTAGCTTCGCTCATCACCTATTCACTGTCGGAGTGAGCTTTGCTTCCAGCTGTACGTAAGCAAGCAGAATCACGAGGAACTACATCCAACTAGGCCTCCCACGTCTTCACACCTAATCAAGTAACATGAGTTTGAAGGAGGCAAATGTACAATGACATTGATATGAAACCGAAACTCCCATTTTCCATTCTTGCAGGTTATTATTGAAGTCCTGCTGCTTATAACATTTGATAGATTATGATTTTCCAAAGGAGACATACCAAATGGAACAGTGAATAACTTTTGCCCTGAGAAATTATTTAGCTAAAATCTCTCATTTATCTCAAGGAATTCCTTAGAATAGAAGCGTCCCCATCACGGTCTTTAATCTGTTGGGGGTGAGAGGAAGCTTTTTCCTCCTGAAAGAATGCCCCCATTGCCCAGGAATAATCATGAAATTTAACAGCAAAGAATATTGAAAACAGTGGTATTATCTGAAGCTCATAATAACACTCTCAATTTACTGGGTACAGGTGCCCTTCTAGAAAAGGTTCCCAGATACCGTTATTTCACAATAAATGAAAAAGAATATCCACTCAAGAGAGATGCTTCTTTTGGAAAAGCAAAATCTACATTCCACACAGCTTTCTCCTCTGTCAGCTTCCACCTAAGGCATTCTTTTCAGATGGACAAAACTTATTCCCCCAGTTAACCGTTTCCTCAGCTCCGCACTTCTCAAAACTTAGCTGTCAGAACCAACCCTCAGGCTGTAAAAGCCACAGGGTTCAGCCTGGTCCAGAACAGGGCTCAGGAATCTGCATTTCTGACACTTCCCTATCCTTCCCGACCTGCGCTGACGCTGCTGGTTTGTGGACCACACCTGGGGAGGCACTGTCTCAGCACCTCCAGAGCTGGGCTGGCGGGGCAGCATCCTGGCCAGGCAAGTCTTCTCTGAGAGTCTACCAGAAAGAGACCGTCACCCAAAGGCCAAAACACACTGACATTTAACATTCAAATCACAGCAATCACCGGGATCCACTCCTCAGCTTTTGTGATTCATACATATTGTTTACGTTCTGGTCCCACACCACACTCACGCTTGCCCACCCCCAGATGCATGTGTTTCTGGGGATTCCTCTCCTCCTATCAACCCCACATGATGGTGCCTCTGTCCGCCCACCACACCCTGATCCCAGACCCACCACCACACCCTGATCCCAGACCCAGAGAGTCTCCTGGTGGTCCCCACTCGGAAAGAGGCAATCAGCTGGAATTCAGAATTGAGGTGAAGAAATGTCTGTCTCCCTGCTCTTTTGAACCCAGAAGCTGTGGGCCATCACCAGCTGCTGGTGGGGTAACAGCCAACAGTCCATGTGAAAGCACCGAGAGAGGAGGGGGTGGGATGTGGAGGGGGAGAGCCTCCAGTCCCCAGCTCGCTCCAGGGGCGGACTGAATCCCTGCCCCTGGGATCCTCGCTCCATGAGTGACCCCAAACCACCTCCTATCAAATTCCCTTTCTTGCCTAAACTGGCTGAAGAGGATTTGTTATTTACAACTGAAAGAGCCCTAATTAAAACTTAATAAAGTCAATCTTCAGGTACTTCTCCTCTCTGCTTCAGTTCACTCAGAGACTATATTCATCCAAAAACTGCATCCTACCTAAGTTTGCCTGCTTCTAAATCCCTCATAGCTGAAGCCCTAACTTACTTGGTGGATTCCCTGTCTTCTACATCACCATGTATTTCAAATCCAGGACCCGCCTGGATTTTTCTACAAGAGGCAATTATAATTTATATTGCTCTCTAAGACTAGGCTGGGATAAATAGGTTGGGATAAGACCAGGCTGAATATAAATAAAAAATGAATATAAATCCACTTGGTGTCCTTTTTTGAGCATAGAAATAAGAAAACCAATGGACAGGTTTCAAATTAAGGTCTGGATATGAAGTTTTATTTACCATGTTGGATAAATTTAAAGGTTTAGTTTTTCAATAACGTTTCTGAACAACTCCAGCTATCCGGCTACTTATTTTTATGGAATTCATGTTTTTAAATCATTGTTATCCACTATTTCTAGGCATGACCGCACACATGGAGCGTTTTATACACACATCCCCATGTAAACCTGCAGCCGCCCGAAGGGAGACGAGAGCGTTTCTTTATCTTTGAGCCTAGTTACTCCTCTTAAAGCACAACAGACAAAGCAGATAAAATTTTGTGTCACTCTCAGCATAAGTCATATCTGTGGTAACACGTCCGCGCCGTAAGTTTGCAGGGTCACCAGACCCTGCAAAACCAGAGCTGCGCAGCGACTTGACTCCCTTCGTCTGCCGAACGTCATCTATCCTCTGTACTGAACTTTGGCACGCTGGCCTCCTTAGAGCAGGACTTCTGGGAATTATCTCTGGCAACTAACCGCTTAGCAGAAAAGTCTGATTGCTTTGGCCGCCTCTCGGCACACGTAACAACAGGTAGGCGCAGGCCTCCCGTGGCTTCCTGGAGTGGGCTGCTTTCTCCATGGTAATCAATTTATTTGGCCCAGCTGTCAGGCGCTTGACTTCCCAATTAACAGCTGAAATAGAACATGAGCCACAGGAAGGAAGAAAAGTCAGATTTCCCCAAACATGCAGCTAATGAAAAATTTAGTCCAGTCCCTAACGCATCTGTGTTTTCCCCATAAAATGTAAATGTCAATCTGGAAAACAATATACCTACAGAGGTGTCTCCACATAGGAAAGTTTCACATGACATTTGACTGGGCCATGTGCCCAGCATCCATTAAGGAGTCATCATAAATGAAAACTGGAAATGAAGCAGCCAAAATTATTGACTAGTTTCCTCTTATTAATTCAGTGAAAGGGCTGAAAGGGCCTTAACGACTGCAGATCACAGCTTCTGTTCTCCAGGAAGTAACAGAGAAGAAGAATCCTTTCACTCTGCATCTTAGCTACTCCTTGGGTCCAAATTCAAAGAAGGAAAAGAAAATGCATGATAATTTACGGATGCCCTTTTCTTGCCCAACTCTATTTTTTAATCCTCACCTGAGGATGTTTTTCCATGGCTTTTATAGGGAGAGAGGGTAGGGGGTGCAGGGGGTGAGGAGAGACAGAGAAACATCAATGTGAAAGAGAAACATCAATCGGCCACCTTCTCGTATGTGTCCTGATTGGGAATTGAACCTGTGACCTTTGGGACCACAGGATGATGCTCCAACCAACTGAGCCACACTGGCCAGGGCTCACCCAACTATTCCTACCAGAAGAACTTGCCCTAGAGTGACAGAATGCCTGCGGAAGGGCTTTGGGGTCGGAAGTCAGGTGCAGCCCTGACTTGCCTGCAGAGATGCTTTGGGAACTGAATTACCACAGGACCCTTGTCTAAAGAGGGACAGCAAACAGCATGGAAAAGGCAGTCCGAAGACACTGACAAGTCCTGTACTTGGATGTCTTTTAGGGTAGGAACACTGAAATTGCCCAGTTTACGACTTGAGGACAGACAGAGCAGCAGGATTTTTCCTAATGCCTTCCTTCTTCCAAGAGCACTGACCTATCTGTGCTTAGAAACTCCACTATTCACTTTAAACCCAATAAAGGGTGAGTCCTCTTCACCTTGTAGCTTAGGAGTGATGAGTTTTTTTTTTAAGTCACACGCCCGTATTTTGGACTAACTTGGAAATTTCTTTGCAGTTCGCCTGACCACAGTCTGCCAGAGTGTAGAAGCATGAAGTTCCACGTGCCTGTCAGTCACTCATTGGATGAATTTCCTTGCTCTGGATTCCACCTGACCAGACCATAAGCATCTGGAGGGGAGAGACTGGGATGCATGCTTTTTTGAACCAGGTCTCTTGCACCTAGAATGCTGGGGAAATTTTTCAGGGCCAAAAAAATTATCTTAGTCTTCCAACACGTTTCCACACCACAAAGCAGGGCAGATGCCCTTTGAAAATGTGACCATGTCATCCATTTGACTATTGTTTAACCCACACAGCACATGGGCTCAAAGAAAGTCAACATAAACGTATAGAAAGGCCACTGCTGTCCGAAAATATCATCAAATGAATATGGTTGCGTAGCCATATTCTACTCGAGGGACTTCATTATCAATTTCCTACTTCATTGTCTCATCGTCCAAAAGGATTCAGACCCAATGTTTTCCTGAAAGAACATCTTCCCTGAAATCTCATTTTTGCATATTATCTTTCAGTGCCATCCAGCTTTCTCAGCCCACGGCACTGGCTACGCCACAAACTCTGAAACAGAAATATTATACACTAGAACCTTACCATCAGGAGGGGACAGAAGTCACTCTTAGAAGGACTGGAGTCACTGTAATGTGAAAGCTTATGATATGGAAGAGAATCAGAGAGCTGTGCAGCCTCTCTGCATTGACTAAAAAAACAATGGATTACTCCATGTCAACGTGACCTTTTGACACTGAATGGAGGGTCAACTCTATGAAAATGTTGGCTTGAATATAATTTTTGGAAACTTTCAGCACTCACTAATCAGCACAATCCTGTTACACCCCCCCGATTACAGGAGGAGCTGCGCTGCCATTGCAAGTTTTAGGCAAACGAGGTTCCAATCAGCTGCAAGAATTGTATTATGCTTTATCTGCACAAATCACGCTCCCCTGAAGTTCCAGTGCATTTTGAATTAACACCAAAGGAAAGAATTCTTAACCCCACCAACTGGCAAATACAGGAATTTCAACCGTTCTGATGCAATGACTCTAAGGAAATCACTATCAATTTCTTACTTCCAACCCGCTGGTCAACCAGAAACACAGCCTGATTCACTTATGAAATTACACAGCAAAGTACCCCCCTTACCACCATGACTATGTGTCTTGCCACATCCTCCACCCACAGCAAGCTACAAACTGAAAACAGCTTTTGATTTGTATTAGCATTTCAAATATAGTTTCTAAAAGTTATCTTCAAGCAGTAGTGAACTAACTAAAGATGGAGTATGGCATGGTAAGTAGTATTATTGATAAAACTTTTCTTTCCATGTTTTGAAAGTTCATACCTTTGAATTTAAAGGACACTAAATGTTTACCTGTTCCAAAGGGGATGGGGCAGACAAGAGACAGGGAACATAAATATCAAATTATAACCTGTTTTGCCATCATCTGCAAGGCTGAGATTACATTTAGATACTAATAAAAGCCATTCATCTTAAGGACTAAACAATTATTATAATACCTCTTCATGAAATTTTCTATTCCTAAAATCTCATTGATACTCTATGAGTAATTACTTCAAGTACCATCTCAACCACTCATTAGGTGAAGGATAATCTTTTTAATAGTTCTTAAAGAACATAAAGTAAAAATACACACAAAAGCAAGGTCCTCTCTTAGGAAAAAAAAAAGATATTCTGATCACTTAACATCAGTGCCTTGAATGCCATTAGAACCCATTTAAAATGATGACCTACATCATCTTAGAAAGTAGCAGTGTTTTCCAACAATTTTCAGTCATATTCAGGAAACGAAGGCTGCATTTAATAGGACAGATACCCAGCTCACCTCCGAAAACAAACTCATATACACGACCCAGGGATTTAAGCCAAGTCCTCCATCCTTCCCGAATTCACAGGAATAAGGTGACAGGGCTATCAGGAGGCTAATTATGAGCCATGTAGGAAGCAGCCCTGTTGGCTTGCACGTGAAATGATCCAAATGTGAACATTTTAGAATAAATCAAGTACCTGAGAGTTTCATGAGAAGTTCCGACGCTGCTTTGACTGACATATCCTGCCTTAGCACACTCCCCTTCCCTTCCTGGGGCTTCAATGTGTCCTCAGAGATGCTGGAGGCTGACACTTCAGTTTCCGGACTGAACACATAGCTGGACCGAGGCAAGGAGGTGCTGAGGACCTCCTCTTCCTTAGGCTCCTCCTTCACTTTAAAGTTAAGATTCATGGGCTCCTTTTGATTTGCAGCTGTCAAAAGAAGAAAGGGATTATATAGAGAGAGACGGATATGAAAGGCCATTCCCCTCTTAGCTGTTCCCAACTCAACCAAGTATGGATGCACGATCACATTGTGCTAACAGTGGGAGGGACCACAATCTAATCAAACTGGCTGAGCCCAGGGCACGAAGATGCAGTGCATTCCATAAGCACGTGGGCTTCTGAGTCTTTCGGACCTACCCTGTTTTAAAAAGTGTTGGCTCCACAAAGTGTTTGGGCATTTTCTCTTTGGTCTTTCCTGTATATGTTGCTGGCTCCCTGGCCCACCTGCACTCTCCTCACCTAGTCCTGTTACAGAATAATGCCTTTATGCAGTTTTTCTGCCATAAAATATTGACTATAGTAAACATGAATCAGAGGCAATAGCCAAACTGAAAGCCTGGGTTGGGGTGTGAGGCAAAGATGGAGAATTTGCCAGAAAGAAAGGCTCGGACTAGAGATGTATACCTTTTGCTTTGTTATATGCCGATACCACCCACCCACAAACAGTGGGACATACACTTGACATGGCTTTGTGGGTGTAGGTTTGCAGCCCACGTCACCTCTGAGTCCACAGTGGGCATTAAAGAAAGCATATTTTGAAATAATTTCAGATTTGCGTAGAAATTGGAAAGATGGTTTGAAGAGTTCCCATTTATCCTTCACCCGGCCTTCCCAATGTTAACATCTTACTGATTCATGATGCTTTTGTCAGAACTAAGAAATTCACATTACTGTGATCTAAACTCCAGATTTTATTTGTGTTTCACCAGTTTTTCCACTTATGCCCTTTTTCCACTTTTAGCATGCTTGGTTGGTGTGGAGTGTGTGGTCAGGAGAGAGCTAACTAGCCTATTATGGGATGGATTCCACATAATAGGCTTGGCTACCACATACCACTAAGCTACATACTACCCGGGAAAGACCAAGAAGGAAGACAAGCATCCTTTACTACCACTTGTGACTTTCATAGGCATCTTGCTCCCTATTAAAAGGCCATGTAGGAGGAACTTTTAGGTTGCTTATGTTGGGTGTGTTTGTCTTTTGATGAAGATCTCATCTTAATACAGAATTCTTAGTAACACTTATTAGAATTAGCCTTAAACCCATTCCTGCTTAATAAAAAAAAGGAAGAAAACAAATCCCCAAAGACCTACTATTCCTTGTTCACCGCCTACCCCTAGCCAATATTCAAACACAAAGTCCTTTCTTTCTACCTCATGCCCCTCTAAGAATGTATATTCTGGAAACACAAGTTCATACAGACCAGCATATTTGGAAAACTGTAGCCCAGAGGGCCAACATGACATTTGGGAGTTTTGGTACCAGAAGAACGGAGAGCTAAAACCTAGTCCATGGGCTGCCCATCCTGTGTCCCTCACCAACTCCCATCCCACCACTCCTCCACCTCTGGTCTCTATGTCTTAACAACATCAATGCAACTTGACCTTCAAGTCTTTGACACATTACTTCCTGATGAAGTCTGTTATGTTCAAAATTGCAACCCCCTCCCCAGTACTCCCAATCTCTCTTACTGTACTTTAATCCTTTTTTCCCAAAATATTTATCGGTTCATAACATACTGTTAGAAATTGAATTGTGTCCCCCTCCCCCCAACTTCCTATGTTAAAGCCCTAAACCCCATCATGACTGTATTTGGAGACAGGAAAGTAAGTAAGGTTAAATGAGGCCATTAGGGTACGGGCCTAATCCAATGTGACTGGTGTCCTTACAAGAAGAGAGACCCTGGTGAGGACAAAGTGAGAAGGTAACCGTCCTCAAGCCTAAGAGGGAATGGCCTCAGGAGAAACCAAGCCTGCCAACACCTTGATCTTGGACCTCCAGCTTCCAGAAGTGTGTAAAAAAATGTCTGCTGTTTCAGCCACTTGGTCGGTGGTATTTTGTTATGGCAGCCCAAACAAGCTAATCACATGCTATATAATTTTCTTATTGATTATGTTCACCATTTATGATCTGTTCTTCATGAAGGCAATGGTCTGTTTTAACGCTAATGGACCTTGAGTGCCTAGAAAAATGCCTGGCACATAGTAGGTGCTCAATATATATATTTGTTGAATGAATACATTGGGCACAAATTAGTGACATCAGATGGTGCTCCACCATTACCTGTGGTCAACAAAAACTAAGAATCTCAAAATACCCCACCAAAGGCAATCAGCCATGCCCCCCGACCCCGGCTCTTAGACTGGGGATGAGACCGCAGACATGAAGTCGGAGTTTGCTGCCCAAACCACAGCGCTAACCGAGCTGTCTTTGAGCAATCACCTGGACTTCCTGCATTACTAAAGGAGGAGTCAAGTCATCAAGCCAAGTGCCTAAATCCAGCCCTTTGGGGACAATGCCATCAGAATCTAAACCAAAGGGAACAAAAACGGTTTCTAGAGCAATCTGCAACAAGTATGTATTTCGGACCTCTACCCCTCTACCAGGACAGTAGCTCCTAAGAAGACTTCAGTTAGTACAGTTCTCCCCTTTCAACCACTTCCTGGGGTTTTTGCCAACCACCTCCTAGCCATCAGCGTTTCCTCCAGGACCCTTCATAAAATCCCCTGGCAGAAGCATCCTCGCTAGTCACGACAAAGTAAATCAAATGGTGGACGGGGCTACTGCGTCTGTGACTTTGATTCTTTGGGAAGGAATAATATAAAGTGAATGGCTAGGTATTTTTTTAAAAAGGCTTCAGTGCTGCATCTTTTATTTTAAAGCTTTTTAAAATTCTAAGGTGAGGCTAGTAGTAAGATAAGAAACTCCCGGGGCCCTGAAAGTAAACCTGAGCTTCTAGAGAGGGCCCCCACCATGCTGACGCACTCTGAAGAACCAAGTAGCTTCTGGGAGCAGTCGGCAGAATACGAGCTACAGAAAACAAGGGAAAAAAAAGACTCTGGGCACTGTTGGTACAGCCTGGACTTAACAGAATGTCAATAAGACCCCTTAAAAGAAACAAAAGGCAAGCTGGATGCTGCTGGATTGTAAATTTGCAAGGCCCTTTCTACCTGGTTTTCATTCTGACAATGACAAGAACAGCATAAAACTAGTAACGCACTGGGGAAGTGTAAACAAAGACAAGTCGAAAAAGCATGTGGGAGACACTCATTTGCTTGTTTTATTTTCCCAAACACTGGGCCTAAATAAAAGATTTAAAAATAGAATTGGAAGGTTATCTTGCTTTCTTTCAATTACCAGAAATATTTACATAGAGAACAATAAATAAAGCCTATTATTTTAGAATTAATATGGCTGAATAATTGCCATTGTTTTTATTATCCTCAGTTAAAAAGAGCCCATTGTCTTTCTACACAGAAAGGTAAAATTAAAGCTATTTTCTTTGGGGGGTAGGGGGCGGGAAATCGCTCAAAGAAAAGCAATTGTACCTGACTCACCGCATACACAGTCGTTACTTCATTCTCTCTCTCTTTTTTTTTTTTTGGTAACATGTGGATTTATTAGTCACTTCTATTGTCTCTCCTTTCTTGTAGGTTTCTTTTTTTTAAACACTTTGTTATTGTTGTTCAAGTACAGTTTTCTGCCTTTTCTCCCGATGCCTCCCCACAAGATCTATGCGTGTATTGGCTTCACACACCTGACCGGACTGCAGTCTGTGTATTTTAAAGCTTCCAGATACTCCATTTTTTTTTTACGAGGATACCTTAATATTTTTACTTTTTTATTTTATTTTTGTAATGTTATATTATTTTAGGAATTATTTATTGTTTTGACAATGTTATCAGAATCCCTCAGCAATTCAATGCAAGGGAAAAATGCAGAAGGAAAAGAGCCATTAGGACCTAATCAGTTATCTCCTTATGTCTTTCTTTCATGTTTAAAATTAATTTTTTTAAATTTTTGTTTCTCTCCAGAGACTCCATTCTGAACCAGGGAGGAACCCCACTAGTCACGAGGCCCCATCTGTCACTGTTGCAAAGATGTTAGGGTCTGAGCCTGAGGCTCTGATCATGAGTGATGCGCATCTCGAGTTCACGCATTTTGTGGAGTTGGGCTGCCATTTAGAAGAAACAAATGAGCTTTCTGAGGATTTACAGAGGATTCAAGATAAAGGCTAATATGGGAAAGGAGTGAGAAGCCACTGGGGTAAAACGTTCCAAGTTTCTAATTCTCACAGGCAGGCGTTAATGAGTTGTAGAAGAAGCCCCTCTGTAAAGTAAGATGTCTTCAGTTCTCATGCAGCTTTCTTCCAGGCTCCCTTCCTCGAGGACTATCCCGCAGAACTTCCTTAAAGGCCATGATCGGTTTTAATAATGCATACAACTCGCATCTGAATGGTCACACAGGAATTATTCATCAACCACTGAAGATAGGGATCACTACTATCTTCATATTAGAGGTGAGGAATCTAAGGTCAACAGACTGACTTCCCCCCCACAAAAAAAAAAAAAAAAAATCACAGAATCTCTAGACTCCGGGGCTTCTTGGCTGAAAATACACCCAAGCTCTCGCCTTTCGCTCCGAGACAGCCCAGGCTTCCTAAGAAAGATGCTAACCTAAGGAAATATGTGATACGGAGTGAAGTAAACATTGTTCACAAGAAAGGGGAGGCCGAGGGGTAACCTGGGAGGGCAGAATTTCGTGACGACTGGAGAGGAGGGTGGGAGAGGAGAAACAAACTGCCACAGGACAGCTTCTCTGTTCGGAGGTTCCCTCTGGCGAAGGCAAATGACATTCTCCTTGAGTTTAATGAGCCAGCTCTCTTTCAGTTCAGAGTCTAGCAATTTTGCAGATGATGAGCTGTTACATGAAAAAGCAAGACCAATGGGAATTTGATTTACTACCTCACCCTAAACTAGAGCCAAAGACTCTCGGACCTTCGAGGGACTGCAGATCAGTGGTTTCCAAATAGTGTTCCAAGGAACCCTAGAATACACTTCAGGGGTTCCAAATGTTCACTTCAAATTTAAGTTTCTAGGATTATTTTTAAATTAGCTTAAAGCTTAATTTTAAAGTTAATATACAATTTAATTTTAAAAGGTGCACCCCCAGCTACATTATATAAGATGCCAACTGGAGATCACTATGTTAATTTGTGTCAATAAGTTAATTCAGTTTGTGTATCATTTGTGATGCAGTTTTTCCTGTTAAATAAGTGTTAGAGTTCTAGTAATCCATCTCTAATAAGGAAGAGGTTGGCTATGTACCGATCTTTCAGAGAGTTCACAGCAGTGCATGAGTATCCATGTAAAAGTGTGCATTTAGGGTACAACCTGGAGTTCACAGGCACCCCTGACACAGGCTTTCTCAGCCTTGCTGCCACGGGCACCCCGGGCTGGACAGTGTTCTGTGGGAGACTGTCCCGCACGTGTGGGATGTTTACTGGCATCCCTGGCTTCTACCCACTAGATTCTGAGAGCACTTCCCGTTTGTGACAACAAAAGATTCTTCCGGACATGGCCAACTGTCCCTTGGGCACACCCCTGGTTGAGAACCACTGCCTTAAATTAATGCCAGGACAGGTTCAAGTGTATCTGCTTTGAAGAAGCTTCTGATTGTGGCTGACGGACATACGCAGATATGTAGATACATCTGGACCTGGCGCTTACAGTGTGCTCACCACTGTCAGGGAGCACACTGAGCACCTGCCTGGCTTAATTTTTCTGACCCTGACAACAACCCTTTGAAGGAGGTACTACTATTATCTCCCTTTTGCAGGTGAGGCATCTGAGACTAGAGATGAAACAGATTTCCAAACAATAGTTAACTAATAACCAAGTGACTAATACAAAATGACAGACAGCTTTAGTGTACATGGAAAGTTCTAGATGCTTCTTGTCTGTTGTTTAGTATAAGGAATGAGGGTAATTGCTAAATACTGTCAAGTCTGAAGCAAAAAACTTGTTGGTATTGTATTCTTCTTTCAAGTATCTGAAGACACTTAAGTGAAGGGATCCAGAGATTGCAAGGTAAATTGTTTGAAATCTGCCCTCATCTGCAACACCTGCCCTGTGCAAAACGGTGTTTCTTGAAAGTGCAATCAGAGAAACAAATGTAGAAACACACCAGGTGCTAATGGGGCTAAAAGACCGCACCTGATCATAACCCTAAATTCACATTTTGTGCTTATAAAATAGCAACTTTTTTCTTCATGGCTTGACTTTTTTGAATAAATAAATGTAATAAATGTGAACTTAAAAAATAAAGTTATATTTAGAAATATATGTTCCGTGTGTTTTACACATTAACTCTTCACTTAAATTTTGTTTGAAAAAAATGGGCTTACTGTCGAAAATACAAACCAACAAAATAAAACTCATTACTGTTTTCTACTCCCTTATTTTGCAGTAAGAAAGCACAGGCTTAGAGAATGATTTGGCCTTTTGGAAACCACAAAGCTTGTTAACGATAGACCCAGAATCGGAATCTCTCCAGATTACAAACTGATGATGTCCCTTGGATGTACATGAAAGTGTGCATGGCCAGACTGGGGACCTGGGATTTTTTGATAATTTGATGCATTTTTAACTGAGAAAAAAATAATAAACTGCTTTCTAACATCCTAAGGAAAGGGGAAATTTAATTAAACAGTATAATAAAGTGGAGTATTACTTTCAGATGTTAAGCATATTATATCTAAATAGAATGTTTAAAACATTAGCTAAATATTTTTCAACCTTGCTCTCCAATAAGGTAAACTACTTAATTTGCCTTAAGTAGTTTCATAATTAGCATGTAGTGAAGTTTTAACCATCTCGTATTTCTCATTAATCCCCACCTGAGCTAATACTTGGCCACACTTCAGGCTCGGCGTCCCTCCCCGAGACTGCACAGGCCCTCGGTGACACTACTGCAATTACAGACGAGTGACAACGGGAAAACAAAACAGCCTCCGGGGCAGGGTCACGGTAGTAACAATGAGCGGTGCCTCAAGAACGTTAGAGTAAATAAATACGGTTTTTCCCTGTGAACTAAACTACTAAAACTATCACATAATGAGCAGAGGTAGCTATTTGCAGTAATCCACTTAACAGACAGGATATCTCCCTTGTCAAAAGCAGGAAGGCCAAGTCCTGGAAAACCAATCAAGCCATGAGTAAATGTGGAAGAAAGCTGGATGTTAAAGTCGTACTGTTATGTCCAAAGAATGAAATGCATGAACAGCAGGGAACGATTGGAGGTTAGGAAAAAGAAGAAGGAGGAGGAGGAGGAGGAGGAGGAGGAGGAGGAGGAGAAGAAGGCGACCTAAAGACTGGGTAATGTATTTCCAACACTTTTCAGGGGAGTTGGGGACCATCTGCCCCAAATGACACCCCCTCTTGATTGCTGTACTTGTCATTTTAAATTACTATGCCAACATTCTGGTTTATATGTCAGTTTTTTAAATGATTTCTGTTATTGTGGAACACCTAGAGAATCTGAAGAACTCTGGGCTGAGGGAGGCTGTAAAATGTCTGTAGCGATTTCCCTCCCCGATGGCCCAGCCCTTTGCAATGTGACTTTGCAGCTCCTCCCACGAAGGGGTGTAGTTGATTTCCCCACTCTCTGCGTCTAGGCTGGAGCTGTGGCTTGCTTTGGTCAATAGAAGGTGTTGGAAGTGGCCTTGGGCCAGTTCTGGGCTGAGCTTCCAGAAGTCTTGTGCCCTTTCGCCTTCACCTTGGAACCCTGCCCAGTTGCCATGTGAACGAGGCTGGGCGAGCCCAGGGAAGGACTAGAGACCCTGGGGAGCAGAGATGCCATCCTAGCTGAGACCATCCTAGACCAGCCAGCCCTCAGCCAGCCTGGCAGTGGGCTGCAGATGCATGGAGCAGCCCAGGAGGGACCAGAAGCAGCAGCACCCTGTGGAGCCCTGCCCGGATTGCCAATCCACAAAATCGTAAACCAAGAAAATGGTTATCGCTTTGAGCTGCTAAGCTGTGGAAGAGTCTGTGAGTGCCACAGACTCCAGTTCCTAGACCTAGTCCTATAAGCTGAGGTCCCAGAATATAAGACATGAGACCACACCGAGGTACTCACACCCACTGGTGCTGCCTTTCCATGGCCTGCTTACTCTCTGTAGACCACTGCTCCCTATCCCATCTTCTTTCTTACAGCATCATGGATGTGGTTATGGATCTGCAAATCTTTTTTAAGGGAAGTAACATCACAGCCTCTGAAAACCTGACCATTAGAATGTTTCCCTAATCTATCATGGAATACACTGTGGATGATTCAAAGATAAAGATGTTATAAAAGATGCATGATCTCCCCCCACCCCCAACAACTTGAAACAGTTGAAGAAGCAAGATGAATACATAGCAATAGAAAGGACTGGCCATAATGCGAGCGCCAACCTGGGTGATAAAGACTCCAAGTACCACCGCAGTTCACAGTGGGGACCAGCACTAAAGGCCAGGATACCTGGAAAGGTTTAACCTTGGGAACCAGTCTTGGAAGGAAACACTAGCACTTGCAAGGGCCCGGCGGTAGGGGGCGGCATCCCAGGGATGGGGCCCGACGTCACTAGGAATTCTCCACAAAGATAGCGCTGTGGGCCAGAGGTGCGCTGAAATAGCTATTTTAGCTTTAATAACATTATTTTTTAAAAAAGTCTCCCCTCCCATTTTATCTAACAGGAGGAAGACACATGGGACACTACTCTTCAAATTATCAGGCTCCTGAAACAACACAAGTAAAGGCCGAGAAACGGAAATGAGAGGGGCGTGGCGTGTCCATGAGCTGGTGAAGACTGTCTGTTTTTCTCAAGAGTAGCGGGGACAGGGTTACTCCGAAGGAAGGAGCAGGTGGGGGCATAAACTGGTGCAAGAAGCACTAGAAGTGCCCTTCCAAATGCCTCGGAAGGCCTGGGGGCAGGGGGATCGAGGCATGGAGGAGGTGTCAGGGAGGGAGCTGGAGGGGCACGCTGTCAGCTGCACGGGAACGACCGATTGAAGGTCTATTTTGAAGACACGAAAGTGTAACCAGATCAGCGACTGAATTAACATGTAGAAATGATGCCATGGTTTGAAGCCAAGGAAAATAATAACCAGGGAAACAGACGGAGGTCAAAAAGACGGTTCGCTCAGCTGAGAAAAAAAAATTAGGTAATAGCTAATTAAGTGGTCGTGAGCCAAGGCTTTGCAATTAGGCAGAGCTTTGTTCTGTGCCTTGTAGCTGAAGCCTTAACGCCTCGGCTTTCTCATCTACAGTATAGGTTTAATACTGTTGATCACACAGGGCTGTCGGGAGGGTTAAATGGGAACGCACACGAAGTCGTTGGCACGCTGCCCTGCTCAATGTAAGCATAATTGATTGGCAATAATGCTTCTAATAATAATAGTAGACTTAGTAACAATAGTAGCAGCAGCAGTAAGTAGAAGAAGGTATACTTCTCAGGGAAGGAAGAAAATAAACCGAATTCAGTTTTGCAGAAACGTAGACTCTGATTAGTTTTCCCAGGGGTCTATCAAGATGACGTAACTATTCCGCAGGTAGTTCTAGGACGAGGAATGCTCAGTCCAGCTCACTGGGAAAGAAAGATCTGGATTCCAGTCATGACCCTCTTACAGAATTGATGCCAAGTCTTGGTTTCCTCATATACATGCTTGTTAACAGATAGTGTGTTCGGAAACACACTCTACACTAGAAAGCTCTACGGAAATATAAATTGGCCTTATGGTTGCTACTCTATTTGCATTGAATGATTCCTGAAAAGCCTAGAAGTGTTCATGTAACTTCCGAGGGCATCAAGCACAGAGCACTTGGAGAGTGGTCTCCATCTGGGGGCTCTGGCTATCTTTACAACAACGAAGGACTGAGAATGGAGCCAAGTTCAGGTTTTGCTGCTTCCTGACTTTGTGCTTTGGGGTATGGCAGCCTGGGGGAGGAAATGCCGGAGCCAGGCCCCTGGTTTAGAATCCCAGCTCTGCCACTTATTAACTGTGTAAACTTGGGCAAGTCTCTTAACCTCTCTGTTTCTTAGATTTCATCTGTAAATGGGAATACCATCTTGCTATAGGGTTGTTATGAAGTTCAACTGTGTTAATGGAACAGAGTAAATGCTATGTAAGTGGCTGCTAAGGAAAGTAACGTCCCCACCTATGGCTGGGGGCCCATCCAAGTCCCGCTTTCTTGAAATGTTACCTGCTCCTCTTTGTGACACAGGTCAGCTCTGGTTTCACGAAGGCACAAGTCACTGAAGACCAGGAAAGCGTCACACTCTCCTGCTCGTAGGAATCACCAGCAGGTTCAACACTAAAATCCAGGATTGCCTAAGGGCATTTAGGAGGCCTGCATGTGAAGTCCCTAAATGCAGCTTCTGACACCAGGGATTTTAGTCACGTGGTCAGCGAGGGCCCATCGTGAGACAAGTGAGGCAGGGTTAACAAGAGGGGCCACACTGTAGACACAAAGGAAGGTGGCCAAAAATACACCCACTGGGGAAGGTTCCCAGGCGTGGGGTGTGGGGGAGACCCCTGGCCACTGGCACCTAAGTCCTAGGGCATGAATGGCCCAAAGATGGCACTTACTTGAAAGACAGTTCATTTGTTGTGTTGTTTAACAGAAAGCCCCTCAGAGCTGCCAGGCAATAAGGACGACCCGGTTTACTGGGAGTCTCCCATTACCCCTCCTTCTGTAGAAGCACAAACAAATGTATCACAGGATAGATAGGGCATCGGCCATTCACACACTAACCATCCTGTAGCCTCAGGTGCACAGAAGGGACAAAGTAGATGGAGTGGCAGAACAAAGGCTTGTGGGACGCAAACACATTCACCGGCCCCCATTCATTTATACAAGACGACCCTGGCTATTTTATAGCAGCGCTCCTAAGAAATTAAAAACAATTCCGCTTGTACCCATTTGTAAGTCACTGCTTTAAAAAGTCCGTCTCTCCCAGTTAAGATTCAGCAGTGAGTTTATGAAACTAACAAAACGTGGAAGGCCGTATAAAATTTTTTTGGCCTGTTTCCAAGTTAAAAATAGTTGAAATGACTTGTATCTTTTATTTTCAAAAATCAGAGACAAAAAGATATTCCCAGCCAACAACTGAGGGGCCAAGTTTCTGTCAAGGCCTGGGTTATAATTTGGAAAGCCAGAATTAAATTATACATCTTGAAAAGTGTAGTTTTCAGAAAGAGACATGATGTAAGGCCATAGCAGGCAACATTTAATCAGGACTCAGTAATGATATGCCCAGCCCCTCAACTTTCTAGATGAGGCATGAGACTTCCTAGTTCTAACTAGAGAACATTAAGATGCTTCTCCTAATTCTCCTGTCATGAGGCCCCACGAGGAAGAACATGGGGTTTAATGAACATGACTCACCCAGGCCTCTCACCCAGGGCAACACTGACCTCTGCGGAAGGCCCCAGACCCACCTCACACCACCATGCCCCTTTCATGGTCTGGAATACAAAGCAAGGGAGGAGAGCTGTACTGAAAAGAAACTGTATCAGGTACCAAGTTTATATTCCACATCAGTGGTCCTCGGTCTCGGTTGCATGTTAGAATCATTTGAAGATTTTAAAGAGACTATCAATGACTAGGCATTATCCCAGAACAATTAAATCCTAATTTCTGGGAGTGGGCTGGATCCTGGCATTAAAAACGAAACAAAGCAAAAACTCCAAAGCTAGACCAGCTGCTGGGTGCTGGGTCGCAGAGAGAAGGCACAGAAGCAGCAGGAACTTCTGTGCTCTGAGCTCAGGGGAGCCCTCTCCCCTGCACACCCCAGGTCATGTGGCCCCTGGATCCCCCGCCCAGAGATGCAACGGCCTGCGTACATCTCCTGGCTCCCAAGAAAGATCTATGCAAACATGTAGGGCTGCAGCCCTCGAAGACCTGCCTTCTAGGCCAAAACCCTGAGCAAGGTTTACAAAATTATTATTTTTTTCATAGCCCAGAAAGCCAGCAGTGGGGGCTGGCTCCTTCTCTTCCCTAATTCAATTATGGTGCTGAGCCTGGAAAGCCTCGGTTCCAGGGAACAGCATCAATCTTGAAGGACCGAGGAATGTTAAGAGTGGGCTCAGGCAGAAGAAGCATCAGCTGACGACTGGGAGAAGGGGTTTGATTTCACAAGCACATGAGCTGGGATATGTCGAAATCGGGGTGTGGGTGGGAGGAGGATGGAGAGTCTGTTTAAAGCAGCATTCCACCCGTGATTTTTAATCCCACTGGCTTCCCTTAGGTCATCTCTATGCTCGGTTTTAGTGGAAAGAGCAAGAAAGACTCCCCTTAATAACCAAGTAAGAAAGAATCAAGTGTTTCCCAGCTCTCTTTTGGAAACAAGTAGGTATGTACATGCTTGAATCTGTCACTGTGCTCCAGTTCTGTGGACAGTGATGAGGTTGGCACAGAGACTCACAGACGCTGGGCCCGCCAACAGCTGCTCCCTACAGCCCCAGCAGGTGCGCGCACAGAGCCCAGCTAACACTAGGCTCAAGAACAATGGTGTCGTTGTGACGCCAAGGGACAAGGCCCGATGTTGACCATGACTGCACTGCATTTGAGCAGGGAAAGAGCTAGAAGCTCAGCTGCAGTTCTCTGGGGTTTGGTCCCCTGGTCCCAGGATCACAGCCACAGCCACAGTCAGGCACACACAACACCACGGTGACGGCAGCTATCGATTACAGGGCTCGGCCATCCAGAGAGCTAGTGGAATTAAAAAAAAAAAATTCCTTCCAGAAAATGCTGCCCTCCTTGGAACATACCTTCTCCTCCCATGGGCTGCTTCGCCACAGTCGCCGAGTTTACATTTACATCCAAATATGCACACACACAAAAATTACCGATGCATCTCACTCCCTGGTGACTTCGTAACAGGTTGCTAGGTAACAGTGCACACAAGTCAGGTTTCAGGACCTCTAGTAAGCCACCATAAAATAGCTGCACGGGCCTTTTGCATAAATAGTGTGCATTTGTTATCTGTTTTCTTCTGCCAATTGATCAGTCGGTAAATACTGTGACTGCCAAACCGTAAACAAGTTCCCTTCAACAGCTAGCTGAGAAAACAGATCACAATAGAAGGCACAGTTTTTTACCTTAAGCTACCAACTGGCTTCGGTGCTGGTGGAACTCCTGTTCGCAATTCCGGTTTTCAGTTAAGCCCCCTGAGATTGGGACTGGAGTTACTTACAGCCGGATGTGGGGCACCAGGGCTGAGCTGAGCTGGAGTGGTGTACCCTACACCAAGTGTTTTATCTAATACTTCCTGCTGCAGGTTTGAAAACTTCCCAGGGTGGTGAAGTATAGGGAATAACCCCTTACTAAGAGTTACCCCACCTTGGGTTTCCCCATTAGTAAGGAGATGTCTGTCTCTCTTTCTGTGCTATGCTAAGTGCATTCCCTGGTTTTGCACTAGAAGAGCCCAGGAAAGGAGCCCTTGGGCTCTGCTGTTGGCGGGAGAGACCATCAAGGAAGAACCGAAGATGATGGGGAGGTAAAAACTAAAGTGTCAACAGCAAAAGGGACACTAGAAGCCTGTGCTTCCCTCCCTCCCTTCAGTACCCCCCTCCCCATTTCAAAAATGTTTCAGTATAAAACCAGGAAGTCTCTAAAAACTCAAGTTCCCTTAGATGAGCTGGAAGAAAAGGAAGGTGGCAGGGGGGTGGGGGAGTAGAGAGCATCCTGTTTGTCTGAGCCCAGTCAGATGCACTTGAACTCCTAGGACTTGGTCACTCCCAGCGTAGGACTGCCTCACTCACACCTCACTCACATCACAGGTCTGCTTGCCTCACTGGACTCTGCTCTCTTTTCTTCCACAGCTCATTTCCGTGAGGCCTCATTTCCATCCCCTACCTTTTCTCATTCCTTCCAAAGAGTGTCGGGCACTCCTGAGGGGCAGAGATCTGGGGTGTCAGGGACATTCCAGAAGACCTGACTGAAGTGTCACTGAGCATGGGGTCTTCCGAGTGAAACCGAACCTCTAATTCACCTGGCAATGACATTTAGTGAAATGCGACTCACAGTCCATTTAAAGGAAGGCGGTGACCAATTATTCTCCATTTAAAAGGGTATTGTCAATCTCCAAAGAGCTGAAATGGCATTTGGAAACCATCGTGGGGACTGCCGTCTGCACTGCAAGACAGAACTGATTCTCAGCCGACCTTTCCCCACCCTCCACATCGCCTTTAAAATTTAAAATCGTACTTTTAAAAAATGAAATGAGGAGCAAGCAGCACGATCCCACAATGTTTTATCATTCCAAAGACAGTCAGGCAAAGCAGCCTCCCTCAGCGTCTCTACATGCCCCATTCAACTCCACAAACTTGATCAAAGACATTGAAAACAAACAAACAAACAAACAAACAAAAAAAGACAAAAACTTTTTTTAAAAAAGCCACATATAATTTGATGGTGAAAGTGATATCAATTAATAAGAATAATTGTTTATAACTTATACTCCATATCTTTCCAAATGGCATTTGGGCAGCTGGAAAATAATTTTTTCAAAAATTCTAATTCCACTTTACGTGAGGTCAAATTCATGGAGACAGAAAGAGGAAGAGCGGTCACCAGGAGTTGGGGGGGAGGGACGGGGAGTTATTGTTTAATGAAAAGATGAAGAGTGGAGGCCGATGGGGATGACGGTTACACAGCAGTGTGAATGTACTTCACGCCGAAGACCTCGCACTGAAAAATGGTTAATTTCGTGTTGGGTATATTTTACCACAATAAAAAGTTTTCCACTGGGGAAAAAACAAATTCTAAGATAATCTTTACCATTTAATCAAATTTTAAAAGTCTCTAATTCCTAATAGTAGCCTCTGTATATAGGCCCTTTGAAAAAACCTTTCAATTTAAAAACAAAGAACGTGAGTAATGCAAAATGAAGTGTCCCACACAGCGCTTTAAAGAACCCAAGGCAGAGACAAGTTCAGTAAGGGCCAAGGTCACACAAAGAACTGCCACTGAGCTGGCTCGCCATGTGACCTTTCCCCCACAACAAGAGTCCATAAAGGAGAAAAACCCGAAGGCCATCAGTCAGCTCTGCTGTTTCTAGACCCAAACCACAGCCAATGCCAACTTCCAAAGGACTGGGGGAAAAGTCCAGGGAAAATGTGTAAAGGTGCAGACTATTAGAATTTAAAGGGACCTTGAAATCACCTAGTCCTACCAGTTCATTTTACAGATGAGAATACTGGCAGAGAAGGGGGGGAGAGAGAGAGAGAGAATACAACCCTATTCAAGTACCTGACAGCTTCATGAGAAAATCAGACGCCATCTTAACAGAGATGTCCTGGCTGAACAATGCTGACGCACTGTTGGCCACATACTCGGAGGGGTCTTTCAGCTTTGTGTGGTTGGCCGGCCTGTCGGCAGCATTCAGGGTAAAGGAGGCTGGCAGGCCGTTATCTTCCTTGGGTTCCTCCTTCACCAGCAAAGGCGAGATGCCAGCCCCACCCTGGCTAGTCCTCTCTGGAGTGTTGGCCGTCATCATGGTCCCCACTAGCTCTGTCCCTCCTCCTTCCCTTTGCTGCCCCAGGCAGGCACTGTCACTGAGGTGGGGAGATCCCTTGACATCTGGGTCTGGGATCTCCTCCTTCACCTTGGCTTCTGTCCTCAGGAAGTGCTGGTGGCAGCGCATGTGGAGCTTCAGGCTGAAGTGGCGTGAGGAAGTGAAAGGGCACAGCTGGCACTGAAAGGTCTCTCCCCGGTCCTGGTGCTGATGAACCTGACGAAGAAGCAAGAACAGTGAGCTGTCCACCGTGTGCTCATGGGCAACGCCTCGCTGCGTATCCACACTAGTCATCAACAATCTCCTCACAGCACAGAGGGCTGGCCCAGGAAATAAAACAACCAGAGGGGGGCATTTCATTACTGTGCTCCAGGTGACGAGGTCGTCCCGAAACATAAAGCGGGTCCACGTAGGTTAAGAGTCCATTACTAGAGCCGTGCGCTCGACGGAGGGTGGTGTCGGCCCGTGGAGGCCATCGGGGTAGAACCCTCTTAATAGTCTGGTCATCTGATCTCAGTCGGTGTCCTCAGAGAAAACATTATACACCGAGCAGATGCAAACTTACCTAATTACTCGTTGGGGTCAAAACAGGTCACCTGTCATGTAATTCCTCTCATAATAATAATACTTAGCATGTTCCCAATGACTATCGCCCAGAGAATCAGTGACGTTTTGCAAGCATAATTTCAATTTTTCAAAATGCTTTTCTAGGTAGTTAAGGATGTGGAAAAAGATGTCTCCAGAGTTTTCCCATTTTAATAGACAGGGAAATTGAGACCCCAGGGCCAGTGGCTGGAGCAAAATTACATGTGAAGAAAGCAGAGTGTGCAGGGGCGACCGCTGCCAGACCCCCACCAAGAATTCTCAGCGAGATGAAAGCAGTGTTAAGCAGTGTTTCCCGCCACAGTGGTTCAGGTGTCTGCAATGGACGCATGCACACTTTGAAATCCAGCTCCAGTCTTGCATGCACGTCTATACCAGTAAAAATTGCGAGGAACTTTTTTTTCTTCCTGTCACTACCAAATTTAGCGCTTGAAAAAGTGAGGAAATCATTGCCCTGGCCTGAGCCAGGCTTCGAGCTGGCAGGTGCTCCTCAGCTTGTTAACCCCCCTTTCATCTCTGCCAGCGCACTTCAGCGCTGCCCTGCCGCATACTGCTATTTCAGGACTGGCCCTCCCTTGCGTAAAATCTGCCAATTGAGTGGATTTGGGCCAAATGATTTGGGGAGATGTGTGATCTGGGCAAACAAGTCAGTGATGGGAATTCAAAAGCAAAACAAAACAGACACCTCATCTGTCAGAATGACTGGAGTGGGATTTGAACCGAGGTCTCACCAAGGTTAAGGGCCAGTCCGTGAATCCACTGCACCACCTGGCCCCTCTGCGAAGGTTTCCTTTCCAAGAAAGCAAGTTTTACTACAGCTGTTTATGCATTCTGAATGCAATCCAAAAGTATTATTCACCAGCCAAAACATACTTTTAAATAATGTTAAGTGACCAACAAAAGCAAAGAAATTAAACATTAATGGTGAGATCCTGTCGCTACAGCACCCCACTGTGGCTTTTTGAAAAAAACAGCAGAAAACATTCTGGGTCCCCCAAAGCATGAATTTTCTCAACAGAAATCACCATCGAAACTTAAATTCAGTTGCAGCAAAGCCTTGCCCATTAAAGCCCATCTCTGCCAGGTCTGGAGGGGCTGGGCAGTGCTGGACCAGGATGCCACACCGTCACTGGCTGTGGACATCACCCATCTCTGCGCTTTCACAACAAAGGGATCTCACTCTGGAGCTGATGGGTCATTTGCCTTCTCACCGAATCAGGAAGATCTCCTACCGCTTCTCCACCCAATTCACACAGAGGCAGGCACCTTGGGGCCTCAGGTCACAGTCCCAGGAGACCCTGACAGGTCCTGTCCCAAGCCTGCCCTGGAACCAGGCGGTAACGGTCACAAGGCAGAAAGCTTCTGGAGTCCCTGGGAGAGTGCAAGGTGGGCAGACTCCACCCTAGAAGTGTCCTTACACCTACTGACCCAGGGGAGGAGAGGAGCTAATCCAAGAACAGAAGCTCCAGAAGCAGCTTCTGGAAGAAGGAAAAGCACAGAGTGAGCCCCCGTTCTCAAGCCGGAAGGGAGCCCTGGATGGAAAAGAGTCTGTGGGCAAATATTTCACGTGGCTGCTTTTCCATTGGGTCCTGGCCTTGCTATATTTAGTTGTGGAAAAATCCGTGGATGTGGTGTTGACTATTGCACTTACAATTTTATTTGAGCTACACCTTTCCGAAGGGGCTGTGTACCCCATTTGACCTTGGAGAGACGTGTTAGCTCCATCCTCCTGTTGCTGTGTCTCTCCTTCTCTTCTGACTGAAAAGCACTTTCTGTTGCAATTTTTATTCTCTTCAGCTTAACACTGACTTCAAAATCCTTCTTACTCTGCTCATGAGAAAACACACTTGTCTAAAGCACATCACTGTTTCCAGGCCACAGAGTGATGTACTTACTAACTGCTTTTTGCTTTTGCAGCAAAAGCAATCACCCACCCTATGGGGTGGGAAGTGAAGGTGCTGTTACATCAGTAGGTCCAACTCCTCAGGCAGAGGACACAGGGAACCTGGGGAAACACCCACTCCCCCGCCCTTGGGGGACCTGGCCAGTCAGGGGCTTCCCCAAGAGTCACCGCCCCTTAGATGGCAGGCCCGAGACGAGCAGAACTCGGCATCCCGACTCTGGTCCACTTTTCTTGCCATTACTTTACCCATGTTCTTTATCTTAGCAGTCCTCCTCACCGTTTCTGTTCAATTTCAGCTTATGAATTTCCTATTTAATTCCTGTATGCTCACTCATCCAGGAAAGTTGTAAAAGACTTAGTGGAAATCTCAGATAACCCTGAGGAAGCTGGAGGCATTTACATCTCCTTCTGCTGCGGCTCATAAAAACATGTGCACAGTGTATTAGCGAGGAAAGGCAGGCTTAAAAAAACATACAGTGCCTAGCACCCAGTAGGAACACTGTCAATGCTACATTTGTTGGACAAATAAAGAAGAATCCCATTTTGTTCTTAAATGAACCTCTATAATTAACATGGAAGGAGACGCACCAGAATAGCACTTAGGGTTATTTCTGCGTGATGAGATTAAGGGTCAATTTTATATTCTTTTTTTTTTTTTACCAATTTTTCTAAATTAAACACTAAAGATATTATCACAAAAGGCGGAAACAATAACATTTATTTTAGAGAAATCCAATTAGACCATGTCACTAATTTATTTCTAAATGTAAACGTTAATGTACATTCAGAAGGCTTTCGGGTAATAATTCCCGTATTAGCTACATTTACCTAGTGTTTCTCTGCACTGGGCTCCGTTAAGTGGCTGATTCCATTATCTCATTTAACTCTTATAACAACTCCATGAGACAGATTGTATAATTATTATCTCCGTGAACAGAAATGGAAGCTTGGAGAGGTTAAATGATTTGCCCAAAGTCTCACAGCTACCAAAAGGCATGGGACTGAGATTCCAGCTAAGGTTTTCCTGACCACACAGTCTGAGATCTTAATCTATAGACTATGCTGCCCCCACTTCTTAGACAGAAACCGTTTTTAGAAAATCTCTCCATCTTTGTAATCTCCGGTGAAGGCAGTGGAGGGTATCTATGTACTCCTAAAACCACAACTATTGCATTTCCATGTGGACTATTATTTGCAAAATTTAGCAAAATTCGAGTATGTCTAATGAAAATAAAACCACAAATCCTTTGATGAAAGAATTTTTTCAAAAAAAGGGTCCATAAGCGAGGTGCAGAGCAGAGACAAGAAACAGGACACCACTTGATAAAATTAAACTTGTATGAACCCTTCTCACACTTCCCTTATCACAAGCTCAGTCGGAGCTCAACAGGTTAGGACACGATGTGTTTGAGCGAAGCAGTCATTTCACACAGCTGCTTTATTGTGGAGGTTATTGATCTATTCTGAAAGCATCGTGAGACCCCACCACCTGCAAAGCCCTCGCCGCTCTCCTCAATGACGCTGTCATGGCCGCCGGTCTGTATCATCCCGGCCTCAACTCATCTCTCCGCAGTTTCAGGGTCAGTAGTTCCTGCTCCTGAAAACCCGGCTTTCCCCCCCATGGGTTTATAAATACGTTGTTTTACGTGACCCTGAGCTGAAACCAAGCTTACAAGGTGTCAGGCGAGATGCAAGTTTTCTGCTCACTGAAGCTTTAAATTTGTCAGACCTGATTTCTGAACACAGCGTAGGACACAGTAATGAAAACAAATTTTACTTTTAAAGGCCTTTCTTTTGAAGTCTCATCCTGCTAGCAAAATCCACTTTGCAGGTGTAAAATAGGAGGTTTTACTTTGGGAAGAGGTGATAGAGGATGAGGAGGGTTAAAGGAAAAACTAAGTAGGCTCGCTAAAATTCAGCCAACTGGAACTCCCGGTTAAATGGATTCTGAAGATGAAGGGCCTGCTACTCCCAGCAGAAAAAGGCAAATGATAGAAAACAAATAACATCATGAATTTAATTTTTTTTTTTTTTTACTTTCTGAGCTATTTCCTAAAGTCGATATAGGCTCTGTCTGCTTGCATTTTTTTCTGGAGCTACAATGATGAACAGTGATTACTGATGTAGTCAGAAGGGTCAGACAGGATTTTGAAACAAGCGAATATCTTAATTATGTACATAAACTACACTTCTCATGGCGGGGAAGTAAAAACTTTATAAACAATGTCAACAGCCAAACCATACTGAAAATACCAATAAAAATGATTGTTATCATTAAAGTGTTAGGTGACAGTTACTGAAATTACGTCACTATTAAAGAACATCTCTGTGACAGATACTTTACTAATATCATCTCCTTAAATACTAATGATAGATCTTCCAACATTACCACTCCCATTCAACAGGTGAGAAAATTAAGCCTAAGGGCTCAGGTGCTCAAGGCCACTTAGCTAGTAAATCGCACACTAAGATTCAAATGTGGGTTCAAAAGCACGTTCTCTTTTGATCTTGAGTTTCCCCCTTGAATTTCAGACAAAACCCTTAGTAGTAATGGCATTTGCTAAAGAGATTTCTAGACAACTAAGTTTTTCCCCGTCTCATGTAAGAGTGACGCACAGATGCTACTCAATGCTCTGTATGTCCATCACAGGCATGAGCCCACCTGTTTTCAACAGGACATTGTGAACAATGTCCTTACCTGCTGGGTAAGTGTGACCCTGGGAATGATAACAGCTCAAGCATGGACAGCCTCAGGGAGGACTCGGTTGTGGCAGGAAGGGCCGATCCTCCCACGGGGCTAACGTTGAAGCCCAGGTGTCTTTCAGAGTCCCCCCCACCTCCTGTCAGGTTCCTCTGGGTCTGTAAGCAGAAGAGGGCAGTCTCTCCAGGAAGGCGGGTGGGTCCAAGCGCCCTCTCTCTGGGGCACAGGTCCAGCAGCCCTTCCTGTACTCTTTCCGCCCCTCCAAGCACCCCAGAAACGCATCACCATGCAAGGGTTGGTTGGGCTGCGGCTCCCCTAAGAGGGACAGCTCTATGCTATGTGTATGATTTGGAGACTGAAGGTTCTCTCCGTCTTTAAGTTCTTGGCTGTAAATGGGAAACGAAGACCTTCACAAGAAGACTCTTTTCCAGGTGCTTTATTTTGGTTGCAATCTACCTTGTGACCTTGAGCCCGGCCACCCCGCAGTGGCCCCTCTCCTGCTCGGCTGTGCCCGCCTCGTTGGAAGGTCTGTCTGCGGCCGGCTTACCTTCATGTGGGATTTGAGATTGTCCTTGCGAGCACACCGGAATGGACAGAGTGGACACTGGTGGCTTTTTAAACCTGTGTGAATCACCATGTGCCGCTTCCAGTAACTCTTCCTTTTTATAACCAAACCGCATATCGGACACTGAAAAGGCTTCCCGCTTTCCTCTTCGGAGGCTTGGAAGAAGGAGAGAGAAAGGAACATTAAAGAAAACAGAAAGGTATATGCAGCACTAGATCAAGATCACTGAACATGGTTTGACGTTTCTTTCTTGGCAATCCCTGGACGTTATTCAGGAAGAAGTTTTGCAGCTGTTTTTCTTCAGGGAGAAACCCATGTTCATCTCATGACTTCCCTCTGGGTTCCATTTTTCAAAATCTGATAGTGCTGCCTCGTGGAAGTCTTACTTCCAATGGCCGCCCCACACTCAGGAGTCAGACACCTGCAAAGGGGCTTCGCCTCACCTGTCCTCACGCAGCCCGGAGTGGGCTCAACTCAGGGGCTTTGTTTCCGGGAGAAAACTGCCGGACTCGAGTCCACCTATGAATTCCTGAACTTGGAAAATGACAAGAAATAAAGACAAATCAAACGGGACAGAGCGTAACCCACTGCACAGGGGCTGAAAACCTAACGGCCACCATAAACCTCACAAACTGAACTCCAGTGGAGACGAATTTTAGGATCCCTACCGCTGACTTGTTCAGTTATGACTCAAGCAGATGCTGCCACTGCCAGATTAGTCATTGGGGGTCTGAAGGTCAGGGTTTACACCCCCTTATTTCTGTCCCTCTGACTGCCGCTAAGAAGATGCACAGTCTTCCTCCGCGCTGCCACGGCGCCCTGCTGCCCACCTTAAGAAAAACTACCAACCTGCTTCAATTTCTCAGGAGAGCAAACGCACCAGCTGGTTCCCCCAAGGAAAGCTCAGCTCACTCTCTCATTCCCCATCTCCACGGCGAAGGCTCTCTGCTGTGACACTGAGCTGCCAATATTGATTGGCATTGGTCAGTGCCACGCCAGCCTTGGCCATTGGGAAATATAGACAATCACCACAGGTAGAGTTCAGGTCTCAAACTTTCCTTTCTTAATCATGAGGGATCGGAAGTATTTGCAAACCGTGACATAAATTGCAATGCACTCATAAAATAAAATCCATGAAGCCATATTTTAAAAATGAGGTATGCTATAGAAGGCAATACAGAAGCATGCCCAAAGTATTCAAGGGTGAGTGGGTAAACTAAGACATGAAACGGTGTCTGGGGTGTTTCTATTTTTGTTTTCTAGAAAACGGGAATCAATCGCTGCTGAAACCATCAGGTGAAAGGTTGACAGGGAACTTTATAGAGGACGGATCAGGCTGACAACACAAAACCACTGATTAATCGTAACGTCACTGAAAAGGGAAAAGACGTTGTGCATCATCTGAGAAGCCTCTTGTGAAATATTCTTACACAAAATTTAATCAGGCCTCTATCTAATGAGCAGTTTCCTGGAAATACAGGTGATTTAAACAACACACTGAACACACAAAGGGGACAGAATCAGCCAAACTCAGAACGTGGGAACATCTGTAGGACAAATGACCCAGTTTCTTCAACAAGGAAGTAACATTTTCAAAAGGGCAGGAGTTATGGATGAAAACACATATAAAAAATGCAAGGGGTGAAGCTTATTTTGATCCTGATTATAAAATTATAAAATAACACTTTTGAGAAGAATTGAAGAAATGCTGATTATAGCCTGGGTGTTCTATCATCTCATGTAACAACTGTGGATCCTGTTAGATGGGACAATAGTCAGTGTGGTTATTATTTAAAGTCCTTATCTGTTGGAAATATATATGGAAATATTTACAAGCAAATGGACATGTCTGTGACCTGCTTTAAAATACTTGAACAAAAAAAAAAGGAGGAGGAGGAGGAAGAATGGGATGAATCAATGAAACAAACAAAAAAGATATCCTTTTATTTGTATGAAAATTGTCTGGAAGCAGACCCAGGAAACCATTTAAGCAGTTAACTTATAAAGATTGTGGATTAAAAGACAGGGGTCAGGGAGGGAAACTTTCGTTTTTATTTTACATTCTTTCGTACTATTTGAATTTTTTAATGCACATGTTACTTTTATCATTTTAAAAGGACATATTCCTAAGTGTGAACTTTAAAATAATTTTATATTTTCACTGAGTCAGCTGAGTCTCTACACGCAAAGAACCACTTCAAACAGATGGGACCAGAAGGGTTCTGGAATAAAGTTAGGGCATTCCAAAAATGCTGTTTTACTGAGACAGGTATAAGCAATATTGGTTAGTTTGACCAAGTAACTGGAAAGAGAATTCTCTATCTAAAAATATACCCTTCAAGCCGGGAAATTCTACTTGTGACATGTTCTATTACAAGTATGTCGTCTTCCGATTGGGGGACAGGGAGGGAATGGAGGGTTTCCTTCTACTCTAGGAAGAGCACAATTTTGAGTTTCATCTACAGGCTTTTTTTATTGATGCACTTGAGCTCTCCCTGCTGTCTATTTCTGTTGATTGCCTCCGCTGACCTGGAGTCCCACCTCTGATTGGGCCTTGCATTTTCCATCCTTCATTGTCATTTCCTTCACTCTGGTATCTTGATCACAAAGACTGCACGTTGAACAATAGATAGGAGAGAAAGGACTGAATCAGGCCTCTAGGGGAGATACTGTCATAAGCCAGAGAGAGGGGAGAGGAATGATAATGATGTCTACTTGGGGTTATAAGAGAACATTAAAGAACAATAGTAAGAAACAGGTACACAAACAGGCTGCCACCAATTCCCATCAGGAAATACTCCCTACTATATAACGCCCGCACTGCCTAATTTTACAGAATTGTCTGGAAGATGAGAGAAAACCTGAGATGTCTTCTACTGGCTGAAGATTGTACAGCACATCATAGGAAGGCAATAACAAGGAACACCGGCATCTTCCCCGGACGCCTCGCTTTGCCTAACGTGAGCACCCCCGGAGCTCCCCGCTCCACCGCCTAGCCTACACTGCCAGTGCAGTCCAAGGGCACTGCATGTTAACGTTTGGTATAAACCTGTTTTATTTCCGAGCTCCGCTTCCTTAGTTTTAATTAATACCAAAACATACATGAATCGTGTACAAATTAGGGTGCCCTTGGATTGACTGGATAAAGAACACTCACGATGAAAAAAAAAACCTAAACGCAGGTTACATGGTCAAACAGCTACACTACTACAACCATTTGAAATTTTTAACCCATGGTGGCAGGAAAGGAGGAAAACAATCCAAATGAAAAAGTAACCAGAATACAATAATCAATCTTCAAAGTTGGCCAGTAATCTCCCCTGATAACATCTGCGTCTTTATTTGTTCAGGGAAAAAAGATTTCATAGTTGAGTAAGATGCCCTCCATGTGTACATGACGTAAACTAATTTAAAGAAAGGAGGAAGTAAGGATGTATTCTATTTCGTGTGCCAAACTATTTCCAAGGAGCTGACAGCTGTATCTAGAGCCTAAGGAAATACGACCACTTCCTCAAAATAATCCACACATTCTTGAGGCAACAGGATCGAACGTTCATGATTTTACCTAGTTTACAACTGTCTGATAAACAATTTCCCCCAAATATATCACTAGCTAATTATCATCACAGCAAACAAAACTAAATCCCATCAGATGCTAATCAGCCCAGTGGGATGGAAAGCTACTAATTTGTTATGTTGGAGAAAACATGTTCTTTTTCTAGGCAATAATATTATTGGAATAAGAGAGATAATAAATGTGTGTGAAATGCCTGTCACGCAGTAAATGGAAGCTATTGGTAGCAGCTGTAACAGTAACAGTGGTGACAATAAACTCTGGTCATGCCCTCCAAAGCAGAAAACTCACCATTAGAGCAGATGTAAATTTAAACAACTGGCATCACATAATAAATACATAGCTCGGGGCCTGGCCCAACTTGGTAGCTTGTCACTGGAACCAAGACGAAGTGAAAGAGCAAGTGTCCATTGTGCTGCTCAGGGAGGGTCTGCCTCAGCCTAGACAGACTTCTCCTGGCAGGAAAAGAGAGAGATGGAGAAAACAGAAGAGGAGAAGAAGAGGGTGGAGCGGGGAATTGGCGGGGCAAGGACGGAAGTCCTCGCCTTTGTGTCTCCAGCACCCAGAACAGTGCCAGGACAATGTACAATTTAGTACCTGTGTGTTAGGTTGTAATAAGATTAGGTGGAAAGGGTGGGGTCGAGAGAGTATGGAAAAGTGAAATGAGCACTGGATGTGGAAGGAAAAGACACAGGAAGCTGCCAAGTATGTCCCAGTGGAAGTAGGGTTAGCCTAAGACTGCATGCCTCCCACACAGCAGCCAATACACCATTCGAATGAATGGCTGTATAAACAGAGGGATGGATCTCTATGTGCTTACACCTCACCTATTTCCAAACTGAACCTGGAGCAGCTTATAATAAAAATGCATACAGTACGACTACCTTATTAATGAAGTACAACGATGTATGGTTAAACTACTGACAACGGACCAGAGCGGCGCTGCTCAGAACAGGGCAGGGGTAGGGGCGTGGGGGTTGATTGTGAATTTTAAGAAGGAATATATTTAATTTGTTTTTTAAATTATGTTTTTTAGTTGATAGAGTTAAAAATAAACAGAAAGTAAAAGCAAGGAGCTTTTACGCAGGAAGAAATCTCGCCGATAATTCCCAATAAGCCGGGTTCAGAGATGAGGAAAGTGAAGCGACTGTAAAGTTGGGGCGGGTGGGGATTAGGGCCGATCTCTTTGCCGTCGGTGCTCTGCCCTGCGGCCTACCTATACATTCGTGAAGCAACAGCACCGAAACCTCCCTGGACTGAAAAAAAAAAAAAAAAAGAAGAAGAAGAAGAAGAAGAAAGAAAGAAAAATAAAATCATATTAACTTACTAGCTTTAACTGAAGGAAGGTATTTTTTAAAAAATAAATTTAATTATTTTGTAGGCTTTGAAATCAAACTTTCTCTTGTTAGATCCTATGCAACGATCTGCAGAAAACTGAGATAACTGGCAAGTGGGTAGTCTTTTCATACAAACCTTACCTCACACGTAGGAGGAGTTCAAGGTGCCAGGGGCCCCAGGGTGCAGAGTCCACCCATGACCACCATCTGCCCTCCAGGCCTGCCAACCCTCCAGTGCACCCCTGTGTAAGAGGACCCGTCCTCCTTCCAAGCGACACTGTGTCGATGCATGCATTTAATATCTTTTAATAGAATTTCTCGGGCATCTCTCAAATGCTATTTCAGGGGAACAAAAAACTGTGTTAGCAATGGATATCACTGGGTTTATCTGTTGTTATTGACACTGATATCATCAAAGCATGTTTTAATAACTGGTCAGTGTTCAATAAAACTAAGAAGTCTGATATCCAGAGGCAGTCTAAACTGGAGTCACTGGGGAAATACAACTGAGATCGGCGACAGATAGTTCCGAATCTTGATTAAAAAGTGAATTTTCTAAGCAAGTTCCTGTCTGCGATCATTGCCAGATTACAGCTGGAATAACCATAGACCAAAGGGAGTATCAGAAGGGGTACCCTCACTTTCTGGAGTGTCTATGCTTTTGCAATCACGTTAACATCACGTAAACTGACAGAAAACCCCAGCCAGACACCCCCTAGTTATTGACCCAGGAAATGTTCTTAGCCCTCAGGTGCATGAGACCAGCTTGCACCTGGGCATATTTAAATTTTATTCACAAAAATAAGATGTTTTGGAGACCCTCTGTCTGAAGCTCTCCTTATCATCTAACTAGGAGCCTGGCATCCGGAGAACCTTGTAGGCCTGCTACAAAAGTCGTCTGTAAAATAAAAACCATTTACTTTTTTTTATCCTGAGCTGCAACAGAACAGTAGCTTCAAAGAGAATTGAGTCAATGTGTGACATTTATCTTTATAGCAAACAGACATAATCTCCCTTCCATCGTGTCCCCTTTCAGAGGAGCAGCAGAGCATGTGCCGGGGCACAGGGTCACATGAGAGAAACCTCCTCCTCAAGTGTCACGTCCGGCTCGCAGGGGGAAAGGCTACTGAGCAGTGGATGCTTTAAGGAATTAAATACACATGACCTGGCAACAACCGAATCCTATTCAAAAAAGAGGAGTAAGGCCAGACCTGAAAGACACATTTTTTTTCATGGTTTGGACTTCTCTTGACCTAAAGAAGGTCAAAGAAATGCTTGAGTCTAAATTGCTCAATACATTGGCTTTTCTAGCACATACCTTTGTAACTCTAGAATCAACTTGATATGGCCTTTTTGCAACATTTAAGAAATAGCTTGAAAACGGAATCCCTGCTTGAAGTCAGATGGTGTGTAGTTTATTTTTGTGGATTTTTTTGGTTACTATTTCTTTATTTAAGTTATAAAGCAATGATATTAGAATTGTTCTCTCTCCTGTGGGAAAACGGTCCACCTATCTATTTTGAATTAAACTAATATTTCTTTCTAAGGTAAAGGGAAAAAATAAAACTATGAAATGTTTGGGAACATGGGTGACCACTCTCACATCCCCACAAACGCTTTTTAGGTAGAACCAAGGGATGTGCAAATCCAGCCCCCGGGTTGCCCGGAAACCAACAGTATATACAGCATGTAAAGGGGAGGGAGGGGGGCCAGATGGAGACACACCTTCCCTTCCACCCCTCAGATTCAAATATCAGGGATCCAAGTAACACCGACCAAATCATCTCTCCATGATATAAAGGTAAATAACAAAAATAGATATTCCATCAACTCCTCCTTAACCCACACTCTAGTAACGATGCTGGGAAGTGAGGGCACTCGCTTCAACTGAGAAGTGAGCAGAAGCACCCCCTCTGCTACTTCCGGTCCATGCAACAGGAAACAGAACCTGAATTTAGGAGGCGTCCACGCAGATGGATGCATGGAACACTTTCCGAGTGACCATTTCAAGAGCCCGCGAGTTTTTCTCTGCAGGGATATCTCCCCTTGCATGAGTTTACAAAAATGAATGGTTTTTAAATATAATTACTGCATCCGTGGGGCCGCTTCACCGAGTTGGGTTGTGGACAGGGGCATCAAAACAGGAGGCGCAGGTGCCAGTCCGCAGCACAGCCCCAGTCCGAGAAGTTCCTCTCTCCTCTTTCAGTGTGAACGGCTTAAACATTCATTGATTAAGATATTAAGTGTCTCAGCAACAGAATAAATTTAGTAAAGAGAAGAGAAAAAACGATTTCTTATAGAACTCCATATCAAACCCTGCTGAGAAGCTCATTCAGGTGTTGGCATGAACTCAGTGCATTTAAACCAAGAAAGGAACCTGTCTCCCTCGGGTGTACATTGTACAACAGAACAGGCCAAAAGTCTCCCCCACACTGGAAGCTCAGGACCTCCTCCTGGTCTTTACATGCATCTAGTCACCTGAGTGAAAAAACTACTTCACAACTATTGCTGGTTTTATCCAAGACACTTAAAAAGGACAAAGCCGCTAGTTTTTCAGGAGGCACAGTTTCATCAGTTACCTTTCTCCAATTCTTCAGTGAACTAAGGTTTATTATTAATTTTATATGAGGTTTTCCAGGCAACTGATGTCCAGGTGAATTTGCAGTGTAAACACCATTAATACATTTATTCAATAACCAGATGCACAGAATATTTATAAAATTACATTTTACATAGAGCCATGCCTCTCTTTCTGCTTCTACCTTAAATAAAATTTTGATGAATCAGGGGTGATTTGTTCTGTAGCAAGATTACCCAGCTCCCTCTGCTCTTCTCCTTGTTTCCAAATTTTAGCCATTTCTCTCTATTTTACCAGATGGCAGGTGTGAAGTGAGGAGAAATGAAACTCAGAACTGATAAACATTTCAGGATTTTATTGACACTTTGGAAACTCTGGCGTGAACAATTTGGACCGCTTAGAGTCATAAAAATTCCAGAGATCCATTTTCCTAGTTGTATTCTGCTGTTTACACAAGTTTTAAAGTAATTATAATGAGTGCATATAGCTCACTCAGCAATTCAAATGGAAATTTGTCATAAATGCGTCAAATTGATGTTAGCTGCGATCGTTCAGTCAATTATTTGCCATTCTAAACCCTCTTCATCAATGTGGCTGCAAATAATCAAAGCTGGCTAGACACACAGAACGGCAGTGTTTATACTGATGGGGACACACAGAGCCTACTTCCTGTTCGAGTCTGGCAGGATATCCTCAGGAGACATCTGTAACTCCATACGTCCATCTCCAGGACCGCATATTTATCATGCGCACGATTTAAAAACAAACCAGTCCAAGAAATGATGTTTCCACTGTGAGAGCTCAAATGACTACATTTCTCCCTCAGATGAGTAACTCGCTCTACAGAACAGAGACTTCTCCTTTGGAAAGACTGTCCCCACCAGAAAAAACTTATGATTCAAATTTTCCACATGCACGTTCCCTCAGAATCTGATTGGGCTGGAATGAAATAAAGCACTTGCAGGAAATGCTTTGATTAAGTCTGAATGACAATATTCTTCAGAGTTCTTGTGTGACAAGGAATTACAGAAGAGCGGGATAAGTGAAAGGGGCTTAAATTCCACAAAAAGGTAATAAAAATGCTAACATAAAAGTATCGAGTGTGAAAAATTAGGGCAGAGTAGTTGCTCATTCTACAAAAGTCCATCTGCGATGGAGGCGGCGGGAAGGGTGGGCTCCCCCTTGTCCAATGTTTCAAAAGCAGCCTTCCCCCCTATGCTCAGTGATGCCACAGTCTCCATGACAAAGATGCTTTGATCTTCTCCCATTAAACATTTCTTGTATGGACCTAGCCTGAACCTGGTAATGAAAAAAATCATGTCTATGAAAGGGAGGAGAGTACTGTGTATCTCCAATATTATTCATTACCTTTCAACGATGAAGCTATTTGTGAAGTCTTTGTGTCATGCACACATGAAAGACCCCTACACTGCTTATTTAAAGCACTCTGTTGCACTCCCACTTTTTTATTGCTGCCGCAGATCACATGGGGAACCCAACCGAATAAGGCAAAAATGAAATAAGAAGACTTAGCAAATTACAGTCAAAAAGCCTAACACTATGGTGGAAATAAAAGATGCCTTACCTGAGTTGGCAGGTTTGGAAACTCTTCCCTTAGGAACTGGGAGTAACAATAATTCCAAGGACTGTGGCGGTGGTGGCGGAGGTGGTGGCGGTGGTGGAGGAGGTGGTGGGGTCACCTTTTCTTGCTTCTTCTCGGAAGGCGGTGGTGGTAGGGGATCCTCAGGCACCAGTGATGACTTCTCAGCCAGAAGACTCCCAGCAGCCCTTGCAGCCACCTCCTTGAGAAGGGCGGCCGAGGAGGTCATGGAAGCCAGGGAAAGGAAAGGGCTGGCCGGAGGGGGATGTTCCTGGCCAGGAGTCAAGTTTCTCTCACTGACTTTCTTGGACAAAGCTGCCAAGGTAGAACTGGCAGACTGGGAGCTGAAAGGGGAGGAGAAGGACTCAAATCGCATGGTCTCCTCAGTCCTGGTGAGAGATTTGTCCTGAAGAACAGCATTGGCTGCAGCTTTCAGTTTTAGGATGGCTGAGTCGGGGGACAAGCCGCAGGTGGTGGTTGAGTTTGGCAACCACTTACCTTGATTCCATATAAAACGATTACTTGGAGTGTATTGGTCATTCTGTTCCTGCTTCTCCGCCAACTTCCTGGCAAGAACGCTGAGCTGTTGGGCATGGTGGGCCGGTGGGGAAAAGGAGAGATTGGAGCCGACGTTTACCGGGGACTCCACCCTGCCATTGGCCGTGGCTGTGGCGTCAAGTTTGAGGGACCCAGCCTCCAGCAGCCGCCTCAAGTTGCTGCTCAAAGGTTTCGTGGAGCCTGGGGAGTCGTCTTCACACAGAGAGGACACGCCAGGGGAGAGGTGATCTTGACACTGCAGTGAGTCTCGCAGGACGTCGCCGTCGAGTGCCACCAGCTCCAGCGTGTGACTGCTGGGAGTGGCGCTCCCCAAGGAGGTGTCGGGGGAAGTGGACTGCTCTTGGATCCGGTCCTCCAGAGACAACTTATAGTTCTCCTGGACTTCGCCATAGGATGCTTCAGACGGCGTCTCGGAGGAGTTTCCATACCAGTGTTCTCCTTCACTGAGCTCGCCCTCCGCCTCTTCCTGCCTACTAACATCTGGGGGAATGAAGAAGATCAGGTTTACTGGCCAAGTGAGCAACAGGCAGGTCTGAAGGCATTCACACAGCGCTGCCGACATGCTCCCTCTTCCCTTCCACCCAAGAACCACATGAAAGACAGCAACCACCTGACTCCAACGTCAGGTGCTGAGTCAGACTGTCTTGGCCTAAGTCTGAAAGGAGGTAAAATGCTAAACAGGCAAAGGTAAAAACACGCCCACTCAGGGCATGTATTAACCTTTCTAATAATCATCCCGGATACGTGGAAGAGGAAAAGGAGTAAAGAGAAAACATGGATCTGGTAAAGAAGTAACTGCTATTTGCAGTCACAAGGCAAGTGGAAAGAAGCTTGTACCCTTGTGGGAAAACCAGCAAGTTGTCTTTAGTTTCGAGTCGGAGTTGGAGAGGCAGCTGGCAGAGAGGGACAATGCTGGGAGACTGGGCCTAACTCCGTGCCCTCAGGCAAGCCACTTAGCTGGGCTGATAGAAGAGGCAATCAATTTTTTTTAAAAGTTGATAAAAAAATGTAAATAACTGCTATATATTACAAGTTCCCCCAGTTCTTATGAAGCTTAAATCATAATAAACGTGTGACCATGCTTGAAATGAGTCAAGTACTATATAAAAATCAGATCTCATTAGCAAAAACTATTCACACTAATGGTGTCTTAAAAGTGACAACACTGACATTATAACTGCTACTTGGTTGAGAGTCCTTGATTCCAATTTATCCCAGGCAGAGATTAATAATGTGTTCCCTCACTCCACAAAGAGTCCCCTTTAATTATTTTCTATCCATTAATCCCTCCATCCACCACACCCACTCTGAATGCCCGACCCCAGAGCACAGTCAGTTGGGGCTCCTTGCCATTTCGGGAACACTCGTGCGTTCCGTCCCTCTTCTGCCTTTGCTCAAGGTATTCCATCTGGAATGTCTTCCTCCAGAAAACCTGCATGTCCAATTCTGCTCATTCTTCAACACTCAGCTCCAAGGTTTCTTCCTTGTGACTGTCCCCAGAGCTCTCATGCAGAATTAATCTCTCCTCCTCACTCATTCACTCACTTATTCAACAAGTAGTTGCAACAGACTACTTGCTGCACGACAGGCATTGTTCTGGATTGTTCTAGACTGCATGACATTGAACAGAACCAAGATCCTTCCTCCTTGAAGGTTACATTTCCGTGGAGGAAGACAACGGTTGAACAAAATTAACAAATTAGTAAATCATGGAGTAAGTCAGAGGGTGATAAGTGCTTTGAGAAAAGAGAGCAGGACGAGGGGCGAGGCAGGTCACGGGCAGGAGGCGAGTTGCCATGGTAAATAGGTGATGGGGTGAGGGCTCGCTGAGGGGGTGACTTTGAGTAAAGATGGAAAGCAGTGAGGAATTGTTCACGCAGGACCTCCGGGAGAGAGTCCCAGGCAGAGGGCATCGCTGTAAAGGCCCTCACGTGGGAACACGCACGGCATGCCCATGGAACAGCGAGGAGTGTAGGCGGAGCGGAGTGAGTGAGGCTCAGAGCAGTAGGAGAAGTCAGAGAGAGAGAGACAGAGACAGAGAGTTGTGAAGGAGGTTGTGCATGTGCCTGGGGCGTTGTAAACCACCGCAAAGTCTCTGGGAACCGCGGGAGGGTTCGGGGCTGGGGAGTCAAATGCCATGACTTACATTGTTCCAAAGGGCTGTGCTGGCTGCCGTGTGGAACTGAATCCAGGTACAAGGGTGGGAGCAGGGAGACCGGCTCCAGGTGTGTGCAGGGGGTGAGAAGCAGCCAGATTCTGTGCATAGTTTGAATGCAGGGCCAACATCCCCGTGCTTTCTTTACGCTGATTTTATATCACTCTAAATTATCTGTCTGTCATTAGTTCATCTTCTGAAAGGTAAGTAGTGGTATTCCTTGAAGGCTGGGATTTTATTATCTACACGTCCCACATGGTGCCCAATGCCACGCCTGGTCCCTAGCAGAGTTCAGTGTATGTTGAGGGATTGAGCCAGAATGCCCCACCTCCAAGTTTTGCCATCTAACAAGCTGTCTTTTCTGAACAGAAGTAGCTAGAACTAGTAATGCATGAACTACAAGCTAATACATTGATCTTCCCGTGCTATTTGGAGAAGAAATGTCACAAATGACAAATTCTCTTTCAGTAAAGTTTTACAATTCCTTCCTGAGAGTCTTTATTAAGTTATCAAGAAAATGTAAAATATCAAATGGAATGTGCTGGAAAAAAGCAGATAAAATTGAATTTTCTCTTTTAAAAACAGTTTAGTTCCTTGTAATTTGCCACATTTTCTTCTTCCCACTTGATTTCAACATTTTTCATCTTTCCTGAAATCAGCAGGACCCTGAACTACTCACCTCCCCAGTGGCTTCTCCTAGAGATGCTTTTTACCAAACACCATGCAGTCAACATCAGTTTCAACAATTGGGCTAATTTTATGTTCCTCTGGCAAACCACCTTTCTTGATTTCAGATTAAACATCTCATCCTTCAGGAGAATCACATGAGACAATGATTTAAAAATCACCACAGTAAGAATCAGCTGACTACCTCCTAAAAGAATCTCTTCTTTGGTCTTTATTGATACTAAATGAACTGACTTAGGAAAACAGGTGACTCACAAGTAAATTATTGTTAGATTATATTTTTTGTCAAACTACAGTAACTCTGGACAGGCAAGACTGGTCTAGAAACTTGCTGCCAGGATCGACTAACAAGGTGGATCTAAGATCAGGGTTTTGAGAACCACAAAAAATTACAACCCCATACCCAGGCCTGTCATTTTACCGAGACTATTAAATATTATAAAGGCTATCCAGCTCGATGAAAGACACACAACTATCTAGCACTACTGCCCAAACCAAGCACCCAAATTTCTCGGCACTTGGTTCAGTGCTCCCTGCAAAGCCCCAGTGCGTGCACCCCATCAGATGCCCTCCGGGTGGCAACTTCTAGTGAGTTCTGTCTGAGCAGCTGCACTCCCACCACCACGCACCCATCCTTCCACCCTCTTGGAACAGAAATCAGCAGAAGAATTCTCTTAGATAAGAACAGTGTTCACTCTTTATTTTGAGATAAACCATTAAGAGGTAAATACCCATATTCCTAATACTCTAATCTCTCCATTCCCTGTCTACCTCTTTCTTATTGCAGTCAGTCAAATACTGATTCAAATGCCTAGAGAATTCAACATATCTACTGGCAAAGCCCCAAAGGCAAAGCTTAATTTCCACCCCGCTCTGTGTACACCCTCAGTGAGCAAGAATACACCGCCTTCAAATGTGCCGAAGTGGGGAAGCGTGTCAAAAACTAAAGCAGCTGTCATCTCGGGCTCCAGACCTATCCCACAGTGATACGTGAAGCCAAGTATTCTTGAATGATACAAACCGCTGATATCTACATTTAAAGCAACTTTCCCAACCTTGCCAAAATACAAGCCTCAAACAAGCAAACAGAGCATTTCTTGAACAGATCGGTTTATGCCCTCTAAGCGACCTGGGCAGTTCTCAACCACCCATTCTTTGGTTCTTTGTGAGCATGAATACAGACGCACACTCTCTTCCAAACTGGAAGAAAACTCGCATACATAAAGAATATTTTTAAACTCATAATACTCTATTAATCGCTTTTCTGAAGATGCTGCGACTGAAATTGAGGTTATTCAAGTAATAAACCACCAAATAATTGTAATGCATGGCCTAGAAAGGGCCAGGCCAGAAACCTGAGGAGAAACAGATCTGAAATTATTCTGGCCTAACCTGAGGTCAAGAGAAGGTGGGGGAAGCTTTCACAGAAATGAATGCAAGAGACGTGGGGACGTGCAGAGGTTGGAGAAAAATCGTAAGTGGCTCAAACAAATATGCCTGCAGTCCCCGAAACAGCAGCAACAAGGAATTTCTCCCCCAAATACCCATTTCCCCCCCTGCGGGGATGCTCTTTGTTTTTACATTCAGTTTCATCAAGAAGGTTCTGGAAGGCCGCACTGTCCAGTTGTGAGGGACCCCCCCCCCCCACTCAGCATGGTCTGCAGGACTCCCCACCCCCAGCACGCTGGACGCAACGCATCCTGAGAAAAGGTTCTCTCATCTGGGAGCTCAAAGCAGAACATTGCTGTAATCTAGGAGGTTAATTTGTTGGCCACCACAAAGTTTAGAATAAGCAAGGCTTGGCTTTTGAGTTCCTTTCACACTCAGAGAAGACCCTGGGCAGCAGGACAGGTCCCTCTTCCTGTCACCGGTATGGAATGGTGGCACGCAATCACAGAGCCCTGGAAACGCTTCCTGCACACATCCACCCACCACGGGCCTCACAGCTTTCCTAACCCAGGCTCCCAGGGAAGCCTTTCAACAGCCAATGTAAATAACTTCCTTCTAAATACATTATTTTTAACCTCCAGAATAGGAAGCGATTTCCGTGACTAATTTTGCAACAACCTATGTGTCTCACAGCCAGGTTCACACTCGTTCCCATCAATTTTACACAACAGTCTGTTTTTGTGTTTTTCACTTTGAATCAGAAACTCAAAGAATTAAGAATAGAAATGGTGCAATTACGGAATGAAAATATGCTGAATAAATTTTGTTTCCATGTGGCGACAATTTCTCCTTTGGGGGAAACAAAACAAAATTCCACTACCTAACACATTTATTTATAATTCAGTTCCCCAGTAGAAACTCAGTAACTTGATATCCACAATTCTTGCTGCATTTTTTTTCCAACTCACTTCCTTCTTGGTGTGAGAGTTGTAATCAGACGCATTTAATTGGACCAATATTCATCTAAGATCCTCGTTCAGAAAGACTGGAGAGATGGGAAAAATATAAGACGGAGACACCTATTAATTTTCATACCTTTTGGCTGAGGTTAAAGTACAGATGGAAGGCTCAAAGCCCCACTTCCCTAGCTACCCATACACCATCCCCACAAGCCAGTCCACATGAATCTAACCAGCAGGTCTGGAAGAGAAGAAGCTCAGCCTCCCAGGACTCACCTGGGCGGAGTTGACCATGGTCAGATCTCTGGCAGTCAGTGCCCTCTACTTGTAACCACAGATGTATTTACCTGGTACCTACCGACTTGCCTTCTGGTTCATTTTCATCTAAATCTTCCAAATTTTCCCCTTCCATCAGATGCACATCTAGAGCTGAATACTTACACCTATCTTTTAAGGCCATGCATCTCCATCAGTCTCATCAGTTATACCTGCAATAGTTCCCTCAAATCATACAACCAAATTTTCCATGCAGTTTTATATAGTATTCATTGGTTTGTAAAGTTTAAGGAGCTGTACATAAAAGTTACCAGCAAAACCAATGCTAATAATTGATGTAATTCACCAAGCATTTACTGAGCATTTACTATGTTTAAGGAAGTCCACAACAAGGTGACTCAGAGGTGCCACAGTCTCCGGACCAGCAGTTCATAATCCACAGGAATGCGAGGCCTGCACAGGCAGAGGGGGCCCAAAGGAACAGAGCAAGGGGGGTGTGTGCACAAAAGAGGGAGCGATTCATTCCGGGGACACAGGTGGCTCTGGAAATGGACCTCGAAGGATGAAGATTTTAACAGAAGATACTGGAAATTCACTTAGAAGTGGGCTTGCTCCTCTGCAAACCATCCAACAGGAAATAGCCTGGTCATGGAGAAAGCTAACATGCAGGTGGTGACTGTTGCATAAACCAATGTAATGAACAAATTTTTATTTCCTTAATTCTTCACATGTTAAAAAGATATCCTCCACTGGTTGGTTAAGGGAGATGTTATCAATCATCTCACCATACTTCCTAGCTGTGAAACCATTAGCTCATAAAGACCAGAGGCGGGAGCAGGAGTCAGTCACTCCTGCGCCCCTGTTCAGTGCCCCTGCTCAGTGCTCACAGCTCCTGCGGTGGTGAGGACTACCAGGAAGGCAGGAAGCCCCAGCGAGTGCTCAGTCCCATGCCAAACGCTGTTGCCGAGGGGGCACAGAGCAGCTACTAGCAGCCGACAGCATGTCAAAGCTCTCTCATTTGCCTCTAGTCTCTTCTCTCAGAGGTCAGCCTCATCCTCTCAGGCTCCCTTTCCCAGGAGGCTGCCATCCCTGCTGCACAGGCCCTGGGTTTTCACTCTCAATGACTTACCACTACAGAGAGGTCCTTCCCCCTCTGATTGGCCTGTGAGAGGTCATGTTCCGCTCACGGGTCCTATCACTGAAGCCAGAGGGTGTGTTCTGCAGTTGGCTCAATGTGGGTCACAGAAGAAAGGAGAGGCAAAGAGGCACCCGGAAGGCAAAAGCAGTGACCTCTATCATGTTTAATAAAGGCTGAGTATGCTGCACGTCGGGCTGTTCTGAACCAGTTTTATAATTTTAAGCATAACACATAACCTCATTTAGGCTCCTTGTACCTGACAATTTTTAAATTGCCCTTTTGTAGCTTGAAAGCCTTAGCACTCCCCCCACCTCCATGCCAGTTGTGCCTGAACCTAAGAGACCTCTCAGGGGTTCGGGCTCCAAGTCCACAGTCAGAGTTAAACGCAGGACAAAGCCTCAGAGACCACTGTTACTGAAACATCGATGCCCTGGGCACCAGACTACTTTCAGCATGGCCAGGAAGAAAATTTAAGAACTGCTAGTTATTTAAAACTGCCAGGGTGGAGAAGACAACCAGATTCCTGTCACCAGTCCAGCTGGGGAAAAGGTGCTGTGAGGGCGTGGGGAAATGGCAGGGCGTCTGGGGAGGACGAGAGTCTGCAGGCTGGACAGCAGGGAGGGGCTCCGGGGTCAGGAGGAGCATTTTGCACACAGCAGTATTTTCACATTATTGTTTTAAATACCCGTTGAGTAAAAAAGAGGTAACAAAAAGTAACACACCACTCCTTATCCTCAACGTGAGTTCCAAACAGTATCTAAACCAGTTTTAATATTCGCATATAAAGTCACTCATTAGTCAGATCTTCCAGTGACCAAGGAACTGACCAAGCTCCTCCATCAAACTGCCCATCTCAACATCAAGGGCAGCTCCTGCATCCTGAGGACTGCTTAGACTGAAATCCGCACAGGCTTCTTTCTATTACACCCCACATCTGATTCATTTGCAGATCTGGCTGGTTCCACCTTCAATACACGTTCCAAATCTTATCACTTCCCACCATTTCTGCCATTACTGCCCTGGGACACAGCACTGCCACCCCTCGCCAGGCCTGCGGCAGTAGCCTCCAGCTGGTCCCCCTACTTATGATTCTCAGCAGGCAGCCAAATAAGCTTTGAAAAATATGATGTCACCAATAAGCCCAAGCTTAAGCATCTTTTTCTGAAGTGCATTAAGCATTTGCTTTTCTATGTCTCTGAATTATCTGTTGATGAAAGTGGACAAACTTTTATGTTATCAATTCTGGATAACCACTTATTACATATGCTGCAAATATACCCTTCCAGTGTCACAAAATTAAAGTTAAAAAAAATAAAAACATTATGCCAGATTCCATTACTCTCATCCCAAAGCCTCCACAATTGTTTGCATGCTTCTGAGAATAAAATTCAACACCCTTATCTTGACCTCAAGGTCCTATGTAATCTGTATTCCTCTGACCTCATCTCCTAAATAAAACAGGCTCCTGCCTCAGGACCTTTGTTTGCGCTTGATGTTTCCTTTGCCTGAAATCTTTTTTTAACTCCCAAATAGACACATGGTTGATTCCCTTACTTCCTCAGGGCTCCCCCTTCAAACATCACTGTTTATCAGAACAAAAGCTCCGTGAGAGAGAGTGCTTTGTACTGTTTGCTGCTCTATCCTTAGCACTTACAATGTTACCAAACACACAGCAGGTGCTCAATTATTATTTGTTAAATGTATGAAAAAGAAAGAAGAATGGATTAACCATCGCACACTCAGTACTGGAAGTGAGAACTATTCTCAAAATTACAACTTATAATTCTATTTTCCTCATGTGAGTCAAACATAGAAGAGGAAAAGAATCTGCTTTGCAAACTTTCTCACCACGGTCTCCCTAGTGGCCAAGGAAGGTGGACTGCATCCTCGGGAATTTGGTACTGAAGCTGAAGCCCCCTCCATGAAGCCCCACATTTCTTTGAGTTTCAGCTTAGCATTTCAAGTTACTTCTTCACTCAATACTACAGGTGTGCTTGTCCTTACATAACAATACGGGAGTGTTTCTCACAAACCATCCGGGGCGATGCACCGTGCTTCTCTGCATATCCACCTGCTTCGGAGAAATACGTACCCTATCTGGAGAAGCAAGAATGCATGCAAAGTCCTTAGCACCATGTCAAAGCTCAGCAAAGGGTGGCTATCATCACTACTGTTCTTACTACCAGAAGACAAACAGTACCAGTCCCGTTGCCCCCACGTCAGAGAAAGAAGGTGAAGCACAGAGGGTAACCTCCTAGGATTGTACGGCTGATCTGCAGGCTATCAAGAACTGTAATCCTATGTGTTGGACTTGAATTTTGTCACATGAGTAACTTTACAGATGGAAATGCCTTGGAGATCTAGTCCATACGGCTCATCTCTAGGCAGAGGCTGGGGAGGGCCAGTGATTTACCCAAGGTCCTAAAGCTGATTTAAAGGCATAGACAGGACTTGAGCTCAGATGTCCCAATCCAAAGGCCAGTGCTTCTACTACTAAATCAGAGTGCAACCACCATGAAGTGAATGAGTGAATTCCAGAACAAGGCTGGAACGTAGCAGTCTCCCAAAAAAGTTTTGCCAAATAAATGAGGAACCCTGCATAAAGCACTGAAAATATACCTGCTACCACATTAGCTATTTAAATATGCATCAGCAAAGTTGATCCTCGCGACAATTTTACGTGGTAGACCATACTCTCCTCATTTTACAGACCAGGAAAGCAAGGTTCCAAAAGGATAATGGCTTATCTAACAAACAGCTAGTGAGTGACAAAGTGAGGTTCAAACCCAAACCTTCAGAACATCTAACAGAACATGAGTAGCCTGACCAAAAAAAAAAAAAAAAACCAGGAACTTTTCAAATAACCAAAAAGTACCAAAGTACTTTCAAGTAGTTAATCTCTCAAAATTTCATTTTGATAGTATTTAAAACTGCAGATATACTCAAATAAGATGTGTTGAACCTGATTATTACATGTAATGCACATATGTGGCTCACAGGCCACTGGGGCTTTTCAGCCGCTTGCCCCCATATTAAACGTCCCCAACCCACTCTGTTGTGAGCTACTATTCCTTCTTTAACAGTCCTTTTGAATTCTCTTTCTCTATTATGCCTGACACAGAGCCCCTTCCTTCTGAATTTGTGGCTTTCTGTCTGCCACAGCTGATAACAATCACCAGGCTTATTAAACTTAAACTATGTGCAAACTAAGAATGAAAACCTACTGTCATGAGTTGAATCGTGTCCTCCCCAAAGATGATGGAGTCCAAACCCAGTAACTTGTGAGTCTGACCTTGTTTGGAAATAAGGTCTTTGCAGACGATCAAGTTAAGATGAGGTCATTAGTGTGAGCTTGAATCCAGTATGACTGGTGTCCCCAAATTTGAACACAGAGACAGACAGACACATGGGGACAATGTGATGTGAAGACTGGAGTTAGGCTGCCACATGCTAAGGAACTGCCAGCAGCAGGGACACAGGCTGGCAGCAGGTCCTTCCCTAGTGTCCTCAGAGGGAGCATGGCCCGGCTGACATCCTGATCTTGGACTTCTGGCCTCCAGAACAGAGAGACAGTAAACCTCTGTTGTTTAACCCCCCAGTGTGCAGGCTTTGCTATAGCAGCCCCAGAAAACAAATACACTTAAGTTTGAATAAAGACCTAAGACTAATTTCTTTCGGGGTTTGTTTACCTCTGGATTCTAAATGGTAACCTTAGCTCTACTACTGTAGTTTTTGTGTAAGTTGGGTATTATTGTACGAAACTGGCCACACTCCTGCTCGGGGCAAAGTCCTCCACAGCTGGAAGGGCTATGAGCAGATGAGTAAGTTATTTTTTGCCCATCTTTAAATTTGAGCCAAATTTCTTTCAAATAAAAGATTCTGAGAAAATGTTAAGCAAGAGAAGTACTCTAGCCCTGGCCAGTGTGGCTCAGTTGGTTGGAGTGTCGTCCTGTAAACCAAAAGGTCACAGGTTGGATTCTCAGTCAAGGCACATGCCCAGGTTTCGAGTCTAGGGCATGTATGAGAGGCAACCGATCGAGGTTTCTCTCTTACACCAATGTTTCTCTCCCTGTTTCTCTCCCTCCTTCCCTTCTCTATAAAATCAATAAGCATGTCCTCCAGTAAGGATTAGAAAAAAGAGAGAAGTATTCTGTTACCAAAGCTACTTAGAAATGTCCAGACCAAAAAAAAATTTATATATATGCACATATATATATTCTCATCATCCCATATGGTGTAACAAATTAAGAAACAGGCAGTTCGAAATACAGCATGAATCCACTGGCCCAAAGGCCAACCTAGAGACCAAAACAGTACCAGTCAGTCCACGGACTGACCGCGTGCTCCTTCACCCACTTGTGTACCTCCATGTTACAAAGAGCGTACAGAATCTGTCCCCCAAAGCAATCAGAAGTAAATTTACCATGGCTACCATGGCGTTCTCAGAAAAATTGTCTGCTAAGGCTGATAAATCGGTCGATTATCTGCTTCCTTGACTTTTATTTCCTCTTGTATAAATGTTTCATCCCGCCATTACCAATACCTGTTGTAAGATGAACGATAAATTGCCAAGCGACTGAAATCACCAGGAACTGCTTAATAGATCAAAAAAGAACTTAACAACAAAAAAAGCCTTAATAACATAGTAATGCATTCTCTCGTCTAAGAATACCGCTCTATAAAGGAGAAAAATGGCTACTTATTGAGATCTTGGTGTATGCATAAGGTGAGACATTCCTTCCTGGGTACACTGACCAGGCACCCTGCAACGAAACACTTCGAGGACATCATCATTCTGCCTGCCGATGGAAATTTCACACAGTGAGACCTTTACTTACTAAAAATATGTGTATATCCAGAAAGAAAAGTGCCTTGGGGGATAAGCTGCAGATTTAGCAAAGGAGAGGAGATGAAATTGCCTTTTATTTAGGAGTTAAATACATATAAAACAAAGGTTGCAGAGGAAGCAGCTCCCCAGCCCCCACATATTTGGAAAAGGATATTGGTGCTTTGGAATTGTGAATTTTGGGGGGTAATGTACAAGAATCTGTGACATCAAAGGACACCAATTACTAGGACAACCCTAATTCAAAGTTAACTTTGAACACTGATTTAGGCCAACGATTTTAACCTTTACCCTGACCAGGCTTCGTGCCAGGGCTGCAATCGAGTGGTCGGATGCATTCCTCTTTGTTGTCTCCTTCCAAGGGCCAGGATGCCCTGAAATCTGGCTCTGTTTCCCAGCGGTGTGTCATCAAGAGCGATGCTCTAGAGGAGAAACCGTTCCACTTCCCAACAAAGCTAGATGCTTCTGGAAATGCACTGAGGAGTAAGGATGAGGGTAGGGGATCCACTCTACTGCTGCTTCACATGAAGGCTCAACCCCGAAGCAAATGCATGTGTGCGCGCGCACACACACACACATACACAAAACCCCCCCTACTATTGCCCGTGTACGGCCCCACAGTGACACAGCTACTTCCTGGGAGTGGCCTCTTATATTATTTGCATATCAGCTCCTCTTCTTAACATGTTGGGGTTCTATAAAATGCCCTCATTCTGTATTTGAATAAGCACACCACTTCCTTTCCATCTCACAGACCTGCCTGCAGTTCTCTGGTGGCCACGTCTACCACATATTGTAAGAACTTAGTTCATTAGCTTACCCTTCACCAAAAACCTGTCTTGGAAAAGGAGGACAAAAAACGTATTGGGCAATTTAAAGAAGTTCATTTGAGGGAAACAAGTTTCAAAAGCTTTTTGGTACAAACACGCCCACTTATCAGGCTTCGTTGTAGATCTACGTGCGTTGAAGTTCCTTGGAGAAAGCCGAATTCTTCTGGGATTTCCACGGTCCCATCCACAGCAGGACCCTGGAAAGCAGGACTGAAGGTCTTTTTCTATGAATGTCCAGACAGGCAGTATTTTAGGCTTTGTGGGGCACATACGGGCTCTGTCCCATATTCTTTGTTCTTTTGTTGTTGTTTTTGTGGCTTTTTTTCAACAACCTTTGAAAAATGTGCAAACCATTCCCAAGGGGCTGCAGAGAAACAGGCCATAATTTGCTGACCCCTGCTCGAAAGAAGTACTTTTCCTTTGTAATAAAAGCAGAATGGTGTTTTAAAACAGTATTGAAAATTCACATACATGGCAACGAGTTTCATCATTACCTTCTTAATCCAGCCACTTGTGTGAGTCACAAAGCGCCTCAGCGCCTCTGTTTCTTGACCTACACAGTGCCGGGTTAGAACCGGGCAGTGATTTATAAACTGCACCGCAAGGAGCCTGAAGACTCCAGGGAAAGTCACTGCTCTCCAGATCCGCCCCTACCCAGCTCCACCTCAGCACACACCTCACCAGCACAGCGGCTTGATCTCGCCTCCGTATCGGAGCTCTCCATAAAGGCGAGGCTCCTACTATTCATATTAGTTCGGTTTAGTTTTAATTTTGAAAAACAACATGTTAGATGACTGCAGAAATCCTCCTGGTGCCACTCCTCTATGAATCCAGCATTGTATTATTGATCTCTTTGCAATCATTTTATTGGGAAGTGTCCTGGAAATAGGAAATGATTTAAAATCCTATATTGAAATATTTAAAGGAAGGGAAACAAAAGCAAGAAAGACGTTTTTCTAAGGGGCCATTTAGATGTGTGGAAATTCACCAGGTAGCCATATCAGAGGGTTTCCAAGTCCAAACCCTGCTAATGACAGAGGCCCTTCTGGCATCTCTCCAGTCAGAGCTTCAGGGAAAGCAGGGTGCTTTCGCCGGGGAAGGAGCCCTATGCTAAAACTCAGAGACCTGGGTCCTAGTCTGATTTGGCACTTACCAGCTATACGATTCCTGATGTGTATTTAACAAAAACCAGAGAGCCGACTAAATACTAACCCACAGACTGGGTATTAGGAATACAGCAATGAACCAGACACGTGAGACATTCTTCCCCCGTTCCTTGGATCCCTCATCTATAAAGTGGGGTCGACTCGGGACACCTGCTCCTTCTTCCATCCACAAGTGGCCCTGCAGAGATGGCAAAGTATTTGCAAGCTGCAAAGCACAGACCACATGAACTATAAAACTAAAGACTCTTCTCTGGAATTTATTTATAAAAAATTGTGTATTTATTTTTACACATTTAAACTTCAGTCACCTTCAAAGTCCTCTCCATTTGATGCAATACACCTATCGAGACTTTTTTCCACTGCTCAAAAGTTTTTTGACTTGATGATTTTGATGCCTTTTAGTGCTTCTGCCGTTTTTCGTTTCACCTCTTCCAACATCGGCAAAATGTTTCCCTTTGAGGAGTTTTTTCATCCAGGAAAACAAAAAAAAAAAAGTTGCTCAGGTGAGTTTGGGTGAATAGGGAGGGTGGTGCATGAGGGTCACGCCATTTTCGGTGACAAACTGCTGAACACTCAGCATGGTGTGCACAGGTGTGCTCATAAGTCACTCATCATGATATATAGGCAGATGTGTTGAGTCTTCAAAAAAATTCACTGAAGCTGGACGCAGCCTCTCGTAACAACGCCAGCTGGTCCACTGATACTGGTTCCTGGAACACTCCCCTAGAAGGTACTAGGTGAGCCTGTACTACAAGGGCCCCACCCTCCAAAAGATAATTCTGGTTTTGGGGGGGGGCCCCTCTCATATATGCAACTTCAAGAACTTACCAAACTGATAAAATAAGACCACAAGCTTTGGCACCAGACACTCACACTCAAACCCTGCTCTACCTCCCAACAGACCCACCTGACATCTCCAAGCCCATTCTCTCACCTATAGAGTAGGGTACGGATACCTGTGATTTCACAGGGTAATTGTGAAGGCAAAGTCAGAACAACGCAAGCAATGCCGCTCACAGAACTAGCTCTCAGTAAACAGTCTCCCCTTACCCTCCCTCCCAGGCACCGGGAAATCTCAGTTGAAGGAATACTTGAAGTACTAGGGCTTACCTCAGACTTGCTGCTGTTGCTACCCAACTCTACATCATAATCGCCTCAACCAAAGAGGACGGGAAACTTCTAGCTGCTGTGACCATGGAATCCAGATGTGGAATATGCCCAGTCATCAGGAAAATCTTACAGTCTTGGCACAGTTTGAGGACAGAGAGAGCCACAGCCAATAGCTAAGGGGAAACTCTGCAGTCTGGAATGCGCCACAGACTCCAACCACAGAAGTTCCCTCTTGCGCTCAGACCGTGTGGCAGCCCCCTGTGGTGGAGACTTCGGCCTCTGCTCTGCTCGGCAAGTCCCCTCTGGAAGCGCATGACCGTCTCCAGCCATCTCTAGGCCACAGTGCATCACCCCTACCCAGCCCAGTTGTACCAGTCAGGCGAACTGTTTTCTCGTTTCTGACAGAGGAAGACAGCAGATGTTCTTCAAAGCCCTTGATTCTGTAACCCATTTTTAACTAACTAACTTCCTAACTTACTTCCTTCTTTCCTTCCTCCCTCCCTCCCTCCCTCCCTCTCTCCCTTCCAGTGTTTATGGAATACCTCCGAAGTCTTTGATTCTGTGACCCTTTCTTAATTTCATTCCTTCATTTATTCAACAATGTTTATGAAACACCTCCTATTTCTTTGATTCTGTAACCTGTTCTTAACTTCTCCATTTATTTAACAATTTTACTAACCACCTGTTGCACACCAGGTACTGATATGTACAAGAATGTACAAAAATGAGTAAGAAAGAGTCCACACCCTTCAAAAGTTCAGTCAATGAGGACACAGATGCATGAGTTAAGTCCAAGGTCACAGGGGAGGCATCAGGAGTGACTATGGGGGCTCGGGAGATGTCTAACGCTGCCCGGTAAGTGGGGCGACGGTAGGCGACAAGGCGAAGCAGAAGCTTCTCAGAGAACTGAGTGCTGAAGGAAGAGTAGAAGACTATCAGGCAAACCAGATGGGTTGAAGACATCCCAGAAACAGGGAAAAGAATATGCCAGAGTAAAGAGATAAAGGAATGGTGGTCTGCAAAATAGATAATTCAATATGAATGAAATAAGGGCGGTGGAAAAGGGGCCCAGATGATGACATATCTCCTATAATTTACTAAGAATAGCAAGCTTTATCCTTTTAGGGAATGCCTAAAAGATCCTAAATAAGGATTATCTGGATTACACGAGTGTTTTAGAAAGTCTGTGAAGACTGGATTACAGAGGCCGGGTCAGGGCAGGGAGGGGTGAGACTGAGGGGAAAAAAAAAAACCCTGAATTCTTATGGGAGAAAAGAATAGCATAAACTGAAGTGGTGGGCATGGTGAACTCTAGAGAGATTTTGGAAGTGGAATCAAACAGACTTGGAGATCAGCTTGATGTGGGAAGAAAGGAAGAGGGCAGCATCTAGGATTATACTCAGGTTTCTGTCTTGGGCAAGTGGGTTAGTGGTTGGTGAGAATAGCAAGCAACCCAGAAAGAGACCACAGAGGACCGGGAATACTCCTGGGCTCCTGGCCTGGAAAACTGTCGCCATCTCTTACATGCAACTACGCACCCCCGAAGATAAATGACGCTAGACTGTGGGGCCCACTGGAGCTCTCCTTCTCTAACGGGGGTCCTCGGACGTCATGGGCTAAACACGGCGCATCTTTGCAGGACAGCGATGGGACACAACAGGTTGGTGGAGAAGAAAAGTAATTTAACTGGTGAGTTCATTTTAAAACAGCGCTTGTATTTTAAAACAGACGGGATATAGAGTAAAATGCATACTTTTCACCTTAATTCACAGGCAGAAAAAGACATTTCAAAGATTCTTCAAAGAAACCTCACAAAAGCTGAGAACCCTGATGAGGTGACCGTTTCTGGCTGTCAGAGTTCTCCTCGCCTTTTGGGCGGGTTTCTCTGCGAACATGTTCACGAAGGGCTGCCTTACAACATGATCGAGTAAAACCGAAGCAGCTCAGCTGCAGACACTTGGCGCTTCCATCCCTACATGGACGCGTTAGGGTAGTGGCTCTCCAAGTGTGGTCTGTGGACCTCACGGTCCACAGGAAGTCTCAGGTGAAAACACAGTAGCATTAAGATGCTATTCGCTCTTTTCACTCTGTTGACATCTGCAGCAATGGTGCAAACACAAAGAAGGGTGAAACGCTGATGCTTTAGCGTGAATCAAGGTGGCTGCACCAGATCACAAAGTAACTGCTGTAGTCTTCACCGCCACATACAGCAAACACACACACAACACCACCACCACAGACAAAATAACCCGGCCACTTTCATTGAATGTCTCTGAGGAAGCAGCAGTAAAAATTATTACTTTTATTAAAAACTGACCCTGGAGCAAACATCTCCTCGCTATTATATTATGTAATGAAATGTATGCATAAAGCACATTACTGCAATGTGACAGCTGTCTCAAGAAAAAGGACATGTTTGATTGAGTTGGGAGCTGACCTGGCCCCTTTTTTCATGAAATATCACTTTTAATTGGGAGAATAACTGACAAACTATGGTCTTTCAAATTTGGGTATCTGGCAGACAGTTTCTTAGAAATGAATGAAGGCTGAAACTTTAAGGAGAAAAGTGACAGTATTTGCAGCCAATGACAAAAGTCAAGCTTTCAAGCACGAATTAAACTTTGGAAAACCCATGTCCTACACTGTGAACTTGACAGCTTACCCATAGAGACTTTTCAAATAAGATCAGTGTTGATATTAATAATTTTTTACATTGTATAATGAAATATGTCAACATTTGGTAGAGCTATATAATTCAGTGAACCAATATATTTCAAGTGACCAGTGCTTGATCTTACTGCATGATCTACATGCATGAAGATCCACTCAAAGTCAAGATCAACCAGTAGATTTTAATGTAACAGAATACAAAAAGTTCCTATTTTTACATTACATCTAAACCATAAGCGGCTACCTCTTTTTTGAGTCCTGGTGCAGTGGCATAGTACCAAAGAACATCCATAATTGTCTGAAAAGACTATTACATATCTTTGCAAAGCTGGATTTTCTTCATACACCAGCTCCAAAACAGGAAGTCACATCTGACTGAATGCAGCAGCAGAAATGAGAATCGAGTTGTCTTCTATTAAGTCAGACATTAAAGCAATTTGCAAAAATATAATGCCATTCTTCTCACTAAATGTTTTTGGAAAAGGTATATTTTTAATAAAGATATGTTATTTATAGTTAACATGAAATGGTTTATAATAATTATTTTAATAAAATATTTAATTTCTTAGTTATAATCATGTATATGATATATATAGATACAATGCATATATGCAAAAGCTCTTTGGAGTCCTCAATAACTATTAGGAGGCCCTAAGACCAAGATGTTTGAGAACCAGTGTTAGAGAATTTAACCTCAGGCCAACTGTTCCTAACAGTAAAAAAGCAATCGGGGGGACAGCCCCCATACCCAGTGTGGTATACTTCTACAGCACAATCCCAGAGAGCTGTGCAAATGGATGCACCACAGCTACGTGCATCAGCTCACAAACAGATAAACCTCACAAAGACAGCAGTCGAATGAAACATCCAGGTGCAAAATGCACGCTGTATGCTAGCATTTTATACATTTCAAAGATAAGAAAACCAAATATGATAAAGCTGTTGAGAAAAAGCAAAGGAAACGATAAATGAAATTTAAGAAAATGGGAACAGGTAGCAGAAGAGTATGGAGAAGTTTGTCGGTGTTGGAATTTGTTAGCCTGGGCGGCACGTTTGCCGATGTTGGTTTTACTATTACACTTCAGTAGATCTGAATAAATGTTAACTGTATTACTGTTTGTGAATAACACATACTTTACAGCCTTCAAAGAGAGGCACCGCAGAGGGGCTGGGGGTGAGGGTAAGCCCTGGTGGAGGGTTTGCAGCACCCACCCAGAGAAGGCCGTCACTCAGACAGGTCTCTTCCAGGGACACCTTCTGAGGTCGCGTCCACTGCCACCCATCTGGTCTGGCTTTTCAACAGCCCTTCCTCCTTAAAAATCCCATGTCCTCCTCCATCCTCTATGTCCATTTTTATCACAATGAAACACACTACCACATTTCACAGTTGATTTTGTGTTGCATCCAAACCACTAAATTTAGCAATCACAACACAGTTACAGTAGTACCGTGGTACTTGTCATTAATTCTTTCCTGAACTTGTGACAGGTGCCAAAAGCAAGGAGTACTGAGCAAGTGCTGGAGCAAGCGTCCGGTGTTGAAACATCTTTTTCCTCGTCAAAACTCAACGGGTACAGGGTTTGACAAATTCTGAAGCCAATGAGTCCCGAGGTATGACTGTAACCTCCTATCACCTGGGCCAGCCCCTACCGTATCTTTCCTACCTCCTATCCTTACACCACCAACATGGCCCCTCTGGCTCAATCCTGTTTCTTCTCTTAGTGCCTCCTGCACCCCTTTGGTCTATGTGAACCACTTCCGGCTAATGCCATTCCTTCTGTTTGGAATGTTCTCCCCCCTCAAGACCTAAATCCATCACTTCCTTGGGGATGCTTCAGGGTCACTGCTCTCCAAGAATCTTTTACCCATCACTCTTACTCCAGGTGGCCTCGAACATTTACACATCTAATTCCTATTACATTGCCTCACATCTGTTAGCATATTGATTTGCACTTATCATCTGTGATTGTTTTGTGTCAACATTTGAAAGAACAGACAGCAGACACGGCATTCTATGTGTACAACTTCTGTGACCCAGGTACATGCTGGAAACCTTTTCTCCAAAGGATGAGACCTAGTCCAGCGACAACTCTCAGCCAATCAAACCCTCACTGCCCTGACGTGACACCGTGAGTGTTGACATACACCATTACTCTCAAAAGGCTTTCCATTTACACTATCAAAGTATGCTTTCCCCTGCTGCAGGAGCAGATTTCCCATTTTATAATAACAAAGCGAAGCAACATTTGCTTTAGAGAATTCCTTTGCATAACACTAAACAACTTCAGAATTCAACATGGCTCCCCCCCCATCGCACCCCTCATTCCTGGCAGCCCTTAGAAAATCACCCTTGGCTGGTGGCTGAACCAGCCTCTCAGTGAACACAAGGTCTGCTATTTCATCTGGGGGCAGTTTTACTTATTTGACAGGCCCTTGACTTAAGAACTCAGGTACCTTCCCTATAACTTTGGAGGCACTGGTCCTGTTCTCTGTTTTCTGCTCAGCATTCATAAAGCTGTGACAATGTTTTTCAAGCCAAATTTTAATTATTTGTTTCCATCTCTTTTTCCACCCACTTGTCTCAGAGCTCCTTGAGAGCAGACTCTGCTCTATTCAGTTCTACAGATCCCTAGTTCCGGCGCAGAAGCACTCAGTTACTGCTGCAAGAATGAATTGATAAATCAATGAATGAATCAGTGAATCAACCAAGTGTCAGTTATCAGACACCAGCTGAGAATTTAGAACGAATGACAATTGAGAGTGAGTTTATGCCCCTTCCCACAACTTCATACGTTTGAACGTAGTCACGCTGCATGGTTTTTCTCCCCCTCACTCTTATGTTCAAATGCAACACTTCCAGAGGCCTCAATATTTCATTGCTCATATGATGATTTCAAGAGCCGTCAACATTCTTAGCTGCTTCCCTTCTGGGTGAGAACTTTATCAATTTCCCCCTTTAAATCAGGACACTCAAGCTGGGATTCGATATTACACACGCGATCTAATCAGTTTACAAGTCCAACGTCGCCACCCTTGTTCTGAATTCAGCACTTAAATGAACTCTGCTAAAATACACCCATTCTTCAAACGAAAGCTGGATTTTAAACATGGCTTGATGATGAACAGTGCTCTGGGGTATTTCCCATTTTACTTTAAACGGTCTCACATAACTTTCATTATTTATACTGAACAGGAAATATAGAGTTTTAAAAATAAATGAATAAACAGTATCTGTGATTTCTATGGTTCAGCCTTATGAAGTACACATAACTCATATTTTAAATACTTGTATTTATTTATTTTCCTTTGTACGTATTTCCTCACTTTTCAACAAGTATGTGAGCCGTCATTGGTATACAGCACTTCTAACTATGATCAAGCAGTCTGGCCAACCCAAACCCTACTTCTAGACTATGAAATTTTTCTCTTTCTATAAATGTCAGAAAGCAGCTCACTATGATTTGATTTCCCTCTTTCTTAAGGTCAGATTAAAACCCAGTGAGTTGTTATTTGAGGTCTGCTTTCCCCTCGAAGGGAGAAATCATAATGCACATCTCAGAAACATTTCCTAAAGCACAGGGTGTCCCACCCTTTGTGTCCTCCCCAAATGCAGCCATGTTTCACGATCCGAGAGGACTGCTGAGTGAACAAGTGGGACCAAACGAGCCCCAATCAGAAAACAGCGCACAACTCTAGGCCGTCACACAAAGGCGGTGTTCTCCACATGGCCCACATAATTGAGACCCCAGACAGCGTCCCTGCATGTGCCTCTACTCTGTTATCTCCTGCTTAGTCCGAAGTCAAAATCAGTCTTTGAGAAAGAAATATTATTGGTGACACAAGTGGCTGAGAGACGAGCTCCATCAGCACCTAAGGGTCCTCCTGCGGCTGTGGGTCTCTGCCCAAGAGGAGGTGCGGCTGGGAAAGCGTGTCCTTCCGTCTGTGGAACCCCGTGAAGACTTCCCAGCCCTCAGAGATGCAATGGGCCTCAAGACACCAGGAGATGGTCCATCCAGTCCTTAACAGCGCTGACACTGGTGACCACGAGCTCCTTCCTTCTCTGAGGCTCGGTTTTCACTTGTGTCCAATCGGCTAGAGGACCCCACTCCCTGTCTGCCTCACAAACTATATTAGTGAAAATGCTTTGTGGACAATGAAGCATAATATAAACACAAAACGTGGTTAATGCACTATGACCCATTTTACAAGATGACGCTACATAAGCACAGCGAGGTTCAATGACTCAGCCAAGGTCGTAAAGCTGGTGGGAAACCCTGATGTCCGTGGTGGGAGAGAGGGACGGATGAGACTGGAGGCTGTGTCTCCTGCCTAATGCAGGTCCTTCCCTGAGCCTCTGGTTTCCAGCCTAGAAGAGCTGGAGTCAGTTACTCAGGCCCATGAGCTGTTTTTAGGATTCTGAGAGCCTAACAAATTATTGTCGACAAACTACCCAAGCTCATCCTCACATCTTTATTTTTGGCTGAAATGGCATCAACCCAATGTTGGGGGTCGGGAAGTCCTCAATCCTGAGTATCCACGAGGATCACTCCGGGGAGGTTTCTAAGGTTGCCCATGCCCAGGCTCCACTTTGGCTACTTAAATTTAAATCTCTGGGGGTGTTTGCATGTTATTTTTTAATTTTTTGATTTGTGGTTTTTTCTTAATCCTCACTAAAGGATATGTTTATTGATTTTAGAGAGAGGAAGAGGGGAGACAGAGAGAAACATCCATGTGAGAGAGAAACATCAGTCGGTTGCCTCTCCCGTATGTGCCACTTTTTGATGTACTGGACGATGCTCCAGCCAACTGAGCCTCCAGGCCAGGGCTCTATGATTCGTTTTTATATTTTATTGCTTCAAATGCTTCAAACTATGGGAAATCTGTGACAGACAAATTTTCATAATAACTTCACATAAAGCATTGCACAACAACGTGTTCGTATTTTTTTAAATCTCCCAGGTGATTCGCAGTCAGGGTTGAGAAACATTGGGGTTGGCTGATGGTGACCAGAAACTGATAGGAAATACTATTTGTCCGTGATTAATCACACAGTGCCATTAAAGCGATCCTAGTGAGATCTTAGTTGAAATGAATTCACACCTCATGGATAGCAATGTGACGGCGGGCATTTACTGTGCACAGACTATGTGCCTGCCAGGCATTAATCTAAATATAAATATCTTTACAGATGAAATCACTTGGTTCCCGGACAACCTGCAATGCTTCCCCATTGTACAGATGAGAAACAGGCAGTGAACTGCAGTAACTTGCCAAGGTCCCGGCTAAAATGTGGCGCAGCCAGGACGTAACTCGGGCATCTGGTGCCTGGATCTCAATCCCCTCTCCTGCTTCTTGATGCTGCCACAGAATGCAGTGTACAATGCCTTACTTAGCCTTAGTGATGAATTAAAAGACCACAGCATACTGGGGAATGAGGAACAGTTTGTAATCCAAATGCCTGCAGAGGCTAAAGGTAAGCCACGCCAGGGAGGTGGGCAGGTGTTCCTGCAGACGGGGCCTCGGCAGCAGAGTGGCAGGATCCGTGGCAGACTGACGAGCACATGCCCGGAGAGAGAAGACAGCCGCCTCCGACAGCAGCAGATTGCTGCCATGTGGGGAGGTGGGCCCAGTGCTGCAGGCTCTTCCAAGTTTTCAAAAGAAGCTAAAAATTTTAATTTTATGTGAAACCATCCATTTCCAAATGTTGTCTTGAGTTTTTCAACATGCTGTGTGGGGCAAAATCCATCACGAGGCCACTAGCTTGCGACCGCCGACATGATCTGCCTCACAGACGCAACGTGCGCGCGCACGGTTCTGAACCCTTCGCGGCAATCCACCAAACGTGTTCCCTTGGACTGGTTTTCTGCAGTTTAGGGACAGCACACCCTGCCTTTTTTCCTTAACTATTATCTATATAACACACGGAAAAAGCAATATAAATTTCCCCTGGGTGATTTTAATCACTGGACTAACTGTTGAATGAATGAATAAAGAAGTAAACATTTATTAAACACCTATTCTTTCCTTTGAATCTCACTGTAAGTCTGTGAACAGGGATTTACTGTCCCCACTTTACAACCCAGTCATAACTCACGTGGTTATTACACTACTTAGGCATGACTCAGGTCAAACTGTACACACAGAGGAACACCTTCCCACAGCGAGTGTCTAATGTAGCGCTGCTGGCCTGTGACGCTAGCAGCAGTCAAGCCCTGTTATAAAGAGCCTTATAAAAGAATTTTACCATATTACATTATTCCTCATCACTCTAATTAAATGATTAAAAAATTAAAAACACAGAAATCACCCAAAAGTTCTGAGTCAGACATTCCTGGAGTCTAATCACAATCTAAGCAAATGGAAACCTATTTCATACACTTAATAATAGCTCATTCTTCGTGAGCTCTTTCAGTGCGGCAGGCGCTAATTAGGCATGGCTTGTGTGTGTACATAATATGGATACTTATGTGTGTATTCAATTAATCCTTACAGTAACCCTACGATATAGGAACTGTTATTGCTACTGGAAGATGAGGAAAAGCGAGGACAGGAAAGGTAAGCCATTTGCCCAAGGTCACACAGCTAGTTTAGTGGCGGAGCTGGGATCTGAACAGGCTGTCCACTTGGCCATCACACTATGAACTCAGCTTGCGCGTCTCTGTTTTTACTTAAGTTGGACCATGGACAGTGGACACAGTGAAGAGAGGGCAAAGTCATGTGATGTTTTCTCCCTCTCTCGTAGCAAAACCAGCAAAACTTTTTAAAGTACACCGCCAGGTGACCTAGGACACTAGCACTATCTACTTTAGAAAAATCTACCCCCGGCACACAGACTTGTTTCAAACGCTCCCAGAAACAGCTGCTGATCACGTAAATCCACTTCCCCTGGCCTGCTCTTGGTCCAGCTTCTTCAGAGCCCTCAAAACAGTTCACCCTGAGATCGCATCTCTTTTTCTCACCCCTTGTCTTTTTTCCTTCACACCACACTTCTAGTGGGTTCTGATCCTTTTCCGACTCATGTACAGTTACCAGAAAGAGAGGTAAGTATTATTTTTTTAGGATCAGCTTTTTCAGGTCCGAGCCTCAGGGAAGGTCCGTGCATGTCCCCATTGCTGGGAGGTAACACTTGGCTAAATTGGGACTTTCTTAAAAAACTGAAGCAAAGAGTCCCTAAGCCTTGGTCATTAAAAACCTCCAGACACAGAACTTCAGTGGTGGAGCTTGTTGCTTCACAAGAAGGGAATGGATGGCTGGAAACAATACCCTTTTTAGGTACACAGAATCTGTTGCCTTTAATATAACCCTGGGTCAGTCTGTGAAAGGCAGAGTTGCTACAGACCACATGCTGATCTCACATGGTGGGCGTGCATCACTGTACACTTTATAAAATTAGCTACAGTGCGGCCCCTGTGTGCATGTGTCTGTGTGTGCATGCAGCGAAGCTGGCTTTCATAAAATAAACAGCAATATGCACCCATGTGGCTAAAGATTAATATCAAGCCAAAGTCTGATTTTAATTTATGAAACCACCTTGTAAGTACAGCAATTCTGTCCCAAGGTAGGTCCTCAGGGAATGACAGGAGACATCTGAGAGGCCCCTGCTTCAGCACCTAGTCACACACTATTCTCTAATGTCACAAAAATGTAATTTACAGACAGTGGATAGAAATACAAAACTTGCTCCTAAACAGAAGGGGGAAGGCAGCTGGAAACTCCAGCCCATCAAATGCTCTTATAGCTATTGCTAAGGTTTGTGCTTTGCACATTAGCTTCTTATGAACATGACAAAAGGCATGCCAGCTACCACAAACCATAAAGTATTTGTATACATGGCCCTCGATGGTGTGAGTTACTGGGCTACACCTACCAAAGCAGGAAACAGAAAAGAACGCCTCCAAACAGGACCCAGCAACAGAGATCCTTACCATGACTAGGCCTGATCCGGATTTTTTCCAGTAAAACTCAAAATCTGTGCTTTCACCACAAGCCTATGGTCTTGTAAAACCTTATGCTACAGAAAGCCTTTAACTCCTCCCAAAGTCCTATTTTGTAGGTCACACTCTCATTATCTTGTGCTGTGATCAGTCTGACTGAATTATAGAAAATGACTAATCCACCATTCAGAATGGAGCTAGTGATCAGCTCCAGCCTGTTGCCTGTGTTTCTGTCCTGCTAACCTAACACACCAGCAGAGGTTTTAAAAGAATGAAGTGACAAGGCAACTTCAGCAGGCTGAAGGGTGCACTGGATTGCTCCCCCCTTGGGACTAGGCTGCCCTTTCTTTAGCTTTCACCCAGGCATTACCGACTTGTCACAGAAACCATGGGAGCTTCGTACAGGGGGCAGTTTGGGCTCTACCAGCATTTCCTTCCCACCTTGTCGTCTTTGAGTCCAAAGACACCGCTTTGCATATAAATGACCAGAGTCAGTGGTCTTGGATGAGTTTTTCTCCTTGGTGAAACTACCTCATTCAGACACGATCTGAACCCAAACCGCTGGAATTAGTAAGGAAGGTAGTTAGCAACCCAGCAGGGCATTGTACATTTCTAATCCAATCCTTCCTACAAGAACATGTTGATATTAATCAGACTTCTTGTATTTTAAACCAACTTTTGACCCCAGGAGAAGCCTGCCTGGTTACTCCACCAACACAATACTATCCCTCGGGTGCTTCCACCGCCTCTGTCCATCTTAACTTTATAAGCCTCGCAAGACAGAGGTTTTCCACACTTCTCTTGGAACTCTCCTAACAGAGGCCGTTCAAAGACTCTAAACTCCAAATGCACAGCGAGCTCTAACCCTGGCCAGAAGCTGTCCAGTTTCTATTTCTCCAGCATGATTTATTAACACTTTGTGCAGGAGGCCTGTCAACGCACCGCGGCCGTGTCATCCCCAGGGCGCAATGGCAGCACGTAGATAAATTAAAAATCAATTTTTTTATTAGGAACTATTTTGAAGCATTAAAAGGAATGTGATTTTGAGCTATCTTTCTTATTTTAACAGGAAAGCTCAGTGGACCCTACTTACTGTATTAGGAATATATGGATTTCTTTTTAGGAGAACAAATAGCCATTACTGCCCAGTATCACCCTGGCCTGCTACGAGGTAGCTCAGCATCATTAGCTCTGGCTGACAGGAGCGGTGAAATATTTGACTGCTTCAGACTCAAAAATTTTCCCTGTGGTTCCTGTCAGAGTCAGGAGGTATGGCCTCGATACTGAAAAAATTTATGGTAAGTAGAGAAAAGAGTTAAGTTCTCTACCTTTCTCTTCCAGGAGACATAAAGAGACTCCTCCAAATAGAAAAATAAGGGATCCAGTTGCTTGTCGGGCATTTTGCTCTCCAGTTTTACTAGAAAGCAAGAAAGAAGTTTTAAAGTTTTGTTAATGAAGAGCACAATAACCTGTTCTGGTCTTGACCCACAACTGAATAAACAATAAAAATACTGGAGTAACAGAAAAATTGTTTCATTAACTTTTCCTTTGTGGGCCCCCTTGAGAACAGGCATCAGGCAGATTTCCAATGGTGAATATAACAGGATCTAAACTCATACGCCGTGCTTGTAAGTTGAAGCCAATGAGGGAAACTTAAAAAAAAAGTGCAGATGGCACCAATGGAACAAGGATTTACAGAGGCATGGATTACAAACGTAGGAGAAAGCCCTTCCTCACCCTTCCCCTCTTCAATTTGTGATTTCCAATGTGATATGTTCATAAAGTACTGAGCCCCAGGCCTGGCCCTCAGTCATGGACAGTATCAGCTTCCCTGTCTTCCTCTTTCTTATGCTGACATTTTTAAGCTATGCTGCTTGGAATTCCGCTAAAGATAAGCACATGGTATAGCTCCCAGGACCTCTAGGATATTTTCTGGACATGGTGCTGGACCTTGTTAATGGAAAGAACGTTGGGGTAAAAGCGCCATCAAGAGCAGCAGACTCACAGTTAAATCCCAAAATGACAATGATTGCTCTAGGCCAAGAAATAAAGGCTTTTTAAAGCCACTTCTCAAAAATAATTTAGGTTTAACAACCACTGTTGGGGTCACCTCCAAAAGCTAGTATAGAACTTCTTTTTGATACGTAGCCAGTAGGACCACCATTCAATTCTATAGGGCAGGGAGGGCATTTTTTTTTCTGCATATGTATGAGGGCCATATCACACACACACAAAGCTAGTATAGAACTTCTTTTTGATTTGTAGCCAGCAGGATCACTATTCAACTCTACAGAACAGGCCTTTTTTTTTCCTGCATATGTTTAAGGCACATATTAACACACACACACACACACACACACACACACACACACACTTCAGAAGCCCAGGAGGAAATGACTGTGTAGAATTTTAAATCAGAAATCTAACCCTTAGGTTAGTAGTGTCAGGTTAAAGGCTCACCCATCCCCAAAGCTAATTCAGTTCTGAACAGTCCCATGGGTGTCTAGTTGAACAGAAGGAGCTAGGAAACCTTAGCAGGCCGAAGCCCAGCCTGGGGAATTGCTGGGACTCGGTGCCAGGGGCCGAGGCTCACCCCAGACTTGGTATCAGATAATACCAAGTGCTAGTCTGGATTTCCAGGACTAATCTATTCGAGGGTGGAACTTCCAGGTTCCCTGGTGTCTGTGCTGCAGAGTGGGATGACAGTGGCCTTTGTACAGTCACACTGTACCTGGCCGGTGTGGATTTGGTAAAATAGGAAAATAGATTCAACACAAAGAAAAAGTCGATTAGTAGCAATTGTTTACAGGAGGTGCAGAGACGAGGTGGGGGACACAAGACATTCCAAATTTTCTATAGATTCAGTTTTCACAAGTTTTTTTCCTTTTTTTTTTTTTTGGTATTCTAACTTAAACTTCTTAAATGTATGTTTATAGTTCTCTAGATTCTTAAAATCTTGTACCAACAGTGTCTTTTAACCACTTTTGTGTTTCTTCAGAAGGGCTCTTCGGTTTCAAAAGCAATTTTCCCCACCTCACTCTCCCTTGGAACCTCCCCCACCCTCCAAATTACACACATCATTCCTTTTAGGGTCAAATTTTAAATCAGCCCCAGATAAGTTCGTCAAGCCCTGGGATGACTTCTATCGGGGCAACTTTAATCTCCAGACTGACTAAATTTTAACTTTGATACAAAACTGTTCTCCAGGAAAAGAAAACTCCTTCCACCCATAAATAAAGAATAAAGAATTTGGCATTAAAACTGGGACTTAAGACTACAATTATTTTCTACATTAAATACCAATTAACGCTATTTACCAAAGTCAGTATTTGTTACATTTCCACACACTGCAAGTTTCTTCAAGACTCACTCAGCACTTAGCAAGCCTTGGGTTACAGTCTGAATTGCAAAATACACCATTTGCCCAGAAATTGCTCTTAGTCCCAATGAAATTGCTTATAAAACATGTGTAAACCATGCTTCGAACAGGCAGCACACATCCACAAAAAAATTCATTCAATGGAAAGGCGAGTGAAAAAGCTTCTCAAATTGGGTTTCCCTTTAAAAACTGTAGGAGCATTTACAGTGTTTCCAAAGGTAATTGCTTCTTCATTAAAAGTGGCTTTCTGTTACTAAAAGAGACAGTTGTGTGTGTGTGTGTGTGTGTGTGTGTGTTTAAATGAGTGCATAACAGTATTCAATTAGAGAACAGGGTGAGAAAGCTCACTCTCAAAATATAACTTAATCACCAGGCACCAGCGCGCAGAAGAGGTCCACTAAGCACATGAGCTAAAATGGAGCCTGAATTTCCTCTCAGACTGAGAGGGTAGTCGCACGAGGTCAGGGTCAAGGTCACCAGCAGGGCAGGCTGCAGCTGCCCGACAGCGCTGTACACAACGGAGGGAAGGCAGTCCATCTCCGTCATCGCTGAAACAGATAAATCCCTTCTCCTCTCCTACCCTGCCTCTAACCCCGCCAACACTTTTTTTTTTAAGCGGGGGAAACGAGAAGGAAAATGACCAAATAACCTCACCGCCCTGGTTTTTCGCACACAAGCTCATCAGCTCCCAAAGTTGCCATCTAAGGGCAAGTTCGCAGGGAACACTGAAGCCCATTTTGTCCGAGCAGGGCAAGCCTCCCCCTAACCCCGCCGAGAGTCCTGCCTCCTCTCCCTCCCCCACCCCACGCACCCCCGAGAAGAACCGGGAGCCGTGGCCGGCCAGCCTTGGGCACGCAAACACTCTGCCACCAACTGCTGCGAGTTTTCTGTGAATCGCAGCGCGGAGCCTCCCAACTCGCCCTCCCCGACTCTACCGCCTTCTCTTTCCTCGCACAAAATTTCCCTACACACGCAGCCGCCTGCGAGTGATTTTATGTGCATATATATTACATATGTGATATTATCCTCAGAACCTCTAGCGGGCAGGCGAAGAAAGGACTGCACAGGGGCATTTTTTTTTTTTTTAAAGGAAGGGGAAAAAAAGCATAACCCAAGCTCTGTGCGTCGACTCCTGCGTACCGGGAAGGGGAAAGAAGGAGGAATGTTTGCGGAGAGGGCTGCCTGTAAGTGCCCTTGCTCGCCACTTTGGCCGCGGCCCGGGTGACACGGAGCAGCGGGGGCACCCGGCCGGAGCCACACGCGCCCCCTGCCCGTCCCCTGGGCAGGCACTGCCACGGATATTTCGCGAGGGGGAGATCGATCGCGCTGCCTGTCTGCAGCGGAAACGCACACGCTCACACACAACCCGAGCCTGAGACACCATAACCTTAACCCTTCCCCCACCCTCCGTGAACTTCAGGTGACCGACCACGTCGGCCTGACACCCGGGCGGGCAGGCGCTCCGGCTCCGCTCCCGCCCCCAGCCCGGGTTTTGCAGAATCGGGCTCCAAGTAGCGCCAAACCGACGGGAGAGGGGAGCAGTGCGGGGGGAGAGAAGAGAAATTGACCCTCAGTCTCCCCCGACCCCTCCCTCCCGCGCCTCCGGCGTCCCCTCCTCCCCGTCACCCCGCCCCACGCCTGCTCCCCTGCCCCCTCCTCCCTGCATTCAAGGAGCCGGGCGGCCCCGGGGGATATTTTTAGTCGCTTCTTTCTCCTTCACTTTTAGCTTTAGCAGCATCTCAGAACACTCAAAGCGGAGAAGGATGGGGGGTGGGGGGCGGCTGGAGAAGGAGTGGGGGAAAAGTTAGGAGTCTCGCAAAGAAAAGCCGTAGGAAGGGCGGAGAGGGACCGGGGGTGCGGGTGGAGGAGGGGAAGGGGACCGGGCCGTGCCGGCGGGTGTGAGTCTCTACTTGGTGTGTGTGGCTGCAGCCGGGGAGGGCTGTGATGCACTTTAGTCCTGGACTCTGCTCAGCTCGCCGAGAAGGGGGGTCTGAGCGCCCGAGTCTCGCCCGGCTCCGTCTGCTCCGACTGACCCCGCATTTTATTGCGGCCAGGAGCCCTGCTCCTCCCCTCCCCTCAGCTCTGCAGGGACCTCGCGCGCCGTGAGCCGCCCTGCCTCCTGCCTCCGCCTCGGCGCAGCTCCCGCACCCCACATCCGCCCGCCGCTGCCCGGCCTCGCCCCCCGCCCGGCCGCCCCGCGCCCCGGCGCGCCCCCTCGCCCCGGCGCAGTGGGACCAGCCGCCCCGCGGCGCGTGTGTACCGTGTGTTTGTGTGCGGTGCCCCCACACCCTCCCAGCCGCTCCCGCCTCGCCCGCCCCCGACTCCCCTCCTCCGCCGCCGCCTCCTCCACCTCCGCCTCCTCCTGCTCCTGCCCCAGCCGCCGCCGCCGCTGTCGCTGGCGGCTCCAGGGCCGACCAACCCCGGCGCAACCTTTTAGCCGGAGACGGACCTCTCCCTGGATCCTGTACTCGGCGGGCGGCAGCGCGCCCTCGCCTCGACACCCCCAAACGCCATGTCACGGCCCCCGGGCCTCCGCGCGCGCCCTGATCCCCGCACCCTCAGGCACTGAGATCCACAAGGAAATTTTTTTTTAAAGATTCCAACCTCTCCCACCTCCCCCCAGCCCCCGATTTAGGAAAGAAAAAAAAAAAAAAACGGCATCCACACTACCCCCCTCCTCCCTCCTCTTGCCCCCTCCCCCAGCAAACCGGAGTGAGGAGGGGGAGGGGGAAGGAGAGGGGGAAAAGCTCGATCTCAAGGAAAAAAAAGAGGGGGGGCTGAGAGAAAGAAAGAAAAAGAGAGAGAGAGAATAGAAAGGGCACGGGGCTGATCATCACCAACATGGCTGCCTCAGCATAGACCTAAACGAGGAGTAACCCGGGCTGTGTCTTTGTCAGTTTCACCTCTGTAACCCTAAACTAATGCAGAAAACAACGGAGGAGGCTGCGGAGGGGAAAGAGGAGAGGGAGGGCGAGAAAATGGCACGAGAAGAGGTGGAGAAGGGATGACTTACGTGAGGGAAGGCGCTTGGGCTGCTCCTGCTTCCTCCTGGGCATTTTCCCCCTTTTCTCACATTCTCCTCCTTGGTTAATGTGAGATCAAATAAACCCCCGTGGGGGCAGAGAGGCAGACACTGGCAGGAGCGGGGAGGTAGTTGGGGGGCGGGCGGGCGGGCAGGGGGAAACCCCTTCTCTCCGGTGTGTACAATGGGTTGAAGCTTGTTTCCTGGAGCCAGAAGAGGGGTTTTCTTCTTTTCTTTCCTTTCTTTTTTTTTTTCCTTTTTTTTTAAAAATTTTTTGGTCGTGCACCTGGCTTGTCCCCCGAGCGTAATATTCTTCAATGGAAACGGATCTAATAGGTGTGAGTGTGTGTGTGTCCTGTGCTCGCGTGTGTGATGGGAGGTATAAATAAATGAGCGCCGGTGCCGCGGTGTCTATGGCCGCGCTCTGTGTCTCCGAGCCCCTAACACTAATGTCGGGATCAAAGGGCAGCGGCGGCGGCAGCACAGCTCACAGCTCGTTCTCTCGCTCGCTCTCGCTCGCTCGCTCGCTCTCCTCTCGCGCTCTCTCTCTGTCACACACACACACTCACACACACACACGGAGGCACAGACTGAGGGAAAGAGCGAGAGCTAGACACACACACACACACACACACACACACACACACACACACACACACACACAGCAAAGAGGAAGGTGCCCTAAGGCTCCCAGGGCGGACTCAGCCAGGGATTTGCAAACGCTCCGCGTGGAAAGAATGGGGGGCGCGCGTGCGGGGGTGGGATGGAGTTCTTCGAATTTATCCCGCTATTCGCCAAATCGAGGGTGGGGGAGAAAGTTTTTCCCACTCTTGAAACAGTGATTACTTCATTATTCCCATTGATTTTTCAAAAGGAAATAGATTTGTCTCTTCACTTTCTTTTGTTTATTGAACTACATGTTCTTCGGTATAAAATCCTTCGGGGTGTGGCCCCTAAAAGAATGACTCTTTTGCCCCCATCGCCTTAATCGTGTGGAGGTTACAGTCTCCCACACATTCTTTCCAAAACATTTCCACTAAAAATAATTAAAAAAAATAAAAAGATAACATATGGTGACATCAATAATTAGGTTGATGGAGTCAGTGCCCAGTTTTGGAGTGTCCAGTGGAGTTAAAACTGAAAAAATGCCGCCTAAATGAAAATTACAGCTCCTTGACAAAGGGGGGAAAATAAGATTAGGTCACCCCTGATGGCTGATTTAACTGCTACACGATACTCCTGCAGTGCACACAGCAAGCTCGACTCCTGAAATTTACTCTTTTTCCCCTGTTCTCATTCAGGTAGAGGAAGCTTACACGGAAGCAATTCCAGTTTGCATTATGAGCCCAATATAGCAGTTTTCATTAACTGATGCATACTTTCATTACTTTACAAATCACACCTCTTTCTTCAAAGAGAGACATAAAGGGGGAAAACAGAAAAGGACCGGTCTCACTCTAGCACAAAAGGTACTTGGTGAAAGAGGACTGTTCCCTTTGTGACTTGGAGTCATTTGGACAAAAGTTCACTTGGAGGTTGTTAATTATTTAAACTCCAAAACCTGCTGCTATCATTGAAGGAAAAATGGCCCGAAGAAGAGTTGTTTCATAAAACTCTCTTTGTACGAGGAAACTTTGAACTTAAGCAGAATACATTATATGTCATGAGTCAGATGTAGCTAAAAAAAATAAAAAGGTGCATTATTTAAGTACATCTTCTCTTTTTAGCTTTTTTAAAAACTCTGACTCATCATCTTATTGTGTTAAATATTTTCTCACCAATTTTAAAATAGACTTTTTCATCAAAGAAGGTGGAGGCACGGCGAAGGCACAAAGCATTGACATGACACTTACAGGCTTACATGGATGGGTACCGACGCCTCTTGGAGTTCTGGCTTAATTCTCATAAGTCAAGTGGTGGCAAAGACAGCCACGGGGGTTAAATCCCTATGTACCCCTAAAAAAACAACAAATCTTTATATGACATACTTTTATTAGAGGAGCTTAGAGAGTGCTGTATCTCCCAAAAGATGCTTTTCATTGATAATAAACTCTCAGGACGGCACTTTCCCTGCCAACTCCCTGGAAAGAGACAGCTTCCCAATGACCAGCAAGCCTCCCGATGCGAGAATTCTAAAATGGAGCATTATCCTTAAACTAATCTTTCCTTGAATGTTGGCTTAAGTAAACTGGTAGTTAGGTTTCCCCCTGTGAAGACTTGAAAATTATAACTGTTTCAACCAGATCAAACTCAACTTGAGATGACTTTGACTATGGTCACTAGTGTTGGAGTTGAAATTAGCACATGAAAGACAAATCTGGGCCCATCCGTTTCAAGTAGACTCACTGCTCTAAGTGTGTAGGATCTTTCAACCTAACGCAGAATAAACAGAATGGCCACACTTTGCCACTCACCCTCGGAACTTTCGGCTAGGATACGGAGGACTAGTACTGTGACAGGCACGCCACCACCTCCTCCTGAATTGCTGTGACTCTTTACAAACGCTTAGTACACCGCAACTGAAAACACACTTTAGGCCTTTCCTCAAAGTGGAGCACGTTTCCTGCGACCTTTTAAGGGCATGCAGGCAAACGCCGTCAACTTTTAATTACATAGGTGTTCCACCAACAGCCAAAAGCGTTATTAAATTGAACGTATTCATACGTCTACCTCTTTCCAAAAATCATTTGAAATAGTACACAACAATAGAAAATGGAAATAAGGACAGAAAAATTTCTGTTTCAATCTCAGATTGATATCTCTGGTCTACAGAGCACACTTCAAGGGTATTGGCCCCTCACCCTCAATTGCTGCATATTCAGGGAACACAAACTAATTTTAATGTTTGACCAATCTAAAATATTAGGAAGATAAATAGCTGGTGGTTGCTATAATAGATTTCAAAGTGGAGTGAGTAAGTACTTTTGGGAACGTGTGCCTTTTGGATGCAAGCACCCATGAACCATGAACTAAGATTATTGCTCACTGTAGTCATCAAACTGAAATATTCTCTTTGATTCACCCCCACTGCCCAAGCTTGCAAAAGCAAATTTTATCTTAATAATTGTAGTACTCTCCACCCCCATCTTCATTGCCTCTTAAATGTGAGATTAAAATAGATTTTCTCAAAAGTGTGCTTTCTAAGATGTTTCATAAACGCTGGCTCCTGTAAGGAATATGTTGCACCCTGGCCCAAGTACTGGAAGAGGTACGTAGGCAGTGGGAGCATGTCCCCCAGGATGGTCTTCGGAGAGTCCTTGAGGTTCCAACTGTCATCATTATAGCAGTAAGATGGTATTTGCCCTGTTATCTGTGTTGACATTGACACTGACGATCCAAAAGCAATGGGAATAAAATGCTGCACCTTGGTTCTAATCAAGGCAGTGGCACTGAAATGTATCAGAGTCATTCTCTTCTTCACCACCGTGCTCATGCACACACGCAGATGGAGAGGGGGCTGGGGGGAGGGGGAGAGGGAGAGAGAGAGAGACAGACAGAGAGAGAGAAGGGTTTATTTATCTCAGGCTTTCTTTGATGGAGCAGTAAAAATTATTAATTTTATTAAATCTCGACTCTTGAGTCCAAGACTTTCAAAAATTCTTTGTTAACAAAGTGATAGGTACATATAAAGTATTCCTGCTGCAGACTAAAGTCCACCACGTGTCTCAAGGAAAATCATTTGTGAGATTATTCGATCTAGCTGCTTTTTTCACGGAATATTATTTTTACTTGCAAGAATGACTGACAGATGAACTGTGGTTCCTTAGACTTGGGTATTTCTCAAAAATGAAATCAAGTGAGCCTGTACCTTCAAGAAAAACAAGCCATGGTATTTTTTTGGCAATGATAATATTTGCAGTCACAAATGAAAACTAGAATTTTAGATAACTGGTATCCATCACTACGAGCGTAACAGCTTCCTAAGACTGAAAGGCTTTTCTGATGGGATTCATAGCAATGTTTATGGCTGTGACTTTCTCATACCGTGTCAACATTTTGGAGGAACTGCTCAACTCAGGGAAGCTGCCTTTTCCAAATGAGCAATGCATGATGTTACAGAATTGTGTTGTGGCCAAAGACCCATTCGAAGTACAAGGCAGACTAATGGATTTTCATGTCAGAGCGTTAAACGTTCATAGATTTGATTTCAGATTCTACTCATTGATGAATTTTAAGAACTCCTGCCCACCATGTTTTGGTGTAATGTCAAAGAAGAGTATTCATAATTATTAAACAAGACTTTAAATTATGCCTCCCTTCCTCCAACTACATATGTATGTGTGGCTTGATTTGCTTCATGTAAGTCTTTAACCAAAGCAACATATCACAACAAATTGAGTGCAGAAGCAGATGTGAGAATCTACCTATCGCTTAGTAATTCTAACATTATAGAGATTTGCAGAAATGTAAATAGAACAAGGCTATCCTTCTCACTAAATCTTTTGCTTCAAAAATATAGTTAGTTTTCATAAGGATGCATTAACTCCTATTGTGTTTATTATTGTTATTTATATATGAATTAATAATAAATGTTAAAGTTCCAATTTTAATGTGGAATATAGAACATACCAAGACATAACCCATGTAAACAAAAGTTTTGGGGGGGTCCTTGATAACTTTTTTCCTAGACAAATTTTTATTGCTATTTTGGGAAAGTTTTTAATTAAGTTTATTGGGGCGACACTGGTTAATCAGATCATATTGGTTTCAAGTGCACATTTCTATGACCAATAACTTTTAAGAGTACAATGTTGTCCTAATTTGAAAGGTTTGAGAACTTCTGCCCTAGACATTAATTGAGATGTAGTTCAAGAGAAAAAAGAGCATCTATGGGCATTTTACTAGAAGTCTTGAAGTCCAATTGTATATTTGATTACACTTATAAAATAGAGCCCACGTAGCTCCAGGAGCTGAGAGTTGGTTCTGCATGTCCAAAGTTTGGCTTCTCTGATGAGATCCCTTATGAGACACAGAAAGGGTATATTAGTCAAAGTTCTCCAGAGAGAATATACTCTCTAGAGCTGATACCTATTTTATTAATTAATTAGAGGCCTTGGTTCATGAGTTATGGAGGCCAAGAATTTCCATGAGTTGCCATCCACAAGACAGAGAATCAGGAAAGCAGTGGTATAATTCAGTCCAAGTCCAATGCCCTGAGAATGGGGGAGGGGGGTGCAATGGTGTAAGACCTGGTCTGTGTCCAAAAGCCCGAGGACCAGGGACTCCAATGTCCAAGGGCAGCAGAAGATGAACATCTCTGCTCAATCAGAGAAAGTGAATTGGCTCTTTCTCAGTCTCTTTGTTCTATTCAGACCCACAATGGATTGGATGATGCCCACCTTTACTGGTGAAGGTGATCTTTACTCAGTCTGTGGACTCACATGCTAACCTCTCTTTGGAAACGGCCTCATAAACACAGTTGGGTATTGATCCACCACAGAGGAGAAGTAGGAGATCACCATGTCCTATTGGTACGGGTTGGCCAGCCATGCAGAGAGGCTGGTTACTCCATACAAAAGGCCCACACCTCTTCCAGCCTCAGACCCCTTAGGAAAATGAAATGAGTGAGGGTCTCTCTCTTTCCCAGGGCCTGGGCTACTGCCTCAAGAATTAAGACAGGGACACCCTTACCCCCAAAGTGCTCCAAGTCTGACATTTTAAATAATGAGTGCCTGTCCCAAAGCAGAGATACGGGTCTGGCGTCTCTCCTGGCCTGGACCTCACGAGCTGTAAATCAGCCTCTGGTGACGATGACCAGCCATCACTTACAGCAGGGGAGGCTTTTGCTGTAATCTGTACTTGTGTTCTTAGGAGGCGAGGGCCTGGCTGGGATCAGCAAGATTTGTCACAATTTGGATAAATCAGGCTTTCAAAAGTAGTGGATATGCAAGCACATGACCCACCAGAGAACCTGGCAAAGGAAACACTTCTGACATTTTGGGTGTCTTTCATCCAAATTCGTGTGCTTGGGTTCTTTCCCTTAAACATCTCCCCACAAGTTCTTCAGCTCAGCCCCACCTCGGACTGCAAGTTGTACTTGGATTAGGTCAATTCCTGCATCTCTGTGGTCCACATTTCATTCACCTGGCCCTTCCTGTCAGCTCTAGTGATTGCATCACTCACTCCTCCCTCATTTATTCCAAACTCGAACCCCAAATGAGACTAAACTCTGGTCTCCCAAGCTTCATTGGCTAGGATTCTTAGCATCTCTATCAATTTAGCTTCCTTGGGCCTTTTTTTTTTTTCCTTTTTTATCTGCATGGATGAAAACTCCCCTGAACAGCTACTCCCCACTTCATGCGTTCTTCCAGCTTTGTCTGGTCACTTAATGTACTTCACTGTTGCCTGACTCAGTCACCCCCTGACCTGCCTCAAACTGTACTGCTGTCTCTTTGCAAGCCCCTCGTGCATTGCAGCTTCTCTCACAGCCCCCCTCTCGAGCTGCAACCAGCTCTGATTCAGTTTCTTTACAAGGTCTGTCTTTCCCTGTGTCAAATCTGTTTCTCATCCCCTTCGCTCACTTTGGGGCCCGCACCCAGGGTATCTTGGCAAGGTTGTTTACCAACCCACATGTCAGGCCTCTTCTTCCTTGGCATGAGGCACAGTGTGGCACCATTTACAAATAACAAAACAAAATGATACACACAAAGAATCATGATTTTGGTTGATTAGTAAATAAAATGGGAGCAGAAGTCAATCAAAAAGCTTCCTGTGGGTTTCCCTTATACTTTTCCTTCCGTGATTCCTACCTCTGTCATCTGTACTCATGCCAGTCTGCCTCTATCCATTTTTGCCAGATTTTAGGTACTTAGATAACTCATGGGAGGGAAGACCAAGCTATCTGGAGCTTCAATTGTGTCTTTTTTGGTTGTTGAGGAGTGGGCTATGCCTTTTTATTAGATTAAAAGTTCTTTCATATAAAACAGCAAAGTATAATGTCATGGGAGTTAACTATTCTATGTCCCTTCTCTTCCATCATTAATCTCATCTTTAATATTTTTAATGAGGAAAGCAAATAGAGCTTCAAATGAAAACCATAGAATTTATGACTGGGAGGTGTCTTGTCGCTCACTTGGAGTAGCCCTGGTATTTCACCAACAGGGAGCTGAAGGGATTTTTTCAGGGACTGGTGGTCCTAGCTGAGCTCTGATGAGAACGTCTGCTATTCCAGAAAATTAGAGCTCAATCATAGGGTGGTGGGAAGACATATTTGTGCATCCTAATAGATGTAAGCGCACGAATTTTGCAAATCAGAACTTAAAAGCATTTGAGATAGCAACATGCAAAAGTAGAGAATGGAGTGCTTTTCAATGTTGTGTATGGAAAATTCAGCATATGTTTGACATTATTTTACTAGCTTCTGAAAGGTTCTTTTAAATGGGAATAAAATGTAGCTATGGGGCTAGAGAAAAACCTTTAAATTAATTTTTTTTTAGATTACAAACTATGGAGATAAACTCTATATTGAGAATTCATTAAACATTGGAAACCCTTACAAAAAAAAATGTAGGGGAGACAAGGTGTCGAATCTTCTGAGCAGAAACATTGCAGACATTTCAAAATAAAATGTTTATACCTTCATGAAAAGAGAGTTTCTGAAACCCGCCTTCAGTTCCACTCCAATGTGGTCCTCTTAGCCTTGGCCAACTGCCTGGCAAAAGGCTTTCAGAGGGGCTCACAGTGACCTTGGAAGGATGTCAGTGTATCACTGCACGTCTCTTGCTCTTAAAGCAAAAAACATGAATCACCAACCCAGCCCCCCCCCCCCGACAGCAGGTTAGCAGGGTCATTTTCACACTGGAAGAATGGGTGCTCTTTTAAAAGCAGCCTCGGAAACCTTGTCCTCCTCTGCATTGCACTCCGGAGTCCCTGTTTGAGGGACAATGGGAAAAATGGAATTTCATAAAATGTTCAGAACAACAACAACAACAAAAAAAACCGATACCCACTAGTTGCACAGAACAAACAGCAGGGAACAGAGTGGAAAAACTACAATAGACATACTTGTCCTGGGATCTGAACACAACTGGTTCAGCAAGTGTCCTCTCAGTAAATAGCCCCTGGTGAATGGATTAACAAGTCTGTGGAGTCACACCCTGAAAGAGGAGCTGCACCCTGGACCCTGGGTTGTGTGGGGCCTCGCAGACCAGGGCTCCTCTGGCGCCGCTGGTCTTGTTTCCCTGGAGCACAGAAGACTGGCTCTGCCATATACTTCCTACTAAAGACATCCCGGAAGACAGACAAGCCTCGTCGCAGGGATGAGTCTCTAAAGGTCAAGCCTCTAGAAATTTGCACCCCAGGAGGTTCAAGCTCTGTTTGTGCCAGGTTGTTGTTGTTTTAGAGAAAGGTTAGGTGGATGACTGCTTTTTTACATAATCCAAGCCCTTGGAGAGTTGGCTGCTTTGTGTAGGGTGTCCACAGGAAGCTTTGTTGTGACTTTTGCATAATATAAGTGTTTTTGTTCAGCAGTATTTCTGTCTGAGTGTCAACATGGTTACATATGGGGAGGGGGGAGAACATACCCTATCAGCCAGGGATAATTCATTTTCACATTAACTCTGGACCATTTCTTTCTTCACTTTATGGCTGGAGAAACTGAGGCATGGCCCAGACAAGAAATTGCTCAAGGCGTTGTAATTAGACCCCTTTCACATGGGGCTACAGATAAGTTAATTCTATGACTAGTATTCTCCTTCAGCCCTACTGACCTCCCTGCACCGATCGGGCACAAGCCCAAGGAACAGACTGGCCACGTGTCATGCCCTAGAGGCCAAGAGACTCCGACTTTGTCTCACAGGGAAGGAGTAAACCCAGATGCCCTGAACTCTACCCAGGAAATGTTGCTTCCAGTTCCCCGAGAGACAAGGATAAGCTCCCACGTAGATGTCAATTGTTTCGATATTAAGGAGAGCCAAGTAATCTCTAAAAGTAACCAGAACACAGACAAGCAGAAGCGGAGGCGGAACTCCCAGTGCTCTGTAGAAGTTGCACTGTGCTGGTTCTTTTGCCTTAGCCTCCCCAGGTTCCCCACCCTCCTCTGTGCCCCAGGAACGGACCTCCAGTGACCGCATCACCCAGGCTCCCTGGCTGGCTTGACCTGCAGATGGGTTCAGCCAACAGGAACTATTGTAAGGGGGAAAAGAGTGGGAGGGAAGGGTGTAGAGAGATTTCTTCTTTCCTCCTTGCCTCTTTGATGCCTTGTGTCGCTCTGTCCCTCTATCCCTCTGTGAATACCATTGCTGAGCACAGCTCACACTTCTTGGACTCAAGATACACGATTTCCTCCTCTTGTTCCTTCAGGCCTAGAGGTGGTAATGGCCTGGCATCCTTGTGAGTTTCTGGATGCCCCATCAACTTCCCATTCGTCCTCAGAACCTTACTCACACCTCTGTCAGTAAGTAAGTAGTTCCTTCGTTAAAGGCTCAGCATGTAAATCATCTGAGATGAGTTCTGTTCACTGCCTGAACCTAGACTGACCCAAACTCCTTTCATGCATTCACCAAATATTTAATGAGCACTGTTCCTTGCCAGACACCGCACCAGCCACTGGGAATGCCATGGCGAACAAACACAGATCTTATCCCTGACCCTCTAGAGTTTGCAGAACTCCAGGGCTTATTTTAGTTAACCCTTCTTTGTTATTTTCCATGAAACTAAAATGCTTGTTTTTTTTTTTTAACCTTTAAAATACAGAAACTCTCCAGGCCAACCAACAACCCTGAGAACAGGGAATGAGGCTATGTGAGAAGTAAATAGACCCCAGCCTGATACTAGACACATAATTAGTGTATGCTGTGGACTCAATAGCGTCTGCCCGAATTTCCCATGTTGAAATTTTACCCTCCAATGTGAAGGTATTTGGAGGTGGGGCCTTGGGGAGGTGATTAGGTTTGTATGAGGTCCTCATAGTGGGACACACACACCATACACACAAAAACTTAGATTGTAAGCCTACTATGCACCTAGCTCAACAGGATCCCGCTGTCGTCTATGCGATGTGCAGTCTGTCGCTGGCTGAATGTTAAGCAATGCATGACTGTATATATACCTGTGTGTGCGTGTGTGTGTGTGTGTGTGTGTGTGTGTGTGTGTATGTATCTGAGGCAAGATTGTGTGAGGACAAAGTGAGACCCAGCCATCTGCAAGCCAAGAAGACAACTCTTCTTGAGCCTGACTGTGGACGTCTAGCCTCAGAAACTGTGAGAAAATAAATTTCTGTTGTTTAAACCACCCAGTCTGTGGTATTTTGTTATTATAGACCCAGTTAACTAATATAGTAGGTGAGTTTTTTTTAAAAAACAAAGACCAAGCAAAATCAGCTGCCCAAAGAAAAGTCTTAGTCCTCCAGGATCTAGGAGCATCTCAGGTCTGTGCTCGGAACAAATCCGGGGGGACCTAAGCAAAGCCGCCAAGTGGGCGGTGTTCTCCTCCAGAACCTGTTGCAGAGGGTTCGGTGCCCATCTGCATGGTCAGCAGCACCCAGAAATAGCCACTGTGCTGCCCACCAAACCCGCCCTCTCCTGATGGGTGCTCCCATAGTCCTTCACTCCAAGTATAACTGTTCCTTTGCCTCCTCTTTTCCCACAACCACCTCATGCTTTTATTTCCCCAAAATGGCAGCCAATGGGATAAGGAGAACTATTTTCCCTCACTTTTACTGGCCACATTATTGAAATATATTGCTATAATTTTTCTAATTAAAAAATTTACACACAATAAGAATATTAGCTACTCTATGCCAAGGTCTTCAGCAGTACAAGGTAGCTTGCTGTCCTGTTTTTTCCAATCGGGACATATATAAAGTAGCCAGAAAGTGTAAGATGTCATAGAACAAACATGGCCATCTTTCTGGAATGCTCCTTTCACGCAAGTATTTGTTGGGGGATAGTTAAGTAGTTTAACTTTCACATAATTTATTTATTTTAAATATTTTATTTATTTATTTATTTATTTATTTATTTATTTTTAGAGAGGTGAAAGGAGAGAGAGAGAAAGAGAGAGAAACATCCATCAGTTGCCTCTCACACACCCCTAACTGGGAGACCTGGCCTGCAACCCAGGCCTGTGCCCTGACCAGGATCCAAACCAGCAACCCTTCGGTCTGCGTAGGCCAGTGCTCAGTCCACTGAGTCACACCAGCCAGGGCAACTTCCACATGATTTAAAACACATAATTTTATGGAGGTATGTTTGGATGTACCGTGGGCCTTGGTTTTCCCCCCAGAAGCAGGAGTGATGATAGCGTTGTTCTTGCCCTGTGAGATCATCTGCCTGGGAGTTTGGTGACTCCTGCCCGTGAAGCCCTGAGCAGGCCGCTGCTCCTGCTTCGTGTACTGTGCCCTGAGGCCCCAACTCTGCGTGAGTTTTAAGTCAAAATGCAAGGCCTCAGGGAAACTTTGCCCGGAAACCTTTTCCGGCTCCATCCCTAGGTTCCCAGAGGAGACGTTTTCATTTTCTTTGGCTACTAGAGGAAAAGTTTGAATATATTACCTCTGTTTACTGGATTCGCCATACTTCACCCCAGAGCAGTGACTTTAATACCAGGAGTTTTAGGCATTGTGGCATTCATTCAGTTATAAATTTCACTTATAAAACATTTATTGAGGTTTTCAGGATTTGATTTGTTTTAAACCAAACTATTCTCCCTCCTCTGCCTCCATTGTTGTGCCTGAAACAAAATAAATGACCCAGTATTATTTGGCATTCATCCGACATAAATCATAACCCACACTGGATTACTTTCAAGTGTGCATTATAGACCTACAGAAGCATATAGTTCTCGGTGAGGACTATTCTTCCCCTGCTAACCTCTCTGTGTCTAAAACAGATAGGCAAGCAAAATAAAAAAAAAATACCTGAAAACAAAATTTATTTTATAAACCTGGATTTTCTCTGAGTTTGGCAGAGGATTTTTATACCAAAAGACCAAACCAAACCCGAACAAAACTGAACAAAGCCTACATACACAGAGTTTGATGATGTTTAACCAAATCTTAGGTTGGCATCTTACCCTTGAAAAGACTAAAGAAAGTCACAAGACAAGTCTAGTGGTCTGGATATGCTGTGAGTGCGAGAATGCTTTTTTAAAATAATTTTTTATTGCTGTTCAAGTAGGGTTGTCTCCATTCCCCCCTCCCCCACCATTCCCCCCTGTCCAACCCATTTCCATACTTAGGCATAAATTTCACCAAGAACATGAAATATCTATACACTGAAAACTCCAAGAGATTGATTAATAAGTGGAAGAAGACACACAAAAAAGGACCAGATAGCTCATGTTCATGGACTGAAACAGTTAATATTGTTAAAATGTTTATACTCCCCATTATACAGTTTCAAGTGTCACTCTATTAGTTGCGGTGGCTGAAGACCACATTCCACTCACAACAAAGAATGCTCGATGCACAGTAATACCATTGCACGCGTAACGATATGGCCCACCTCTCACACCACCTCTGCTTTGGGTGTGCAGTGTGAACAAGGACCACAGGCCCTGCTGTCACGGAACAAATATCTTAATGACAAGTCACAGTCCTTTTTGTAAAAGGCTCTACAGATAGCACTTTAGATGTTACCCATTACTTTTGTTTAAAAATTAATAAAACCAAATAATTGAGTACATGAACACTAGAAAAAATGTTAAATGTGATAATGTCTCTTGTTTCAGATGCTTTGGTCAAAGAGCTTGTATCTGATTGAAAGCTCTTTAAGTACACACATCACTGTTCATTTATAATTGAGTAGCTTGTCTAAATGGACAACAGGGGCTGGGGTGGGACCGTGAGGACACCTTCTGTTCCTGTGCTCCAGGGACTGTGGACCCTTTATTGCATGCCTTCCCGTCTTTCAAGAGAAGCACAAAATGTAAATTGTATGGCAAAATCTCCAAGTAGAGCGACATATACACCAAATGAAATATATCAGTACATCAGGCCTATGGGTCACCAGTTTACAATCTCCCTTGCATGTATACATAACTTACAGTAAACCACTGTAACACACACACTGTTCTCATCTTATACATGTTGGACCAAAAAATAAATAAGGCCCTCAAATATCATCGTGTGTCACAGAGTCACAGACTCTCAGTTTTGGAGGTGGGTTATCAGGTCTAGCTTTTCACTTGATCGTCCCTACTTATAAGGCAGATTCTAATTGGACAGAACTTATTGTGAGATACTTCTTCCTTAGAGTCAGTCAAAATCTATCACCCATTAAGATGGCTATTATCAAACAAATAGAAAATAACAAGTGTCGGTGAGGATGGAGAAATTGGAACCTTTGTGTATCGTTGACGTGAATGTAAAATAGCGCTGCCCCTGTGGAAAGCAATATGGCAACTCCTCGAATAATCAAACACAGAATTCGCATATGGTCCAGCAATGCCACTTCAGGATGTGCACCCCAGACCATTGACAGCAGTGACTACGCACACCCGTGCTCCTAGCAGCATTGCTCAGAGTGACGGAACAGTGGAAGCCTTCCAGATGTCCACCGGTGACTTAGTGGTGGTGTACACATACAATGGAATGTTATCCGCCCTTAAAAAGGAAGGAAACTCGGACACATGCTATAACACGGATGAGACTTGAAGACTTTATGCCAAGTGAAATAAGCCGGACAGAAAAGCACCGAGACTGTATGATTCTGCTCCTGTGAAGTACCTAGAGTGGTCAGACTTGTAGAAACGGAGTAGAATGGTGAATGCCAGGGGCTGAGGGGAGGAGGGACCGGGGAGTTACAGATTAATGGGTACAATCTTTCAGTCTGGGAAGATGAAAAATTTTTTTGGGGGGTGGATGGTGGTGATGGCTACACAACAATGTGAATGTGCTTAACTGTATTCTTAAAAGTGGGTAAGGTGGGACCCCGTGGTATGGCTCAGTGGATTCAGTGCTGGTCTGCAAACCAAAGGGTTGCTGGTTCGATTCCTAGCCAGGGCACATGCCTGGGTTACGGGCAACCATACATGGATGTTTTTCTCCTACTCTTTCTCCTTCCCTTCCCCACTCTCTAAAAATAAATAAATAAATACATAAAAATCTTTAAAAAATGGGTAAGTTATATATATTTTGTCACAATAAAAAATATAAAGCAAAATCTAACATTTTTGCTTTTGACTCCTCCCCCCTCCACCCCGAAGCCATACGGCACAGGCCGACTCTTTCACATGACTATCCTCCAAACATCAGCGGAGAGCATCCCTGGTACTTCCCGGTCTCCCTTTCAGCATCTCTGCTGCTCTCCTGTGAGGCCTTCAGTCCCTCTGGGCCCTGCACTCAGGCCAGAGCACAGCATGCATGCCAAGGGCAGCAGCAAGATTACCTCCCCTGCTCTAAATAGACTTTTAGGCATTTAGGTTTTACCTCATTTTCTTTCATGTCTCCAGCATCATTAGTGTGGCTCCTATATTTGCAAATGACAGATAACCTCGCAGGAAAGAAGCCGAGAAAAGGAGGCATCCAGGACTGTTATTCCCTCATCAGGCATCCCCAAAGCGGATCTATAAGCAATACGTTCATTTCTTTCTGAATTCTGGGCCTGCAGCATGGCTGGATCTGAATTTCTACCGAAATTAACCTGCAGTTAAAAAAAGGCCCCAAAGGGGGCTGTCTGGTTGGTCATGGGCTTTTCCGTCTGTCAGAAGAGGAGAGACAACTGAAAGATGCTAAAAACAAAACCCTTTTTACTCTATACCTTGCCCCCACCTTTCCTGACACTTTTACTTTGTCCTGTTTCTCATTCTGCTGATAAATAAGGTTCACTGAAAGTCCAGCTGGATCTCATGCTCTTGTTCTGAGGCCTTTACAGCCACAGCTGAGTTCAAGCATCCCCTCAAAAAATAAAACTGCCAAGGGACTGAAAGGTAAATGTAGTCTTGCATGTTGAAAAGTTAAATTTCCAATAAGGGCTTTTCCTGCCCGGTCCTCCTTCCCATCAAGCCCTCCCTACCCCTAAAACACAGGGACCCTCTTATATTACTTCCAATTTGGTATTTGCCAATTTATTACAAGAGAATGTAATAAAAAGTGACTCCCTAAAGAAGCTCTGACAAAAATCTGTGAACCCCTTTGACCTCACAGACTTTAAGGCTTCCCAACTTATTTTCATCTAAAAAGAGAGGTGGAGGGGAAAAAACGCCTTCCTTGCTCAAACAGCTGGCTTTGCAAAGGACCTGGGAAGGTCTGGGGGCTGCTGGGAGTTCTCAGCTTGCTGGCGCGGGCTCTGGTTCCACTAGGTTGTGCGAAGTCTTAGTGTGCACACAAGAGAAGGCAGATGACCTCAACTGTCTTCACGGGATGTAGGACAGCAAAGGGGCACTGCAGCAAATGGCCCAGGCTTCACAGTTAAGAGCTTTAAATATCACTGGTGTTAGTAAACGAGCAACTACGAGCGGTGCCATCAACTTTATGAGTTCGCAACACAGTGTGACAAATCCTTCCTGAAATACTGGTTGTGTCTGAGGGATGCCTGACTGTGCCATGGATGGACATAAGGCAGATGAGCCAGCCAGAGAGGTCATTTTTCTCTCAGCCAAAGTCCATCCATGGGCGGGGCATCACTGCTTTTCATGATTCTCTGTGATGACATCAATGCATGCTTCTATGGCATCTGAATACTGCAAAGTGCTTCAACATTGTTCTTGGTTATTCCAGCCCACAATGGAGCAGGTAGAAGGCCAGAAGGAAATCCCTGAGCTTATGGTATCACTACTTATATTTACTGTACTTGAACAACAATAAAAAAATAAATAAATACAAATAAAATTTTTATTTAATAGGAAAAAAGAAAAAGAAAACACCGAGCTTAGATGCAACAGAGGCTGATCCCAGGCCTTGGGTGGAGGTGGTGCCCACAAGAAGTCACTCATTTATGTTGCTGAAAAGGCCACAGCAGCCTCTTCCTTGAAGTGGCCAGAAATCTTCAGTGTTCCCATGGCAGACTTCAAAGTGTCAAAATTCTGGGCACTTGGGTTTTTCCTTCCCATTTTAACCACCCACGCCCCAACTCCAAACTCTAAGCCAGGACCTGAGACTCTCCCTGCGCCCGGAATATTTCTTCTGTATTCCAAACCCTTCCTTATCTAATACACAAAGAAGATTAAAAAATGAGCTTGAAGGAAGAAGGACAATTCATTCTTGGTCAAATATGCGATTTTACAGGAGATCTCAGAGAGGCAGAGCCACGTGGGGAGCCCCCGGCCCTTCCTCCCAGGGTTTTCCATCACACGTGTTCCTAGTCTGGGGCACATCACCTTGTTCTGTGATTGTACATGGCTGCTGAGACTGACGTTTTGCATCCCTCCGACCTTTTTAAGTTTTTTTCTTTTATTGTAGTAAGAACACTTACCATGAGATCTACCTTCTTAACAACTTTTTAAATGTACAACATAGTGTGGTTATCTATAGTGACAGCAGATCTCTGGAACTTATTCATCTTCCTTCACTGAAACTTTGTGCCCGTGGATTAGCATTTCCCTGCTCCACTCCCCCAGCACCTGGTCAAAACCATCTCATTCTTAGAGTCTATCAACTTTCCTATTTGAAGTACTCCTCGTAAGTAGAAACATGCAGTATTTGCTCTTCTGTGACTGGCTTATTTCACGCAGCACAATATCCTCAAGGTTTCTCCATGTTGTTTACATACTGTAGAATTTCTTCCCTTTTTAAGGCTGAATAATACTCCATTGTGTGTAGATACCACATTTTTCTTCTTCATTCTTCTGTTGGTGGACATCATTTATGTTGTTCCTTGGCTATTGTGAATAATCCTGTAACAAAGATGGATGTGCTGATGTTTTCCAGGTGCTGGTTTTAATTCTTTTGGATAAATACCCAGAAGCGGGATTGCTGGATCATACGGTAGTTTTATTTTTAAGGTTTTGAGGATCTTTCGTACTGTTTTCCACAAGGGCTGTACCATTTCCCATTCCCACCAGCAGTGCGCAAGGACTTCGATTTCTCTGCATCCTCACCAGCGCTTGTTATTTTTTTTACTTTTGTAGTAATAACTATGCTAATAGGTATAAGGTGATATATCATCATGGTTTTGATTTGGATTTCCCTGATAATTAGTGACATTGAGAATCTTCTCATATACCTATTGCTCATTTGTATGTCTTCTTTGGAGAAATGTCTATTTAAGTCTTCAGACTTTTTTTTTTCTTTTTTCTTTTTGCTTTCGAGTTGAAAAGTTCTTTATATATTTGGGACATTAAGCCCTTACCAGACAATTTTACCCCCCATTCTATCAGTTGCCTTTTCACTCTGTTGCTGGTTTCCTTTCTCTGCATCTCACAACTTCTAAGAGCATCTACTGAGCACTGTACTGTTGCTGAATCAAAAGTGACTGCATGGGAAGAAGAGAAAGATACAGAAGATTCTGTACAAGTGCAAAAGCTGATGCTTCAACAACAGATTGCACAGAATTCATGAGGAAGCCTTCAACAAAACGGGGAGTTCTTACCCGGGGACACTGTCGGAGAGCACGAGAGAATCATTTTAATGTGCCAAAGAGAGCTTATAAATATAGCAGCCCTCTAGAAACAGGTCTCTGGAGTAGCTGGTATGACTCTTTCGGTTGCAAAATTCTCTCTACAGGAAAAAGGGACTTAGTAGCACTTTGAAAAGTCCAGGGACTGGTTTGCTCTGGGCCTTCTGGGAGGCAGAGCTCTCCCGGTACCACCGGGTTGCGTTCTCTCCTCTCAGCTCCTCCTCCACCGGCATGGCTTTCATCATCGATGATCCACATCGCAGCAAAACCAAAGCATAGCTCTAACCTCTCGCAAATCCAGCATGAAAGAAAGATGTTCTTTCTCCCAGAAACATCTGTTGTGTCTCACTGAATTTTGTTGACTTTGATGCCGTCATTCACTTCCCTTTAGCCCAGTGACAGTATCTTGGAAAAGCATGATGATGCACTGACTGGGGATTAGGTCACCTAGTAGGATGACTTGTGTGTGGGGCCTGGGGGGACAACAGTGGGATACCCCCAGCCACAAGGAATGAGGATGAGGCCAGTGGGAGCCCTTGACCACAGTTACAGGAAGTAGAGAAGATGGATGCTGAGTGGCCAAAAATAAATGTCCACTACTCTTGGCTCCAGAAAGAAAGTATAATGGATTGGTTTGGCATAAAAGGCCTGGATTTGAACTAAGAGGTTGCAGGGAAGTAGGCTAAGTATTGGAATCCCTAAGGACAATGAGAAAAGATCATCAGCAAATGTGGAGGAAAATTAGATTCTCTTCCTCACAATTCCTGTGTCCTGTTATGTAAGCAATTTCTATGATCTAAGGAATGGGGGGGGCATCTATTTTATTGCAACATTAAAAAAGGAAAAAAGGCAGGGCATTCATTTTGTTTTAATGCAGCTTTGGCCTTGAGCCGGGAGTGTGGATGTGGGTGTTGATGAAGAGAAAATTACCTTTCTTCATGAAAGGGAAGGGAGCTGTCCCCTAGGGGAGCTGCTGTACTGGAGCAGGAGGTTTTTCTACAGATGTTCTGAACGGATTGTCTTAAGTCAGTCATTTCTGTGCCTCAGAGAAGTTGAGTAAATGCCAGATGACTTTCTGCCTGGGCTTGCGTGTTGGACAGGAGAGCGGGGTAGATGTCTCATTTCATTGTGTCTCATTTTGTTTAGTGCAAAGAGGAGAAAGATGCTCCTCCAGAGCCCACACAAGAGCAGACTTAACTTCCTCCAGGCTATGGCCCTGGGGTCAGAGAGGAGAGAATACTCGTGTCCCCAGAAAGGCCACCCAGCATCCAGAGGTCTGCCCACCCTTCCACCTGCTCTCAGGCAGAACCCACTGAAGATCAGTTGGAAAAGAACACCCTCATGGTCTTTTCTTCAACACTGTGAATGGCCGTTCCCCTTGAGTAACAAGTCCATTGAGCCATAATTGGAGTACTTTGCTTCTTAAGAGGAAAAAGAAAAAACATGAAACAAAATAAATAAAATATTTAATTTGATTCAGATTGCAACTATCCTGTTTCATTGCCATTCTTGTTTTTTTCTAGTGAAAAAAAAGCACTTTCTGTTCTATATTTAAAATATCAATGTAAAAGCAACAAAAATTAAAATTCAGCAAGTGTGTTCCTTTTAGAGAATGGGGAGGTGTAGGGTGGGGGGTGGGTGCCAGGTTAGAGACTGTTTTCTGCTGAAAAAAAAAAAAAATAGCCCCCAAACCAAAAACCTTTGAAATGACTCTAGTTAGTTCTGTTTTGAACAACTAAAATGTCGCAAAAGGTCTTACTTCTTACGCTTCCTTCCTTCACTTAAAAAAGACAGCATGCATCTTTAATTAATTGACTAGATTTATACATTAAATCCCCATTTTCCCCACCTTGGGGGGAAATGGTGTTTAGAATTTTAGATGTGGACTTCTAGTCCGACGCCTTAGAGTGAGCACCTGTTACTAAGCTCTGCGGGTCTTCTCAACAGAAATCTTTCTTGTATTTCACTTTCTTTCACTTCTTGTCTTCCCCCAACCTTCACCCCACCCTCAACATTACCTGAAAGAACCCAAGAAGATAAAGTGACAGCTTCAGACTCAGAAGCCACAGACTGTAAAATCTTGACCCCAATCTGGATGATCCAGTTACCATCCCGCCTTCCCTCACCACCACCACCCCAAAATCATAAATGCAAGAATGAGTGATATTCCATTCTGCGTGCTCATATTCAACTTCCTCTGCCCCAATAGGCCTCTGGTGCCATCCTAGACACGGCTTTCCCAGTAAATCTCCCTTCCCACGTCCATTAGCAGGAGTTCACCATGACCTTTTACCCAACTGCATCCTTCTACCACCTGCCTTTTGCTACGGGGAATCCCTCCGTCCCTTTCTACATTTTTAATTCAGACCTGTCTTTCCTCAGTTGAACTGAAACCTGGGTCTCTGTCCTGACGCAATTTTCTTACCAACCTTCGCCAACAAGCCACTCCTCTTGCTCCTGGGCTGAGAAGCGCGGACCCCCTCCCTGAACTCGGCTCACTGCAGGCAACATTGCCCCTCCTCTCCTGAAGTTTCCCCCACGGCTTCTGCCAGCCTCTTCGCCCTCTCCACCATTTCCCGTCTCGCAAACTCAGCGACTTCAGATCGGGGTTCCGTTGGCGGTCCACATCCACTGGTAGCCTGGTATTCACATGAACGATGCCACAGACCCCCAGTCTCCTGGTCTCTTAGCAAGGCCCGCGGCAGGGGATGGTCTGGGGCTCTCAGCACCCCAGTCCTCTAGGACCCCTGGGAGGGCACGCAGACTTTTCGACCTGACCTCCCCTCCAGCCTGAAACTAATGCTGGGCCTGCCACCAGAAGCTTCGTTTTGGGTCCTCTCTCTACCACTCATGACTTGTGTGAGCACCGCGAGTTACCTCACTGCTCAGAAATGTGTACGTGGGAGAACAAGTACACTTATTTTCTAGACCAATTGTGAGGATTCAAAGAAAATAAGGCACACGTGAGCATTCTACTAAAAATGCCATACAAATATTGTACCTTTTTACTTCTCTTAATTTTGGAGGGAAAAGGCCCAGCTGAAAGGACAGAGCTGCCAAGGAACACCGCTGGGCCAAGGTGGAGGGGTGAGACTTGAACTCAGGAGATGCTCCATCTTTCTTTCCTGCGGTGAGAGGGAAAAAAGGAAGGCACTGTGAAGAGATAAAGACTTCTTGAGCTTGCAGGGGTTAAATGGGAGCCTGCCTAAAAATCTGGTCCCTTTGAACTTCTCGGGAAAGTTAAAAGTCGTGTGGTTTGCCCAAACTTACAGGCGTGTCTCTGGGAGCTGCAGCCTCCTGAGGAAGGGTTGGAATAACTTTCTTTTATTAACATGAGTGTGGTGGTGGGTGGCAGGGGAGGGGCCTGGGGCTGTTTGTGAGAAGAGTGACATGGGAGATCCCCACAGGAAGTCCCATGGGGCTGAGCAGGGGAGGAGAGGCTGGGAGGAAACGCCATGACTAAATATGAGTATTTCTTCTTTCTCTCCTTTCCCCATCTTTCTCATGTCTCTTTTCCCCCATAACTGACCGTAATACGGCCAATGTAAAAACATAAGTCTTATTCCTTCTATTTACTGATTTCAACATTACTTTAAAAGCTTGGAAGTTGAAGGCTTTGTGTTCCTTTCTCTCTCAACAAAGAAAAATTAATAGTGAAAGTGTTTTCATTTCTATGTGGCCAATAATGATTTTTTAAAAAGTGGACCCTTTATTACTCTTGTAGGGGGAAAAATCTCCCCGATCTAAGACTATTCCTAGATCCTTAAAATACGTGGCATTAATGGTTCTTCTTCAATACTCATTTACTACATAGTGTGTCATTTTCAACTTTTGTTTCCCGTGCAATTTTCTTTCTGGAGAGTCATCTTTCCCTTGATACCAAGGGCATACAATGGCTAGATCCTCCCAAAGGTCAGCTGCCTAGCAGCCTGTCCCGTGGCCAGGGCTATCCTGTGCAGATAAGCATTTAGGCTCAACAGTTGGAAAGCTCTACTGCCCAACTCTTTGGATGCTTCGAGTGGTCATGATTATTCTCATAAATAATGGAGTTCCTTAAGTTATTGCTTGGGCCCTCACGCTGTAAGCAAATCCTTAGTCTCACGACCATGCCCTCACTTTTTGCTTTTTCTGAATACCTTCACACCAGCACATTTTCTCACATGCTTTCTGGAACAATCAGGGCCACATCTCTATCTTTGGCCCGCAGCAAGTGAGGGATTAACCCTTGGCCATTTTTCTGTTTATTGAAGTCTGAGCCAAGAGATCATTTCTAAAGTTGAGTTTACTTATTTGGGTTTGTTGTTTGGAGTCCATTTATGACATGCCCAACTAATGTGTAATCTCCTTACTAGTCCCCAATGCTTTAATTTTGCACACAGGCAAGGGTATCGTATGTAAGCACAGAATGGTCTTAGACTTTCAGATGTTGTATTTAGCTTCTTTCCTATAGCTTTAAATATCAACCATCAAGTTAATAAGCCATGACCTGGCATTATTGTCCAATACGAACTATGTCTTCATCTGTCTGGGCATTTCTAATGGCTACAGATTTCATTGAACTAGTGGTTTATGTGTTGAATCCCACATTTACACAGGAAACAGTTCAAGACTTTAATGATGGGCAGTTTTGAAATATCCAAGCTCAGATATATGGATAAGTTCAACCCCTGATTCTCTACCTATTTGTGTTCCGTAGGCATCTCATGAGGTATCAAAATGAACCACTATCGGGAAGTTCGACTAAACTCTTCTCATTGCAGTTCATTCATCTGCCCTATTAAAACTCCACGTTCCCCTGGAGTTTGGTAACAACCGTGTGCTACCACCTCTCCCCATCATCATTTGCCGAAGTCTTCTGACCTGCACGTGGCTCTCCTGCTGTTGCTGAGCAACTAGAGTTTTGATTCTCTCTATCCTCTTCATCTGAATGCCTGCCATCAGGGTTACTTCAGTGTCCATGTGAGGACCCATTGGACACTCGACCTTACTGTTCCTTAACCTCCCATAAGCCAGTGACCTTGGTCTCTGTCTCCCCAAACCTCCACCAAGACTAGACCCTGAACTTTGTTTTTGTCAGGAATCACCCCACCTCTGAAACTTCACTGCTTTCCTCTTGGACCATAACCGTCTGTCCTTTCAGTTCTTGTTCTCTCACTCTGTGACTTACTGAGCTCTTTTCTCAGTCATCTTCACTGATGCCACCGCCTCTGTTTCTTGATATGCCCGTGGTTTCCATGAGCTCAGCTCCCTTCTCTTCTTGCTCTGCATTGTCTGCTTGAGTGGTCTCATCCGCTCCATTGGCTTCCACTATCACGTATGTGTTTATGACTCAGGTTTCTTCTCTATAACCCTTAGCACTCTTCCAAGAATCAGAAAAACAGTTCTAGTTAATTAATCATAAAAATCGATAACAGTTACAGAGTTGTTACTATGGAATAGGCAGTGTTTTCAATGCTTTAAGTCTATGGACTCATTCATAACCCTATGAGGTAGGTTATTCTTAAGCACTGCGTTTCACTCGGTCTTAAATGCTATTACTACCATGATCCAGCAATTTCATTCCTGAGTGTTTTGAAGACAAGGACCCAAATAGATATTTTGTACACACTACTCACAATAGCTGAAAGGTAGAAGCAAGAAAGTGTCCCTAGATGGATGAATGGATAAACAAACTATGTATGGTATATACCTACAATGAAATACTATTCAGCCTTAAAAAATCAGGATATTCTGACACATGCTATAACGTGGATGTACTGTGAAGATATTTTGCAAAGTGAAGTAAGCCAGTCACAAAATGACAAGTATATGACTTCACTAGAGTAGTCAAATTCATAAAGACAGGAAGTAGAATGGCGGTTGCCAGGGACTGAGGAAGGAGCGATGAGAAGTTATTATTCGGCAGGTACAAAGCTGCAGTTCAGGAAGATGAAGGAGATGCAAGGCGGTGACGGTTTACAACAGTGTAAGTACACTTAAAGCCACTGAGCTGTGCGTTTCAGATCACTAGGATGGTAAAATGTGTGTTATGTTTATTTTCCAAAGTTAAAATTATTTTAATTTCAAGAATACAGATTGCAATTAAAAATGGTTAAAAAGGATTTTTTAATGGTAAAATGCATCATTATTTTATGTACCTTTCAGGAAAATAATGCCATTTATTTAAAAAATAGCACAATGATTCCTTATGCATTTGAATTTTTATTTTATACTTATTGAAAGAGCTCTTTTAGCCATAGGGGTAATTTTTTATATGTATCACTTTCCTGTATCGATGAATAAGGGAAGTACAACTCAATAAATGTCTGCATTTTCTGAATCACTTTTCGAAGTGCCTGTTTGATGCCACGATCTCCCACACCAAGTGCTGTCCGCAGCATTGGCGATGGAGTGGCTTTTGCAAGCGAGTGCCGCTATTGCCTCTGTATTTTCTTCCAAGACACCCATCCTGCAAGTTTTGATGCTGACCCTTTATTGATCTAACTAGAAGGTATCAATGGAAGGTTTTGACAACTACAAGGGCTCATATTTCTTCCTCAAACAGTCTTTAAATGATTTGTTGACTGAAATGTCAAGGAGATGTCATTGCCCAGTCATGACACCAGAGAGAATAATCACATCCCCACACTTTCTAACAAGCTTATCTTTAACTGTTAATGGGCAAGTCCATGAAATACATCGAGAACTAACAACTTGGGTGAGTTCTACGGGCTTCGTGTAGGAATGTGCCAGATGACACTCAGTCATTTCCACTTCCTTTCCTGTGCTCTAAGAGGCTTCCTTTGGTCCAGGAGAAATCCTCTTCCTTTCACCTTTCTTAGTGGGGTCCTCTCAAATCTGAATTCCTGCCCCCTAAAGCCCAAGCCTGGGTTCAAGCAATGTACCCAATCCCATTAAAATGGTAAATAGAAATAGCTATCATCACATAGACACATCCAGAGACCAAAACAAGTGTGTTGTGACCGCAGTCTGACCAACAGCAGGTGAACTCCCAGCTTTGGAGAGGTTAGCATGTACACCTTAAGACTTCTGTTTCTAGGGACACGGGGTAGACTAGACAAATTTTCCCTATCCTCCCTGCTACATGTAACTAAAATCCTGGACACTACAAACACACACAGCTGACCTACCCTGAAAGAACGGCTAAAGGAATTTCTCTAAACGTAAAGGAAGCAATAAAAGAAGGAAACTTGGAGGTAAGAAACAGCATCATATGCAAAAGTATAGGTACATATCGCAAGCTTCCTTGCTCTTCTTGAGTTTTCTAAATTATGTTTGATGGTTGAAACAAGAATTATAACACTCTCTGTGTGATTCTATTAAATGTCTGTAGAGGAAATTTTAGGACCGTTATATTATAAACAGTAGAGGGTAAAGGGAGATGAAGGAAGTTAAGGTTTTTATACTTCATGTGAACTGGTAAAATGATGACATCAGTAGACTGATAAGTTATGTATATATAGTACAGTACCCAGAGCAACCTCTAAAAAGGCTTTACAAAGAGATACACTCCAAACACTTCAGATAAATCAGAGTGGCATTCTAAAAATATATTTAAGCAATCCACAGGAAGGCTAGTAAAAGAAGAGAAATTAAGATCAGAGAGAACGAGTAGAAAACAAAAAATAAAATGTCAGACCACACACGTTTGTATAATTGCGTGGATGTACGTACGGAAGTGTGTTCTGCAGCTCTGTCCACGGAGAGAGCCTGGGACAGGGGCTCTCCAGCAGTATAAGCCCACCCAGCTCCCAGAATGTGACTCCTGACGAACGCTCTCCACTACAAGGAACCAAGGCTCCTTACAGAAGTGACTGATGTCAGGGCTGGTAGAAGAAGTATAAGGTGGACCTGGAGAGTCTTATTTATGGCAGGAAGCAAGGAAGTGTTCACAGAATGATAGGACCATGTCAAAGGGAACCAGAAACCAGCCTGGAGGGGCTCCCACTGGCCAAATCTGGGACAGTTTTGGCACATAAATAAATAATGGTAGTAATGAATTATAGCCAGCTGAGTAAAGAGATCATGACTCCCTTCTGATAGAGACTAATGAGTGGAAAAATTGCAAGTTTGATGAGGAATAGCAAATTTACTTGCTAATTACATAAGGAAAGAGAGTAACTTTGGAGTGAAGGAGACCGGCAGATACCACTTTAATCATGTGATCAAAGCAAACATCACCAGGAATGGGGTAAATTGAAATCATGCACCACCTGATAAGATGCAGTAGGAACACAGAATTACTTCTTTGATTTTCCTGCCGAGGAAGCATAACCTGAATTTCATCATGAGGAAACATTAGGCAAAACCAACAGGAGGGACATAAAACTAAATGACTGGCCTGTTATCTCAAAAGAGACAAGGACCAGAAAGGCAAGGGGGGACTGAGGAACTCTTCCAGATGGAGGGAGCCCATGATTCTGAACAAGGTTCTGTGGCTTCAAGTGATTAAGGGGACATTTGGCAAAACTTGACTGAGGATTAGGTGGCAGTAATGCAGCGAGTTAATTTCCTAATTCTGGCGTTATCTTCTGTTTCCATGGGAGGATGTTCCCAGCTGTGGAACGTACATACTAAAGAAGTAGGGGAACCTCAGGTCAGCCACTTACTTAGATATAGTTTGTAGGGTTTAGGGAGTAAAACGGTTTTATTTCCCTTTGTCAGATACTTACAGCTTTTCGGTAAGTTTGGAATGTTTTTAAATTTAAAGGAAAACAAGCAAAGAAAAAACATGGCCACCTGGTTAAAGCCCAGGCACCGAAAATTCAGTGTATCTCAGACAGAAATGATCTCCCGTCCAATCTGCACCTCTTCTGATTCTCAGTTTTGGTTGGGAGTCTTTTTCACCTAAGCGCTTACTAAAGCTGGAACTCTCAGGGTCATTCTTAACATTTCCTCCTCTCCTACGTCCATAGCTAAGCTTTTTCTCTTCTGCCTCAGACATAGCTCGCAGTTTTACCCCATCTTCTCCACCCCCATTGCCACTGCCTTGGCCTCTCTCCTTGTCTTCGGCTTCACCAACCAGCCCTCCTGCGTCCAGCCTCTCTCCCCTGAAGTCCTGCTGGCAATGAACTCTCTAAAAATGAGTCTTTTCATGTCCTCCCCCCTGCTTAGAGACATCGTCTGGCTTGATAGGGCGTTAGGATAAAGCCTAGCATTGTAGCGAAGCTTTCAAAGTCTTTCTTAGTCATCCTATCTCCTGCCCCTCCTGAAAAACTGCGACCTGCTCAACTTTCCTCCGACACACCCGCCCTTCCTGAACTTGCTCTTTTGGCTGTCGCGCCTCCCTGCCTAAAATGCCTCCGATGCCACCTTTAAAGCAGGGGACATAAATGGGAAGGCCCACACACCGAAGCTGGCCTGCAGGGCGTTCTGTCTGGCGACACAGGTCGCTGAAGGGGGAGCACGTGTCCATAGGTGGCGCCTTCTCTCTGCGGCTCATCATGAAGCTTTCCACAACTGGCAGTTTCACACATGCCTTTGAGTTGGATCTTTCAGCACTCATCTCTCCTGAAGCCTGTCATGACTTCTCCCTCGTTAAGGCTTCATTCATAACCCTAAAATAGCACTTATCACACACGCTGAAGTCTGTGCAGGTTGCTCAATTCCATGAGCTTCTTACGCAGGAACTGTGCCACCAAACTCGGTTCTACAGAGGGAAGGATGGACAGTGGCTAGAACGAGTCAGCTCGGATCCGGAAGAGATCATGCCTGACTTGGAACATTTCTGAGCTCTGTGGGGGTTCGGGTTAAGTCACCCCAAGGTGTGCCTGTAAGATATGCAGGTTGTTCTGAGCTAAAGGCAATTTGAGCTACAGGTTCAGGAGGAACTTCTGCCTTTCCTTTCACTACCAAGAAGAACTTGAATTAGGAGCCTTGCCCATAATAACAGGTTATCAGAGATCATCTCTTTTGACCTATCTCCAGGACAGGGCAAACTAAGTAGTAGACATTTGCTATCCTTGCAATGACCTTCCGAAGTGTTAAGGCGCTTTCCCTTTTTCTCTTTGAACATCTCATGCTCTTGGGTCTCTCACTCCCTCATGCATACAGGATGCCCATACCTATACATGTATTAATTTGGTTACGTTCTCTTGTTAATCCGTCTCACATCTATTTGCTTGTTAGACCAGCTGAAAGAACCTGGAGGGCAGGGGACAGTTTCTTCCTCCCCCACAGCCCCAATGGTGTGTGACCTGGATGCTCGTTTTCACATGGTCCCAGCTCACAAGTCTTTGAGAGGGAAGTTCTAGGAGGAAAGTACTCCGCTAGTTTACCCCATCTTCTTTGGGAGGTGGTGACCCTGCAGGTTTGTCCAGAACTGCGTGTTTTATCTGATTATGCTCTTTGGTGGGGTGTAAGGCGGAGTGAAAGCTTTTTCTTAACTTCCGTGCTGGCTGGTTCCATTTCTGCTTCAGGTCTGCAGGCCTGTGGACAGAGAGCAAGCAAACCAAGAAGCACTATCACTGTAGATAGGTAGATAGAGAAATAGATTAATAATATATTAATATAATATATTATAGCATATATTGAGATAATATACAACACATTATAGAGATAAAATAATATTACTATATCATTTATATAAAATATGTATTATATATTTATATATGTTATTCCAGTCCAGCAGGAAAGAAAACATACTTCTGTTACAATAATTTAAAAGTCTTTTGGTTATGTGAGCAAACAAACTTTGGCTCAAATAGAAATGAGCAAAAAGGTGTGCATGATTCCACTAATACTGCGTGACTGTTGGTTTATTTATTGTTTTCGGATTTTAATGATGTTCTCCTGCTATGCATTTTTAGAGGGTTTTAGAAATGAGGAAGCACCACGAGCAGGCGAACGGAAATGAAGAAACAACCAAGGTGCACACAAGGCGGAGTCCCCTGAGAGCGCTCCGAGTACACTCGCAGTTCTGTTTGCTCCCATCAGAAATTAGAGCTCATGAAAGCCAGTGACCACAGGGATGGCAAACAGATGCCAGACACACGCGGTTCCCTTTGAGAAGGGTCTTCTGTGAGGTGTTGTCCGTGCCTCTGACAGTCCTCTCTGTGTGTCCGGTTCCCAGCTCCGTCAGGGACAGCGCGCTCCTTGACTCCATCCCGCCATGGGAAGGAGGGAGATGGGCTAAGAGAAGGGGTGGGGGAGGGTGCGGCTTTTGTATTAACCAGAGTGGCACTCAGTTCCTAAATCGGATCCCTTGTCCATCTAGGGAGAAAGCTACAAGTTTCTAAGTCAAAATCTGGTGAGTATCAAAGTTAGGAACTTTACTTCTTCATTTTAGTTTTCTATTGGATAGAGCTGGTAGGAGTGAAGTTTCAGTTTCTCAAAATCTGGAAAAAAGGTTTTGGAAAATTCATTATGCTCTTAGAATTGGTGCTGGCGACCCAGATGAGAGGACCCATGTACACTTTTTGGTGACAAATGGGTTTATCAGCTTGAAAATGTTGAGCTCAAATAAATATAATGAGCTTTGTCATTCCATTTGCTTCTTTAAAAATACCTGGTGATTTGGTATATAAACTCTGTTTGTCTCTGCCTTGAAGCACCTACTAGGAGCCCTTTAACCTGGGAGCGTGGAGGACCAGCCCGGCTTCTCTCATTTATGTTCTGTAGGCCCTGGTTCCGGGATGCTCCACATGCAAGATACACCATCATCGAAAAACTTTTCAAGGGGAAAGACTCCCCTTACGTTTAATGTGCATGGTTATTGTGTGATTTTAGAAATTTTTTAAAGTGGCAAGAGAGGAAAAGGAAGAAGCGCATCTTAAAATTGGGGTAGAAAGATGAATACTTGGAGGGAATTTGTTCTTATCAAATTGGTTCAACTAAAAAATGGCATTGATTTTAAAGACATAGTGGCAGGAAGGACAGGAAGAATTCACAGGAACCAGGCAGGCACCAGGACAAAGACTTTAAGAGCTGGTGCCATCTTCTCTCTGCATGTGTCTCCAGTTCAACTTTCTGCGCACCTCTGCCCGTTCACTGCCACCTTCGGCTCCCCCATTGTTTCAGCTTTGACTTTTCATGGTGCCAAGTTTAGACTCAATTGGACTGTTTCCTCCTGCTCAGAGACTTATTTTTAAAGTGTTCCAACAATAAAATTCATTAGGGGGAATCTGATTGACTCAGCTTGTGTTAGGTATTCCCTCTTTGTCCAGTCAGGTTTGGCTATGGTGTTTGAGTCATCTAGTAAAAATATGGGCACATAGTCTCACTTCCTCAGGGTATGGGTGGGGCTCGGGTCTCTGAAAAGGGGAGGGGAGATAATGAGAATGTTTAGGGAATTTTTCAAACCTATAGATTTTGGAGTGAAATGAAAGGTGGTCATAAACTCCTTGACTTACATGGGAAAATGACTAAAATAGTTCTATCCACTGCTCACCTGGCTTGTGCCTGTTGTTGTAAGTTGTGAGGCTCCATTGTCCGGGCTATAAGCTAGCTAATCTGTCATCTAAAAGGTCGGATATTTAAAGATATAGGACATTGGGGTATGTAATGTACAATCTGTGCTGAAGTTTTTACTCAAGATTTTAATTTAACACAGTGAAATGGGTTCTCCTTATCTTCCTTGTGGGAATGCCAATTGCCAGGACCCTTTGAGAAGGCAGTTTGGAAATGTGGATCAAGAACCTTAATGCCCACAGGTTCATTTTGAATTTGGTAGGAGGCTTATTGGAGCTGGTTTCATAGTGAGTGCTCGATGAAAACGTACTGAGAGATTAGTTTACATTTTATTTGCTTTTTTACATCATGCTCTTTCTTGCTTTTTTCTTTCGCTTGCCTTACTGTGGACGGCACATCAAGCTGATGTTTGAATGAATGGAGCAGGTCAAGGTGTGCGCAGGCAAGTTGGACAACTGAACACAGACGGCAGGAAAGCGGAGCTCTGTGTTCCAACTGGCCCTGTGTGTGCGAGTTTATAACGTGAGCTTTAGGGTGTGATGACCGGAAACAAACGTGGGGGGAGGGAACTGATGAGAGGCGGAGGATTTCTGTCCACTCTTGAGTGAAATTCCGTCCCAGAATTTTCTTGGTCTGGTTCAACTCAACTTCATCCACAGCCAGAACTCATCACCTTACCTGACATGCAAGAGGCCCCTCCCTTCCCATCAACACTGGCTCTTTGTTAGCCATTGGAGAGAAGGCTGTGGAGTATATTTCTTTAATGCCACAGGCTGAAGAACTCCTCCCCTTCCCCACTCATATTTTATGGTGTTCTACCTACCTGCACCAAGTGGTTCCTATGGAATTTTTATTTACAAAGACTTCCAAGGGTGAGGTTATATGTTGGCCCTTCCGGAGCTTGCATGGCAGATTTTTTTTTCCTTTCCCAGTTTTACTGAGCTATAATTAACATATAACATTGTATTAGTTTTAGGTGTATAACATGGCAATTTGATATATGTATATATTGCAAAATGATCACCGCAAATAATTCTAGTTAACATCCCTTGCCTCACTTAGTTTCAAGTTTCATTCTTGTGGTCATAACTTTTAAGACCTACTTCCCTAGCAACTTTCAAATCCATGATATGTTGTAATTCACTACAGTCACCATGCCGTCTATTACATCCCCATGACTTATTTATTGTATAACTGGATGTTTGATGTTTGTACCTCTGGACCACATTCACCCATTTCTCCTGTCTCCTACCCTCAACCTTACACAGCCACTGGTCTGTTGGCAGGTGGTCTTACAACAAGATTCTGGGTGTCGTCTTACAGAACTGCCCAAAGGGGGTCCTGGAAATGGGAGAGAACTTGCCGACACACATTTCCGTTGCCCACATCCGGGTGTGGCTCACCCCTGGTTTGCATCAGGACGCTTGTTCCCAAGGTGGCAGTGGGGAGCGAGGAAGGCCCCGAGTCTGCGCTTGTGCTATAGACAAGCTCAGGGAGACTGCCACCTTCCCCTGTGGTTGGTGAGGAGTTAGACAAATCTACATTGAAATCCCTGCACTGTGAGGGTGTGCAGACACGTACCTATGCATGACAATAGCATTTTATTTGACATGTTGCCTTTAGATGCTTTTAGTGCCATGTGGAAATTCATCGCTGAGTAGAAGAACTTGGCATTTGACTGTGAAATTACTTAAAATAACTTAAAAATTCAGTATTAACTGAACTCAGAGTTTTTATTAGGTTTCTGAGATTCCAGCAAATCTTGAACAACATCTGTTCTGAGAAGCGCCAGCTGTTTTTGGCAGGTTTGCGTGATCTAAGCGAAAGCATCTTTCACTCAATGCTGCTCCAGATCTCACACAAGCCCTTCTTTTCTCATCAAGATTCCCATACCTGCACGTCACCCCAGAGCAAGTTAGATTGGGTCTGGGGTGTTGAGAGGAATTTGTGAGGAGGAATCAAAAAAAGAAGGCAATGATTTTGGTCTCTGCTGGTTTCTAAATAGGCCCCTGCCAAAAACCATCAGAGAGGTGGGTTCTTGTAGTTCAATGTATACTCAGTGTTTCTATTGTAATTCTCACTCATTTTCCAGGATTTCCTGCTGAAATTTGAATTTTCTACTAATTAATGATAGAGTGATGAGACGGCGCTTTTGATCTCTAGTTCGTCCTAGGCCTCCGCGTGCAGTTCTTTTCTCCCAAGGCTAAGGGGTAATTGTTGGCTTATCTCCCCGTTCCAGGCTCTATAGGGTTCCGGGAAGCCTTGGCCTTGTGTCCTTTTGTCCATGAGCTCACATCGAACTACAGGCGGATCTGGCTACTGGGTCGCAATGCAGAATGTCAGCCTGCCAGGATGGCAGGGAGACTTCCTATTACCCACCTGTTTTTGTTGTCAGTTCCCAAGTTCAACAACAAAGGGAACTTTTGCCCTGTCCCTGGACCGCATTCCTTCCTGGAAGTGAGAAAACTGCTGGCGCTAGTACACACATTCAGAACAAGAGCAGCTGGCTTTCCCTGAGCCTCATGATAACTGAAGGTATAGAGGGTGACAACAGAGCTCTTCCTGGGAATCACTCGGAGGCGTGGAGGCAGCTTTGGAATGAGCCCCTTTTTATTCAAGGTCAGGGGAGTGAGAGGTATCACCTACTAGTGCAAGAGGCCCATGCAGAGTAGCCTCAACCCTGCCGTCTGCATTAGGAGGTGCATGCACACAGACTGGAGTCTCATTTTCAGAATGCCTTGTCTTTCAGTCTCGATGAAGTAAATAGTTTTGGGAAAGGTAAATGCCTTCACCCTTCCTGGCAAAGACAAGGTGTTTCAGTTTCTTCTTTGTGGTGCACCCAGCGAGAGGCAATGGAAGAGCCAGTGTTCAGCCTGGCCAGTTGTTAAACATCTATGATGTCACTACTGTTACTGGGCAAAGCCGCAATAGAGAACATAGAAATCCAATGTTAACTGCTTCGTAAGCCACATAAACAATTAAAATGTAAATAAGGGTATATTAATGTATACAGCTGAAGAGGGTTTTTTTAATTTGTTTTCAGCTTATTTATTTGACTAACCATTTTTCTTACATAGTATTTTATATGTGGATATAAAAACACCTTTTCTTTGTAGTGAAAGTATTTAATTTCTGGAAATTTTTTAATTGTTTCCCGAGTTTTATATTTTTAGCAATTTTTTTAGTTTTATATTTTACTTTGCAGAAGAAAACTCAACAAAGTTCCGTAAAGCATTTCTTTAACTTGCTATCAGCTGTAATTATATTTACAATGCTTACTTACCCATCAGTTAAATGCATTAAATACTATTGTTTCAATGGCCCTTGCTGTGTCAAACTGTTATTTCTGGCCTTTCAATATAAGCATGAGGTCAAGAGGAATAGGGAACAGCAAATAAATTTCTCAGCAGGAATTCCAGCTTCCCTTCTTCTATATGTTCATACTTCCCATCTCCAAGAGGGGAAAAAAAAAAAAGAAATCTTGTAGACAGATAAGGTTGTCTGAATTTTGTTATCTTCTCTGCTCATGGCTTTAAGAACACTAAAAGAATAGTATTCTATAACTTGGTGGATAATTTTATATAGTAGATGCTGACTATAAATCTTCTTGGCTTATAGAAAGAGAATAATCCTAAAATAAATTATATTTTCAGTCTTGAACTTATCCTCTCTCCGAATCCTTCCTTATATAATTCTCTTACAGAAAAGCAAGCTGCTGCGACTTCTCATTCCCGGAGCTCTCGTTGACTGCGGTGCTTCCCAAACTTTGATGCCTGAATGTCTTTAAAAATGTTTAATCATTGTAATGCACAAAACAGTGTGGAGCAGTCTGACATTGTCTTTGTGTGGTTGAAAAAAAAAAACCCAAACAAAAATAAATTGTTCGTACAGTGCTGAGAATGGAGGTTGGGATTAAATTGACCTGAGGTTAATGATAGGATGAAGATCAACTGTCAAGTAGCAAGAAAATGCAATAGCCTTGGCAATAATTAATGTTGAACAATGACTGGAGTTCAGATTATTGTAATGAGAGATGAGACACTGTTCTGACTGTCCAGAGGTCAATGTTACTTGGTTTCCTATGGTTAGGGGTAAATAAGGAGGACTTCCTAGTAAAAACAATGTAACTGGATACAATGAGTCTGCAGTGATCCAAGGTTCATGGGAGACATTGTTAGTACATAAAAAGAGTTTATAAAATATGTAGCAACCAATGTTTTATGGAATTTGGTCCTGAAAGAGGGGTGGTGGGGAGAGCCTGGGGAGCTAGGGAGGTATTTATCCAACTGCAAAAAACAAACCAAGAGCACGGTTTCCAGGATCCCTTTTGTTGACTACATTCCTGTAATTCTAACGAACCTTTTCTTGAAACCTTCGTTTTATGAATGGCACTATTCTTCCTATAATAGATCATTGGTTGTCCTTGCTCTCATAATGTAGTACATTAATATATCATTAAAGCAACAGATGTATTAGAGTAATACATTATCAGAACAAAGCGCTCTGGTGGTGATGTATTTAACAAAAGATGGCTGCGTCTTGGGCCGAGCACGTCCAGAAGCTGAGTTAGTTCAACGATGCAAAAGGTGAGTCCATGGCTCGTGATCGTTGGCACTGACATTGGTCTCCAGCGGTAGGTTGTGGCCTAAGCGTGATGCGTGTTTCTGTTTGTATTGGACCGTTGCATCTGCGTCAAAATACTTGCATATGGTGAGTCTTATTTCTGAGGGAAAAAAAGAGCAGAATGAAAGTCTTCCATGACAGAGGATCGATTATAGGCAACGAATTGTACAGCATGGTTTTGTTTCTAGGAAGGCAGGCTCGTCTGGGACTGTAAGCCTGAATCGCGCTGGTCAGGGCGGCGTTTGCTGACACCGAATGGCAGCTGTATTTGCTTCTCCTGACACCTCACTACAAACACCATCGTTTTCTCTCAACACTTTTTCAAGTCCTATAACCTGGGGCAGGTGTTTTCAAAATCAAACATTTGATCTATAAGTAAAGAGAACAAGTTCTAAAGATGCTCAATACCTCCAGAAAAAAAAAAAACAAAATTTAAAAAATGGTCAAAGAGAGAAAACCAATATACTTCATCTAAGATGGTCATAAGGTTTTGTTTGTTTATTTTGCAAAAAGCCTTATTGTTTCCATTTGGTCCAATGCACAGGAGAGGGCTCCAGGGTGGTTAAAAGTCTGCCTAGTGGTTTCAGGGAGAGGCTCAGGCAGAAGCCAGACAAGGGAGGGGGGCAGATGGAGAGGGCCACCCCCAAAACTCCTGGGCTCTAAAGGCTTCTAGTCATGCTTAAGGGTGAGCCTTTTGAAGAGATACTCACCCAGCCCAGCCTGGGGCCGCCAGCCTCTAGAGGTGGGTCAGCTGGTCTCCTATCTTCTTGATGAGTGTCACCTCCTCAACCCGGAAGTGGTTCTCCAGGAAGTCACAGAGCTGAGGGTCCCTGCGGGCAGAACCCAGGGCCTGCAGACCCAAAAGGGCCTGGATCAGGTTTTTTCAAAGGCCAAAGTGTCCTCCATGTTGTCCTGAGTTTGACCCCACTGATTGTGGGAAGGCTTCTGGACATCCTGGAAGAGAACACAGCCCTCACGCTGCCCCACGCTGGTTTTGCACCATCAGGAGATGCTGGGCCCCTTGCACTTCTCCTCCACCAACTCGCAGAAGAAGTGGGGCATTCCCTGCAGATCCACATGATCACGGTGGAAATAGAAGCCCAGAGAGAGGTAGGTGTAGGTGGCCTGCAGGTGCAGGGTGGCCAAGTGGTTGATGGCGGCCTCCAAATCCATGCAATAATTCTGATGAATTTGGGAGCTCATGGTTGCTTGGCAATAAAGAGTCAAGTTCAAAAAACAGAGTTGGCTGATCTGAGAGGCCAGGGATGGCTGTTGTGTTCCAAAGGATGAGACTGGAAAAGAGGCTTGAGGATCGTTGGAGGCTGGAAGAAGAGGCGTCACTAGGTTTGCTCCATCCAAACACTCTTGAGACAAGAGATTGACCTGGAGAAAGGATGGCCATGGTTGATTCTGCCAGAGCTGGGCCAGAGAAGTTGTGCCCCCACAGGAGCAAATCTGGAGGACTTCAATAGTTGCTTAGTGCACAGATGTAAAAGGATTTTTCTTTTAACGGCTTATTTATCCTCATCTCCATTCTCTTGATGGTTGGTTCAGGAACTCAGGATATGGGGAGGGTTGGACTTGTGGGTGTTCAGATCTCATATGGGCGGGCTGTCATGTTCAGATGCAGACAGGGCCACAGCCAATGCCATGGTCATGTTGGGATTTTTATGGCAAAGCCCCAATCAGATTATTGCCATCACTGTGCAGAGATCAGATTTCTTGTTCTCTTCCACCCTTTATAGCTACTGGGCTTGACCTGCAAAAATTCCCAGGAAAGGAACGACATATTTATAACAACTCAAAGGCAAACTAGCTAGAAGCAGCAATTGTCAGGAAGATTTCCGCTAATCAAGGTGTGAGTGAGGAGTGAGGAGGGGTGATACTTTCTGAGTCCTGACTTCTTCTAGTTGAATGAGCCTGAGAGAAAGGGTTAAAGATTTAAATTCTTTCTCTTTCATACCCTCTCACAACAAGGAAGTTTTCCAGCCTCACCCTGACCCCCCTCAGGAGAAAGCAATAATGGACTTCTTAGCAGCAGCCAACACCTTGAGAAAATAGCCCCGATTTAGAGAATGGCATTCCTAGGGGGTTTCCTCTGGCACTTGAAGGGAGAATTTGGGAGTGTCCAAAGGGAGATGTGTCTGAACTTGCTAATGTGATTTTATAATAGCTGTTGTGAACTTTTGTCACATGACTTGTCCTAGACTCTTGGTATGAGATGTTCATTAACTGACTATTTTCTAAGTGGATGACTTAGATGAACAGATGCATCTGTCTGTATCCCTTAACGGACAGACTATCTCTTAAGAAAATGCCAGGTACCCCAGAAGGGAGAGGTGGAAGGAGAGAACTACTAATGTCTTACTAATTCTTGTTTCTTGCCTGGAGGTTACAGAGCAAAAGTACCCAGGAGTTTTTTGCCTGAAGGCGAAAGAACTTTGAGCAAGACTCATTGCAAAATGCTAACAACCTTAAATAGAAGACACAGAAACAGGTTTGTAAGGACAGACAGTTCTCCCTCACACGAACCTGGGCTCCGTTGTGTTTGTATTTACCAGTGACCTTGCTGCTGTCACTTAGTACCAGGTGACAGGAGAAATAATTGAGTGCTATTTTTTACATTTGACCAGAATAGACTCAGACCCCATAAGACCTGATATATCCAGTCCCTGAGGTATCATAGATTCATTCATTGATTTTAAATATTTTATAAAATGCACCCATCAAGAGGCTAGAAGCATATATCCATCAATGAAAAATTAAACAATCAAGACCAAACAACACACACACACACACACACACTCAACCATGCCATTCATTATCATGAATAAGCCATCAACAGGAGACCAAGGAAAGACAAATAACTTACATCAGGCCTGCAAGTAAAATACATTTATCAGCCCACTTAATAAATGCTTTTTGACATCGACGAGCCTGTCTCCGCATGGCCCTGTACCAAGAGTGATTTACACACACACACTATGTGCACTCTCAGAGCTTATGGCAGGAGAAAGGCAGCTGAGCAGAGTCCGCTGAGGGCTCCTGAGCGTGCTATGCTGATTATTTGTATTTTTAAAATAGAACAAATTAATATGGGTGTCTTTGGGGGGCCTTCTTATATCACAGTCTGAGTTCGGAAGACGGATGAATTGGAAGGCTCATGTCGTGTGAGTGTGCAGCGACGGGCAGGTATTGCTGAGGGGAGTGCAAATTGTTTCCAGCTTCCTAGGGCAATCTGGCAATGTGGACTTGCGGCCTCGAAGTTTTCGATTTCCTCTGGCCCAGGGATTCTACTTAGAGGACTTTATTTTAAAGACATAGTCATGGAGATGGCAAATATTTAGCAACAAGAATATTCATTTCAGCATTGTTCGCAGTTGCTTGAAGTTGTAAGCAGTCTACGTTTTCAAAAGTACGGGATTATTGCAATCTGCTATGGAACAGTTATATCGTGGAAGCCAATCAAGTTCTTAATACGATAATGGGGGATGGCTAATGCTATTTTAAGGCAAAAGACGTATGAACAATTTTACACCCACAAATATACATACATACTTCAGTTAGCATAAGACTGCAAGGAAGCACGTCAAAATATTATAATGATCTCTGTGTGCCAATTTTATAAGTGCTTCAAATTTTATTTTTGCTTATTTGCATTATCTTCATTTCTAAATTGATATGTAAAACTAATAAAGTGTGCTAAGGTGGATGAAAACGAAGGTCAGCCTGGCTGGGGATCAAACGCATGGGGACAGAGGGGACTAGACCTTGTGGGGTGAGCACACAGTGATGCACACCTGACGCTGACACAACGTTACGAACCAGTGCTACCCCAATACATGTCATTAAAATAAAAGTATAAACAAACAGAAAGAAAGAAAGAAGGCATTTCTCCACAGACGGTACACTTTATTGAAGTGACATAAAATTAAACTAATGCTATATAAAACATGGACAGTCTCACTTTGCATTCAAACTTAGTTTAAATCCCCTTCCTCCCCAATTAAAATGAACCTTCATCAAGAATAATACACTATCAGAGCTGATGGGCTGAATTGTGGGGAACATGTGTTCACTCTTCAGCTGCAGGGCCACACCCCCCGGCCGCCGCCGCTGTCCTTTGTAAGTACCCGCTGAACCCCAGTTTACCTGCATGGGAACAGCTGTGCGAGACCCAGTGTCTTCTCCTGTGTTATTTTAACATTTGCTGCCGTTCTGACCTAAAATCTTCCTTATATCCTATCTATAACCTTGTCAAAAGGTCGCCCCAGTGTTCCTTAAGTGGCGGAGCGGTAAAACACTCGGGAAAGTCAGGGACTTTGCAACAGAACTTTAGACGAGCTAGATCTCTATTGAGAAGGTCAAACGGCCACCAGGATGCTCTCTATTAATTTGCAAGAGAGCACTTCAAAATATTAGAGAAAACACAGGGAAAATGAAAGGCAGTCTTAAAGCAAACATACATTACAACATTTGCAGATTTATGACCTCTGAGACGGCATTGCCCCTCCCTCACACACATTATATCTGATCCTCTGGGAAAAGCAGGCTTGAATTATGTAAGTTTTGAATTATGTGAGGTCCCCAGGAATACATTCTTTGCATAAAATGTAACCATCTTGTGCAGAGGGGTGGGGGGGGTAAGGGTGGTGGTGGCATAATGGAGGGCAGAGGGTGCTGCAAAGCAGGGTTTTGGAAGCCTGCTGAGGCTTCTCCTCGGCAGGGAGGGTGGGCTGGGGGAAAGAGAAGACGGGGTCTGGGACAGCTAGAGAGGGCAGGAAGGGATTCTCAGTGGCTTGGCATAGATCATGGGGCTTCCCTTGCACAGCCAGCAAGACATTATTTCCTCTTGACAAGAGAAGGGAACAATGGAGGCTTGCATGGAAAGCTCTTATTTATCAATTTGGCTTCCTGTCTTTTGATTGTCCTAAAATGAAAAATTTAATTATAAAGGTAACACATGCTTTCAAAAAAAAAATAAGTTCAATTTATGAGGATGCATTTAAACTGGAAAATGGAAGTCCACCATCCAACAACTTCCCTGCCTTCTACCATTGAATTCTGCTCCTTGGACAGAATCAATCTTAACCAGTTATGACCTTCTAGATATTTTTACACATATAAGAAGGTCATTTTATACCTACTGTTCTGAAACTGCCCCCCCCCAATTCAATCATATGTTGTGGATACTAAGACATGACTTACCTCATTCTTTTTAAAAAAATGTTAATAAACTTTATTTTTTTAAGATTTCATTTATTTATTTATTTTTAGAGAGAAGGAAAGGGAAGGAGAGAATGAGGGAGAGAAATATCAGTGTGTGGTTGCCTCTCATGTGCCCCCTATGGGAACCTGGCCCACCACCCAGGCATGTGCCCTGATGGTAATTGCACCAGCAACCATTTGGTTCGCAGTCCATGTTCGATCCACTGAGCTACACCAGCCAGGGTTAAACCTTATTTTTTAGAGGGGTTCTTGTTTTACAAGGAAAGTGAGCAGAAAGTGTACCTGGTTTCCACATAGCCCCATCAGGCATATGATTCACCCATTCTGAGTCCTCTCCTGGGGCTTTTTCAGTTGAACAGAGACAGCTCTGTGAATGCAGCCCCGGAGCTGCCAGCAGGCACGTCTTCTGTGTGAAAACTTGTGTCTGGCACTTGTGGCTATCGGTCCTGCATGTAAGGGGCTTGGAAGTCACCACTGCATTCTGACAACAGGTAAAAAGCTGAGCAGACTGGAAAGTCAACAACTCTTCTTCGATCTGTAAGAGAAGGGGGGAAACGAGGGAAGCTACTGCCCCTGAGTTTGGAAAGTGAGGCACACAAGTACAGGGAGTCACAACTCAATGGAGCAGAAGCCTCACTGGGAACCAGCGTCGGGATCAGAGAGCCTTGAACTGTAGTTGGTGAACTGCTGGATGCTCACAACTCTGGACAACTCTGAGAGTCGAAAATGCCAGGGGACATAGGCACAGGGAGACCTCCATACTGTTGTGGGTTCTTACCTCCAAAAACTCAAACAGAGCCCCACTGTAGATATTGGAGAAAAATTATCTCATTCTTCCTGCAAAAGGAGGGGAAAGGAATGACTTTGAAATATGGCAGTGCACTCTGTTCTTTTTAAACAATTAAATGTATTGGGGTGACATGGCTTAACAGCATTATATAAGTTTCAAGTGTACAGGTCTACAATACGTCATCTGCACATTGCGCTGTGTGCTCATCACCCAAAGGACAATCTCGTCACCCAAGGATAGTCTCCTTCCATCACCGTCTATCTGACCCCCTCTACCCTCTTCTACCCACTTCAACTCCTTTCCCCTCTGGTAACTGGGAAGCTGAGTCTGTGAGTTTTGTTTGTTCATTTGTTGCATTTTGTTTTACATCCCACATAGGACTGATATCATATGGTTCTTGTTCTTTTCTTTCTGACTTACTTCACTTAGCATGATACTCTTAAGATAGTACCCAGACCTAAGAAAAGAGGAAATACTGCCAATTCTGACTATGTGGATGGATCTGGAGAGTACTGTTTTCTGTTAGAGCACTTAAAAATAAGAAAACTAAAAGTTTTATTTTACCTTCAGTTTTTTATTCTCTTCCTTTCTTTTCAAAAAAAAAGACCTATGCCATTCTCCTTCTGTCTGAAAACCTTTTCACATTTCTTGCAAGGCAGGTCTACTTGTAACAAATACTCTCAATTTCTATTTATCTGAGAAAGTCTTTATTTCTCCCTCACTTTTGAAAGATAATTTTACAGGGTACAGAATTCTAGGTTGGTGGAATTTTCTCCTCTACTCCAAATATTTCATTCAACTCCCTTGTTTGCATGGCTTCTGGGAAGTTGGATGTAATTCTTATCTTTACCTTTCTATAGGTAAAGTGTTTTTTCCTCTGGTTACTTTCAAAATTTTCCATCTTTGATTTTATGGAGTTGGAATATGACATGCTTAGGTATATGATGTCTATTTTTCCATAGATCTTTCTTGGTGTTCTGTGAGCATCCCGAGTCAGTGGTTTGGTGTCTGACATTAATTTTGGGGGAAATTCTCAGTAATTATTGTTTCAAATCTTGCTTTTTATCCTTCCTCTCTTTTCCATCTAGCATTTCTATTACACACATGTTACATCTTTTGTAGTTGTCCCACAGTTCATGGATAGTGTGTTCTTTGGATTTTAGGGTTTTTTTCCATTTGCTTTTCAATGTTGAGAGTGTCTATTAGCCTATCAAGCTCAGAGTCTTTCCTCAACTATTGCTTACCTCTAGAATTGCTGTTTTACTCTCCCTTAGAGTTTTCATATCTTTGGGGAAAGTTTTTTGCTCAATAATAAAAGGGACAAGCACAAGAGGTGAGCGCCTTCCTGTTTTGAACAGGATGGACCCAGTGCTGGAGCTGTTCCAATCGCCTGTGTCATGAGGAAACCACGGTGATGGAAGGCAGGACAGACAGACAGAAAGAGCCAGGATCCTAACGGCAACCAGCAGCTCCTGGGCCAGACACGATAATCATGTCCCTCCAAGTCTCTTAATGTATATAGTAAGAAATAAGAGTCTATGTATATTTTTATACATAATATATTATATTATTATAGTATACATGGGTAAGCACAAATAGGTTTACAGTTGTGAGTATGCAAAACAGAGTTTGTTCTTGTATCCCTATTTATTAGTTATTATATTTATTTGTATTACAACTGTAAACCTACCTTGGCCAACCCCTGTGTTAGACAATAGAATAATTCTGTATGATATAATATATATTATATATTTTATATGTATATATTTATAATATATTTGTTATATATTATATATTGTTAATATGTAATTATATAACACACACTGTAATATTACATACTATAATATTGATTATATTATATAATGTATTATATTTATACAATGCATTGTGTATTATTATAATAGAATTATTATATATAATCATATATGTTTTATATAATTTTATTATAAAAATAATGCATTTATGAATTTTATTATATAAATAGTAAATGTATTGTATAATTTTTATATGATTATACATATTTTATGCACACACACAAGGTCTTTCCAGAAAAAGTCTAGCCATTTTTCATATAATGAAAACAGTTTGCATGATATTGATATAACCTGGCAGCCAAGGAGAGTGGACAGGAATGCACATGTGTGAACAATGACGACTTCACCGTACTAGTCAGTGGGGGTGGTAGACACCCGTTGAGTGAGCATGCGTACTGTTTGGCTATTGCATTCAAAATGTCTGAACAAGTAGAGCAATGAATCTGCATCAAATTTTGCATTAAACTTGAACATTCGTCTGTGGAAACTATTGGGGTGATTCAGAAGTCCACAGTTACGGGCAGCTGGTGATTGGCAGCTTCATCACAACAGTGCGCCCACTCATGTGTCACATCTCATGCAGAGATTTTTGGTGAAACATCAAATCTCCCAGGTGACCCAACCCCCTACAGCCCAAATGTGGCACCCTATGACTTCTGGCTGTTCCCAAAACTAAAATCTCCTTTGAAAGGGAAGAGATTTCAGGTAGTCGATGAGATTCAGGAAAATATGATGGGATAGCTGATGACAACTGGGAGAATTGTGTGAGGTCCCAAGGTGCCTACACCTTTGAGACTGAAGTGTCATTGTCCTATGTACAATGTGTCTTATATCTTGTATCTTCTTCAATAAATGTCTCTATTTTTCATTGCACATGGCTGGATACTTTCTGGATAGAGTCTCTATATCCTATTTGTTTAAAGCAAGGGTTGGCATGACAAATTATGGCCCTGCACCTAGTTGTCTGTTTTTTTCTATTATCTGTAGCCAAAGCACTGTTAACGGAAATGTGACTCAAGGATCACCTCTTCTAGGCTCTTCCCTCCAATCCTTCATGCTATTACTGTCTTAGCCCTCCTCTAGGCTTTGAACTTTAGCAGGTTTGGGCCTGTGTAGCATTTCTCCTAAATATTTAGCACCATTCCAGCCCCCTGCTCAGTGCCCAGAAAACAACTGTTGGAGGAAGGAAAGACAGTCTCCCTCTATGGTGGACACTGAGCGCTGCCGCCCCAACAGCCAGGTCCTCCTGCGGCTGCAGTGACACTGTTCTTGCTCAGTGTCTAGTGTGGCCATGCCCCCTCCTCATCATTCCCAAAGCAGCACTCCCATCAGACTGCTGTGTACAGCCCCTGACGATGCAAGTGTGAAGGTGGATGAAGAGTTAGCACAGCTCAGCTACAGCGGAGTTCAATACCAGACATCACTGTCTGGAGTCCTTCAGTGCCCGGTACTATGGGGAACCTCACATTTGCTGTTTTCCATTCCTCACTCTCTCTTGCCCCAGAGACTCCCTCTCTTCTCCCTTTACCTCCATTTCAGAGCTTGCTCCCTGTATTTCTCCACCTCATTACATAAATGTTAACCGATTTAACTCTCGAAAGGCTTGCCAAGCGTACTGCACTTACTTTCAAATAGCAGTGGAAACTTGCTCCACAAAAGCGTCATGTATCTCTAATGACACTAGGCGGCAGTTCTAAAATTCGTTTTTCTTCTACTTCTGCAGGATCAATTTCTTAGGCGGCACTCACTGCACCTTATAATCTGTGCATTAGGAGCACGATGCAGGTGGAGTGGCTCTTATTTATTCTTGGTACAGATGGGAGGTGGAATGAGATGATTGATCCTCGAAAAGACAAAGCAAAGAAGCAACTTAATAGGCTTCAAATGGACATTTCATTAGTATCTTGAGAGAGGAGAGTGGTAGCTCAGATCATCCTAAATTTATGAACAATATTAAAATGCATGTTTGCACAGTTGACTGGGCTAATTTTGTAATGCGTTTGCACCCTCCTGCGTTCTGAGGATACACTAGCGGAGTCCGAAATGAGATGGTGCTGCGGGCATGTGTAGCATGCGGGGGAACCTAACCTAGGATTTTTTTTAATGCCATGAAATGGATAATTAAGAGCTAACTATCCATGAATAGATATTATAGAACCATTCTTCAACCTCAGGAAAGACAGAAGTGAGGTGAGGGAGGAGGCGAGGAGGGGAGTGAGAAAGCAGAGGGGTCGAGCCAGCCGTTCTGCTTCTTGCGGGGCTCAAATTTTCTGCCGTCTCTGCTGCGGGTCTTTCCTGTCCTTTTCAACAAGACTCACGAAGTCTTCCCGAGCCTGTCAGTGACAACTTAGTTCACGCTGCTGAAACTGTCTATCTGGAAGCTGATAGCCCAGTCTAGATCCACCTGGCATACTTCAGCCAAAGCCAGGCTTCCTTGGAGTTTCTGAGAACTAAACAGAGACCAAGTTACTTGACTTTGCCCTGGCCTCCTCCCATATGGTGTTCTCTTGAGGAGGGCATATAGTGAAAGTATAACTGGAGAAGAAGCATGGCAAGATGAATAAATGGCATTGATAAAATCTCCCTATGAGAAGAAGGACAATGATAAAAATCCTGGGTGGCAGGGCCTTCCAAGATCCTATTTTGTGCAACATGATCACTACCCATACCCACATGTCTGCCTGATTTGGAAAGAGTAGTCCAGGGTATATCCCAAGTTCAGCTTACCGTGGCCCTGAATACTACTCCTTCCAAGACCACAGACTTTCTAGATTCTATAAGAATTAAAGAGAAAAAGTGAAGGTTGAGTTTGGAGGGAGGCGAGGAGATTAGGTAGGTAGGTGGAGAGAAGGGGGTGTGGAAATGGTTGTAACAAAGTGTGACACAATGTGATAAAAGCCATTGTCAAGGTCTTCACTTGGGTGAAGGTGGTTGGCTCCTAAGTAATTACAATACCATTAAAAATAATTAATTAACCCAATGAGCAAGTGTAGGTTATGTATGTGCCTGCAATGATGACAGTATGTTACGAGTCAGGGATCAGGATCCATCCAATGCTGAGATCCAGGAAATAAAAGGGAAAACAGAGTGATACTCATGCTCTCCCACGTCACCGTTGAATTCCTTACCCACATTTAAAAACCTCCAAACACTGGAAGGAATTTAGGAGAGAAGGAAGCACCTTGTTTATGGTAGGCGGCCCTCGCCGTGAGTCCGGTGGAGGTGTGCATAATGCAGTCCCACTCAGGAAGCCCGTGGATTTGCTATTGCACCCGTTTCACAGATGAGAGAGCTGAAGCTGAAGCTCACAGGTTGGACAGCACGCTCAAGGTCGCATTTAGGGAATGGGGTCACCAGGTTTGTAACCTGAGCTCTCCCTCGTCTACAGCATCCTGCAGGCCTGTGCGCCCTGGTGACTGAGTCCCGGCTGGGTAGGGGGCTGTCATTCCACGCCCTTGGGTCCCAGCCAGGTTTGTGGACAGTGTGGTCCTTTAAAAGGGTGAAACACAAAATAATAATAATCTTGCTCTGCACTGGCGACAGGCTGCACATGCCCTGCTTCCTAGAAATCTTTATTTTCCATTATCAAATTGCTTTTCTTAAGAACCAAGTTTTATAAGTTTCTAATATTAAACAATGTTAAAACAGTTCTATATTTTCACCTGTTAACCAAAATGTCAAAAACAACAACAAAAACAACAGCAAATCCTCAGTTGGCATGAGGCATTCTCAGGGTTTGTAAGAAGAAATACAGTGACAAATGAGGCTGGGTGCCCAAGGCGAGGTCATGGGACCTCTCTGCACAGGACCACAGGTGTCCTTTAAAGTAGCCAGTCTCAAGCCATTGTCGGGTTATTGGGAAATCAATTTAGTAGGTCTCAACCAGTAATTCTTTAAAAAGAATACAATAGAAAGTAGCATGAATTAACAGAGTCAAGGTAGGTATCGTTTTAGAAGGCGTTTGTCTTGATTATATGGGTGCATGTGCGTGTTGCACATGTGGGCCCACGCTCATGGGTGTGCACCGAGGTGCGGATTTCTCACTGTGGGTTTCTCGCTGTGGGTAGTGGTCAAGGAAGCCCGAAGGCTCTTCTGTATGACCCTGTCGGAGCATCAGCGAAAGCCTCTCAAACGTTAATGGAAAGGGAGGCTGAGTAGCAACAGGGGAAGGCGGATAACAGCCACAAAGGGCCGGCACTACCCATCGTCTGGAATGCCAGATGGCCTTGACCAAGGTGCCTTATCCCCTCGAGCTATTCTCGGATGGAGCCCGTGAGTGTGTTCTGGTGCTGCAGGAAGGCCGGGTGAGTCAGATTGCTCACTGGCCTTAGCACGGTGCTTAGCAGACTCTCAAAATGGGAATGGAGTGTGTGAATTGCTCTCCCTGCCCTCTCCTTTCTTTCTCCCATGGTATCCAACACTCTTTCAAATTGGCCATTATTCCTTGAGCTGTGTTAATATCTTCCATCAGGTTACCATGTTCAATGTGATGATTTTGCCCATCGCTGCACCACACAATGTAGATCGATTTTGTCGTTTAGCTCTTGGAGGACTATTTCATTTTCCTTCATTCCCAATTCCGTGTTCTTTAGGGGGACATTTCCCTATAGCCGTCAAGTTCTTACCATCTCATTCCCATTCTATAGTCACTTAAGAGCAGAGTCAAAGTTAAGATCCAAGGTCACGGAAAAAAAGGGAACTGGGTGTACTGTTTGAACCACCCCTATTAGACATTAGTGTTTCACAGAACTCATCAGAGAAATCCAAGTCTTTATAAAATTCTACATCTATTTACACCTCTCGCAGCAGTCGTCTTGCCCAAGAGAGAAAATTGTTTCCAATTTGCACATAGTAAAGGGCACCTTCGGAAAATTGCCTCTGGGGCCCAGAATTTAATCTCGCCACCGGGTTAATCCTTTTACTTGGGCGGCTCCCACACGGTAATAAGGGCAGAATCCTTCCTCCAGGTTCTCTTTCGTAATTGCTGTGAAAAGCGGCTCTGGTGGGGTTGCTGCAGAAGCCCAGGGAAGTCAGATGCTGCTGCGCGAAAGCAGAGGCGCCTCATTCCACCCACGCCAGCCCCAGCCATTAGAGCTGGTCACCAAGGGGCCGCACGGGGCGAAAGCTGCTCTCACTCTGCCTTTTTGTACCACTTCTTGTTCATCCACTGCTTCCATTGCCTTCCCACAACTAACGCGGACTTTCCCTCCCTTTCCTCCTCGCTTTTCATGTTTCCAAAGGACAAGCTAACTTTCAAAGCCTTTCTTTCTTTCCTCTCTACATCCGCATCCCCTCAGCTACTCAAATGCACAAGGTTTACCCTCCAGCTAAGAACACAGTGCAACTTTCCTAGTTGAGAATGGAGGCCAGGATGCCAGACTTCCTGGAACTGAAACCCAGCTGCCTGGGAGAGGTATTTAACCACTGGATACCTCAGTTTCCACATCTTTAAGATGGGGGTGATGCTGAGAGCCCTTGCCCCATAGGGTTATTATGAAAACCAAAGGAGCTAATACATGTGAAATGCTTAGAAATGTTGCTTAATGTATGCTTGCTGGAGGGAAAATAAACCCAAAATATGTCACAGGTGGATAAGAATGCGTACGAAAGTGAAAATGGGCCTCAGAACCCGGATCAAATTCCACACTCGTCCTTTTGATCAAGGGTGGGTACCACCCATCCTCACAGAACACTCATCAGTTCAGCCCTGGATCTGTCCTTTTCATGTAAGCTAAACTTGCTGCGGAAGTACGCGCTCGTTTTCTTGTTTTCGTTCGCTCAGATTAGCTGCCATTTTTTTCTTGAAGAGTGAAAATCCTGGTCTCTCAAGTGAAGGGATATGTCTGGCCAGATTTTAAATAGTGTTTATATTAATGACTATTTGTTTACGCCCAAGAGATATGGAAGCTAAATGACTGCCCTTGTGTTATATAATTCAAGTGCCAAGGTACAGGGAGAAAAATGCCGGAATAGCACGGAGAGAAAAAAGTCAACATCACCAGCCCCCAGGCGATCCCCCTCCTCCCATATTCACTCTTTAATTACAGAACTGTATTTATGTACACATTTGGGTAATTACACGTTTGGACGACTTGTCTCCTCTAGATCATAAGCTAGTGTCTGTTCCACATTATGTGTTCTCGTTGCTCAGAACAGTGCCGCCGTACTTACCTGCGGGTGCGTGAGTGCAATCTGCCGGCAAACGAGGGTTGTTTGTGCAAATCAACACAAATGTACCATATATTAAGCTGGTTTTATAAATGTAGAGTTCATCAAATTTATGAGTTTTAAATGACAAAATTAAAGGAGAAAATGAAAGAAAATGAGAGTGGTTTGCATTTTTCTAATTACATTTTCTGCAGAAAGATCTGAGAGGCAATTTTAAGCATACTTTTCATATGCACATGGAAGGGATAGATATATGTATATCCATATGTGTGGCATATATATGTGGGGTATAATGCTGTGTATACTCATACTCATATGCATACACACACTGGTACTTAATATGTGAATTAAGCTATTGTCAGTTCGCCCACAAGGAGAAAATCATGCATAACCAAAATTACCTTCGGAAATTGCATACATCACTTGGGGTTCCACGCTTAGGAGCTTAAAACTAAGGTTTAGCTTCTCTTGTTTCTATTTGCATTCTGTCTGTGCCTTTATGCTCTTTGGAGCACTGGACTCTGGAGTCTGGTTTGAACTCTAGAGGGGTTTGTTTAATGGCATAAAAAATTTCCTTTTTTTATGAACTGAGATTCATGAAAACGAAATGTTTTTAAATACAAAGGCACAGCGTAGTTTACGTGTGTGTGATATCCATGTGTATATATACGTATGTGCCATATTATAAACACTTCCATTTTGAATAGTTTGTTTAATTCTTACAACAACCTGTAAAACAAGAGTTCCATTTACAGGACAGGGAATGAAGAACTTTGAAGGGATTTCCCTGTAGCAGTTAGGTGGTAGAGCCCTGCCTTGGAACCGCGGAAAGAAGCTTAAAGTTTGCACTTTCTCCACCAGCCCTAGCTCCCCCAAAGCTCACCACGAATCAGGGTCACACAGGAAGTTTTGAAACTGGATTTGTAACGTCCCTTTTTACTGCATCATGTGATCACAGGGCTGGAAATGCTCTTAATTAAATCCTTCTACGTGCAGAGGGGAAAACTGAAGCTCGGATATGCCCAGAAACTTACCGTTTTCCATGTCACCTTGCTGATGGGAAAACAAAATGAGCAATGACTGTCTAGTCCCAGCCCTTCCTCCACCTCATCTCCTTCTGCCCCAACCAAGGCTCCCGGTCTCAGAGTCAATAAGAAAAATCCTGCGCTGAGAGATAATAAGACTATAATGCTAAGAAGAATATTAACGGTTCCTTGGAAAATAACAAAAAGCATGCATACATAACTTAAACATTCAAAGGATGATACATATATTTTTTAAGTTTGACTTACCTAGCCAATTTAGAAACACAGATTAAAAGAAAACCATTTTGACCCAGTTGGCAAAGACTTATTTTTTTAATGTTAATACTCGTTGTTTTGAGGAACAGGGCTTCACTGTGCGACAGAATCTCTCACCCGGTGGGAGTACAGCTGCCAATCCTTCAACTGAGTATTGTGTATCTAGAACATTAGAAACAATCAAGGCTTGTATGTGTGTGTACATTGATTTATTTTTATTTATTTTTCATTTATTTTATTATTTTTTTAAAGTTTCTTTTTAATTACAGTTTACATTCGATATTATTTTGTTTAGTTTCAGGTGTGCAGCATGGTGGTTGGACGATCACATACTGTACAAAGTGCCCCCTGATATTTCCAGTACCTGCCTGGCTCCATACAGAGCTATTACAATACTATTGACTGTATTGCCTGCGTTGTGTTTTATATCCCCATCTAGCAATCTGAACCCCAGCAAAATTTTTCCAAAGATAATCAGATATGAGGCCAAGTGATATTTGTCACGGCATTATTTATAATTATGAAAATTGACAATTATGCATGTTCTTAAGTAGGGGAATGGTTTAATAAATTTGTGTGATATGGCATTATGAAGCTGTTAAAATCATAGCTTTGAGTATTATTTTATAGCCTGAGAAAAGGTTTATGATATATTAAGTGAAAAGGAGAATTGTATATAACTGTATGTTTTATAACTGTATGTGTATAATCTGATTCTTATTTTATTATTAAGAGTGCATTGAGCCAAGGGCTGAGAGGAAGTCAGCTAGAGGCTAACTTTTCTGGGTGCTGAGCCTTGGAACACGCACATGCAGTCAGCTGCAGTTTTGTATACAGGGTCTGGCAGAAGTAATGCCATTGAATGTGGTTGGTAGGGTAGGTGAGTGTCTCGCACGAGATGGACAGCAATTTGACCATTTCACCTAAAATGTCCTATGGAGTGCTTCAGTGTGGTATTGTTATGTTACAGAATTACATGCTTATGATTTTTGTAATAAAATATTTACATATTTTTATGTAATGAAAAAGGGGCATTGTTTGTGCCAAACTCTGTATTTGTAGCTCAAATAAGCAATTGAATGAATTGTGGGGTTATGGATAATTTAAATTTTCTCCCCTATAGTTTTTGGAATTTTTCAGATCTTATACAATGAGAATGTATTCTTTTTATTGTCATAAAAATTTACCATTATGGAAAAGTTACAATGTGTTGATACTGAGAAAGACAGGAAAAACTAGGTATTTTTTGTTCTTGCTCAATAGCTTTCATTTTTATTGTGTTCCAGAAGTTCAGAATGCTGGGACCCAATACTGGCTCCGTGCCTTTTCATGGAAAGGCTGGCTGGATCACTTGAAAGATTAGTTCACTCTCCCTCCCTATTCAGTGATCTGATTGATAGACTTTCTTCGTTCAAAACCTCCTGCTGAAGAGCTCTCTTGTGTCGGTCACCATTCCCCAGAGAAGCGGGACCAACAGAAGATAGGAGATTCATTGTGAAGAACAGGCTCACGTGATCAGGGAGACTGGGAAGTTTCACAGTCTGCTGTCCTCAGGCAGGAGGCCGAGGAGAACCAGCAGTACAGTTCCAGTCCAGACCAGAGGCCCGAGAATGGGGGGCGTGAGGGGAGACTGGCATGAGTGTAGGGTGCTGGTGTAAGTCTCAGAATGAGTCTGAAGGTCTGATAACTAAGAGCACTGATGTCCCAGGGCAGGAGAAGAGGTGTGTCCCAGCTGAAGTCAAGCAACCAAACTCGCTGCTCCTCTGACTTTTTCTTCTATTCAGGCCCTTAACCGATTGCGTGAGGCCCTCACATGTTGGAGAGAGTGATCTTCTTTACTCGGTCTATTGATTCAAATGCTCAACTCTTCTGGAAACATCCTCACGGACACACCCAAAATAATGTCTTACCAGGTCTCTGGGCATCCCTTAACCCAGTCCAGTTGACAGAGAAGGTGAATCATTGCAGCCCTCAGAATTGAAGTCATTATTAAAAGCTCTTTCCAGTTTTGCAGAGACTTTTGTTTTGCTGCAGGACTTTCGGACATGCCCAAGGCTTATATCATTTCCGTATGAATGGAGACGTGTGTATTCCAAAGGGCCCTGTAGTTCGGGCTGTGTCTGTGCTACGCTGTCTCTGTGTCAGCCGACCTGGGAGCAGGATTTATGATCTCTGTCTTGTTGGCATCATACATGAACCAAGTGACTTCGTATGTGCTGGGGCCACGATGGGAGCTCTCAGTGTGAGGTTCTGGATGGCTCAGCTCAACCCATTTCTTATTTTTGGAAAACAATTCTAAGCTCAAAACCTATAGCTAGAAGCCAATTGGGTTATATTTATTCAAGGACAGCCCAATTTCTTTCTATGTTACTATTTCTTCAGAAAGTCAAAAGTAAGTTGCTATGTGTCATCACCAAGCACAGGCAAATTGGTGTGAAAATATAAAGGAACGTATCTCTTTTTGCAAGACCCATCACCCCCTTATTTTCATTATTTAGTAATTTTCATAATTTAGTAAGGCAGAAATTGCCCCCACATTACTATCAAATTACCACTGACTTTCTTGCAAAGGCAAATGGAAAATTTTTAATTTTTACTAGATACGGAGTCACGAACTGGGAAATTACTGAGGAACCAAGGGACACCCATGCACCTGTTCCAGAGAGATCATAATAAAATATTTTTGACATTTAAAAAAAGAGAGAGAGTCAATTACATGGCTGAAGTCAAACAAGACATTCTCACGTCAACGCACAAGGCAAGATTCTGCCTAGTTCAGACTCTGAAGGAGTCCATTAGCACTCACTGCGTATTTTATAAGTAATTGAGCTATTAAGATTATTTTGAACAGTGAGGTTACCTGCCTTGGCCGGTTATTAAAAATCTATATCTGTATATAAATTAGATAAATGAGATATTAAGTTTGGCTTCTATGAACATACATGTAAGAGTCAAGCTGAGAACAACATGGATCGTCGTGCCTGACCCAATTTAATATGGAAACACGTGAGAAGGCGTTAGGCATCCGCAAGCCGCAGACAGTAGCTAAATATATTAATGTGTTGTTTCTGAGCAGAACTGAGCTGTCTTTTGCATAAGCAATAGCCTGTAAGATCAGAGGATGACAAAAAAAATCCTTGCTGATGGAAAGCACACTCACTCTAGGCAAAGCTCAGCACAAGCAGTTTACTTCCGTGACTTGCCAAATACTAAAACCTCTTGCTATGATACTTAGTCCTATGGGCCTTCCACACACTTACTCATCTTCTCTTACTTTCCAAATAACTTTTTTGTGGAGCATCTCTGAGGTGCTCAGTGTTGTGGGGAGATAAATAATTCAGCAGAAAATGACTCCATCCCTGATCCTGGCTGCAGTGTGCTTCCCCTCCAGTCGGGAGGAGAACCACACAGCTACCCCGGTAATGATGACCCATGAAGAAAGTGGTAAGTGTGCTGTAGCAGAAGTTGCAGAACAGGGATCTTCCAGTTATTCTGCTGTGGCACTTTGAAGGAAGAAGAGATCATATTTTAATTGACTTAAAGCATTAAGTCATTTTAGGAGGATTACCAAGGTGACGGGGATTAGATTATTTTATGAGTAAATCGTTACCGCCCTGGATTATCTTCAGCCATGATCTCTAAATGTTTTCGATTGTGCAAGCCAATAGTAAGTGCCATTTTGTGTAGCAAACCCCAAGCATGTGTATTTATAGTGTTCTATACATGTATGGTTGTATTAATACATTGTGTACCTCATAACATACACAAAATAGATACTTTTAAGGGATGACTTAAGTTTGAAATAAATAATATCTGGAAGTGTTTATTAATGGTTATTCACAGCATGCATTTTTTTCTTGAAAACACTCATTTTAATCCATGCACTGTTAGACTATGTTGCATTATTTTTGAAAATTGTAGTTTAGCATCTTCTGATACAGAAATTCAAAGTTCTCCTTCTAAGCTCAGTTTGTTTTGCCATTGGTTTTAATGGCTGTCATAGTTGGTGAAAGACACTTTGCAGACTCGACAGAAACTTGACAGACACACCTGAGGTGAGGTTTAGGTGTATGGGAGCAAATACACATCTGTATTCCTGGTAGCCTTCTTGGTATTTTCACTTTGGCAGGAACGACTTGTTGGATCCTATCAGATTGCCCTTGTTTGCACCGAGCGATGTGGCTGAAGAAACCTTGTTCTAGAAATACAAAGATCAGCTTTGCCATGGCCTTGTTGGATTGCACTTGCCTTGCCTTCAACCACAAGGCCTTTTCTTTTTTCTGTGACCTTTTCAAGTCACCTTCACGTTGGGAGGGCTAGTTTAGGTAGAGATACTATGATCTATAGATCCACTTAAGCTGGCACAATTAAATGGCCACCTGTTGCCTGTCACTAGAAAGACAGGAAGGAGTGGGGCCCACATTCAAGCCCCTCCTCCCCTAGGTGTGAGTCCATAGAAAAGTCCCCAAGGGCAGGGAGGCCTGCCCATCTGCACCTCCACCCAGTGTCGGCACTGCGGGCTGTCATCCCAGAGGGCTGTTCGTAATGTGTATTTCCCTTATTTTTAAGATACTCGATGTGTCTATGTTCTAATATTTTCTTCTCACACCCCAATGATTGCGTTGAGAATCCTGCGAGGTACCCATCACAGCCCACTTTGGAGACCCTCAAACTGGAGGAGAGGCTCCCCCCTCCACTAGAGAGGCCAGGCACAGTGCGGGGGCCGGACTTCCCAGGCAAGAGCCCTGAAGCGAGGCTGTTTTCCTGGCAAACAAAATTCCAGGTGCTTACAAAGCTGGATAACCATTATGTTGCAACTGCACCACTTTTTTTTCTTATGGGACCTTTTTGACAAAATAATCAGATTTGCTCTGTCCTATTCGCCAAGTCCCTGTAAGTCTTCTTAAACCCGTGCCAGTAGATTCATTAGATTGACGGACTAGAGCCCTCCTCCCTCCACAAGTTGAAAAGTGAAGCACAGAACAGGAGGCTCCTGCTTGTTCATTGTCGGCATTAGGAGCTTGATAAACAGTTTTAGTACTAAATGCCAAATATCTGTGTTTGTAGATGTGTCGAAACAGATGGTCCATGTTGTCCTTTTCTTAGCTCTCAGACTCCAACGAAACACTGCCCTCTCTAGGATTCCCAATACTCAGAGCACAGCGCCGCCCCCACCTTGCACCTGGGGCCCGCCTCTGCTGTTTAATGCTGGTCTTTGACCAGACCCTGGACTCCAGCTGCGCCCTCAGCGATCTTAACTCCATTCCGTAGAGAGTCTGGAATTTCTGCTGGCCGAAGAATATTGGTGCGCCAAATGGGCGCACCCCCTCGGTCCCTGGTTATTAACCTTTTGAGGATCATCAATTGCTTTGAGGATCTATGTGACATTTAATCAGAAAATAATGCTTGAATATAAATTAAGTATAGAATTTCAAAGGGGGAGTGGTTTATATCCCTCTAGAAGTTCATCTTTAAGTGGACTTTTTAGAAAACTAAATTTACTGAATTCATATCCTTCAAACAAACTACAGCGGAACTGATTGTCTTAGGTTTTTAATTTTCATTGTAGTTTTTTTCCCCAGTGGGTTAGCTTTGAACAGCATTGCAATGTTTATGGAATGTCTATTTATACTTCCTTAAACACTGTTCATTAAGGATTGTTCATTACAGCAGAATTATAAGGACACAGTTATAAGAGCCCTGCTTTATAACGTGGTTGTCACTGAAGTCTGTGGCCTCTGTCCTTGTCTTCCTCACTAAGATAACCCTGACTTTACTGGGAGTGGCAATGTGCCAGCTAAAAATCTACATTTCCCATCCTTCCTATGGACAGAGGTGGCCATGTGGCTAGATTATTGCCAACGCTGACTTAGGGAATGCTCTTAAAAGAGGCTGACTCAGCTGGGATGTTCTATTTCGCCCCCTCCTGCTCTAGCCTTTCTCTTTCTAGCCAGAATATAGATGTCATGGCGAGAGCTTCTGCAGCCATGTTGCAGCCACAAGGCAACCTTGGGAATGGAAATTGTTGTCGCTACAAATGGCAGAGCAGAGAGTGAGAAAGAGACAGAGAACTACTTATAAGCTTAAAGCTTCTAACTAGCTCCAGACCCCTACTTTTGGACCTTTGATCGCCAAGTTGCCGGACAGAAAAAGAAATCTTGACCTTTGCCAAATAAATAAATATGTAGCTGTATGTACACACACATGCATACCCATGCAACTTAACTTGTTTCTTAACTAATAAGAATCTCTTCGATATGTATTTTTAAAATCTATGAATGTTAAATAGCAAATTCTTCATCCTAAAAAACTGATAATTTCAGCAAATTTAGCAATCTTTTGAAAATGTTGTTGAGCAACCTATTTGTAAAGTATTAGCAAAAATGTGTATGGTGCCCTGGTCAGTGTGGCTGAGTTAGTTGGAGCACTGAACCGTAACCAAAAGGTTGCAGGTTCGATTCTTGGTCAGGGCACATACCCAAGTTTCAGGTTTGATCCCCGGTTGGGGTGGATGTGAGAAGGTAACTGACTGATGTTTCTCTCTCACATCAGTGTTTCTCTCTTTTCTTTCCTCTCTCCCTTCCTCTCTCTCTAAAAATCGGGGGGTTGGGGGGGGCACGGGCAGGGGGGAATGTTCTCCTGTGAGGATTTTTTTTTTAAATGTGTATTGGCACCTAGCATACAATAATACATTTTTGCAAAAATTCTCCGCTTAGAAGCATTAACGTCCCTTGATTTCTCCTCTCATCCCTCTTCCCCAAAACCTGCTTCCTAAGAATAAGCACTGACATCAGTTTCCTATTACTTCTGTAACAAATTACTGCAAATGCAATGGCTTAAAAAAAAAAAACAACAACTCCACACACTTATTATCTGCAGTTCTGGAGGTAGAATTCCAAAAGGGGTCTCACCGAGCAAAAGGTGCTGCCAGCGCGGAGCTCTTTTCCGGAGGTTCCAGGGGAGAATGCATTTCTGTGCTTCTTCCAGCCTCTAGCGGCTGCCTGCATTCCTGGGCTCCCTTCCATCCTCGAAGCCAGCAATGGCTGGTTGAGTCTTTTCCACACCATATGATTCTGAAATCTAGCAATCCCACCTCCCTCTGTCACTTCCAAGGACCCTTGTGATTACATTGGGACCACTTGGATAATTCACAATAATCTTCCTATCTCAAGATCCTTAATTTAATCATATCTGCCAAGTTCACTTTGTCATGTAATGTATCCACAGGTTCTGGGGACTTTTCTATAGAAAAAATAAAAATAAGGAAAATAGAAGATTTTAACCTTTCTAAGGCTAACTGAACTAAAAAATGAAAGTGGGAATTTCAAGAGAAAAATTGTCGTCTATTGGTACGAAGCGGCTGAAATCCAATTGCGTTCAGTGGAGTGCTGATGGAAACACCGGAAGCTCCCTGCAGTGGGCTTGCGTGGTTGTTTTACTGTTTAGCACCCCTTCCTCTTACCAACAGCATCTGAGTTCCCTTGCAGAACTACCACTTCCCGATGGATGAAGTCTGTTGGGATTAAAACAGGTGCCCTTCCCCACCTCGCAGCACAGGATGGCCATGGGACCCAGACTGGGCCAATTAAATCCTCCCTCCCCCAAATCTACTTCTGATCAGTGTTATGGACTAAGTGTTTGTGCCCCTCCCTCAGATTCATATGTCAAAGGCTTCATCTTCAGTGTGATGGTTTTGGGAGGTGGGGCCTTGGGGAGGGTTAGGGTTTAGACTAGGTTATGAGACTGGGGTCCTCACGGTGGGATTAGCGGCATTACAAAAAGAGGGAAGAGAGTTCCCTCTGTTCCATGCCCACGCACCAAGGAAATGACGGCGTGAGGGCACAGGGAGAAGGTGGCTGCCTGCAAGCCAGGAAGAAAGCCCTCACCAACAGTGGGACCCACCAGCACCTTGATCGTGGGTTTCCCGGTCTTCAGCACCGTAAGAAGGAAATCTCTGCTGTCTGAGCTGCCCAGTCTACGGTGCTTGGTTACGGAAGCCAGAGCAGCCTCGCACGCAAACGGACAATTCGACTGAAGCGGCTGGCGTTCACGTATCGTTGCAACAACTCTAAAAAATTAAAAACTGGAGTACTCAGTGAAATACGAAACATACATGTAAAACAACATTGAAGCAAGTACTGAGAATTATATCCAAAAAAGTGTTAAGAATTGTCAGTCTTGCAGCGTAAAGAGCTGCTTGCTGAGATCTCCTGTTTTTATCATTGGGATGAAAAGGCTAGTGTGGTCCCAGGAACCACTTAGGTTTTTGAGAACACCTCTCAGCTTTACTAACTTGAGATTACAGTTTAGGGCGACACGTTCACTTCTGACCCTGAGAGGTGGTACTCACCTACCTCTGTAATCTGTAGCTGGGCCTGCGGTGGTTAACAAATGGCTTTAGTCAATATATGGGGGATTTTATAACTACTTTATAAAACAACAAAAAAGTTAATGCAGTACCTCCCTCAGAGCTCTTGGTTGTAAACCAGAAACCCCACTTGACTAAACCCCACTTACCTTGAGCATGAAAGAGGAAAAGTGTGAAGATATCAGGGGAACCCACAGAATAGAGGGAGAAGGGGTACCAGGGAGCCCCCGAAGGCAATGGAGGCTAGAGGAGTGCAGTGGGGACCTCAACCCCTAGAATCAAGGACTTGACCCTTGCTATCACCTATCTGTGCAGCCTGGTTTTATTCTTTCAGACCAGCTTTCTCCATGGGTCAAGTTCAAGTCTATCTCACTAGAAAATAAAATGCTCTCCCTCCAGCCCCAGCTCCACTTGGAAATTCCTGGAGAAGACCCCTGGTTGGTCCAGTTTCCGTGACTTCTCGGAGCCATCACAAAAGACAATAAATATACATGCAGGTTAACCGCAGTCCAGCCCCTACAACAGGAACCAAGAAGTCAGGGCAGTATGAGAAATTTGCATGAGAACCACGTGGATAGGATGGAGAAAGAACAGTTCCCTCCAAAATGTGGGGAACTTGTAACAAAAGAAGCAATAAGCAGTACCGGGTGGATAAAATCCACAGAGGTCCAGCCAAGCCTGCATAGCAGGCAAGGATGCTGGGGAGTACATTTGTGTATTCAATAGGCCTGTCAGAGGGAAGAATTCAGATACAAACAAGTTTCAGAAACTAACACCCCATCAAAAGTGAAAACAAATAAAACAGGATTTATTCAACAGATATTTATATAGCTTACTGTGAGCAAAGATTGCTCGTTCCCAGTTTTGGACTACTCTCCGGCTTCTCAGGACTCTGACATCTTCTTCTTCTCTGTGAGGTGGAGGCCCTTCCAAATCTGGCTTGGCGATGGCACGTCTGGAGGGCTTCCGTGCTGCGTGCAGGGGGGAAAGGAGAACTGTACATTTGTCTCCAATGTGGATCTCCTTGTAAACAGCGTTCTAGGGGGGGTATGGCATGTGTTACCAGAGTTCAAGTGTATCAGTCTATGGAGCTAGGCTTTGAAAATCTTTAAAATTCAAAGAGGTGTGTGCATGTGGGTGCATATATGTGAAAACTTCTGTAAAATGAAAGATGGGGGTGGTGCTGAGTAGCCTAATGGCTCAACAATTTTTAAAGGAAGAAAGTAGTTATTAAATTGAGCTTAAAGCGTTCATCCCTCCTGCATCATGAAAATGTTGATTTCATTAATCATAGTGGTTAGTCAATGATAGCAATTTCAAAATAACCCCTTGACAGTGGACAGCCCTGCCAACTATTTCTACAGTTATTAAAATACTCCTCTTCTCATGGTATAAGGACATATTACTGCATTGTTTCAAAGTTTAATTTCCTCATTCCTTATAAACTAGTAAAAGTAACTTCTTTCCCACTGTTCTTCACATTTTTACTGTTACTACAAATATGTATGATTTAGGCCTATCCACTAAAATTATATTGTTTTTCTCAAAAGACTATTTTTATAGTAAATAAAACTTCCCATCTTTGAGTTCCCCCCAAAGTAGGCCTTGAGATAAGGATGGGGGGGCAGGGCTGGCTCGGGGACCCCGGGAAGCCCATGGGGTGGAGTGGGCAAAGGAAGAGAAGACAAGGAGAAAAGTCGGAAAGGTTGTGTTCATGGGCTGGGTACCACCCACGGTAACTGGGGCTCACGCCCCCTGGGGGTGTCCTGTGGTGTGGGATACATCCCAGAAGGAACCCACCAAATGGTAGGGAAGTAGGAGCGCGTCTCCTCTTACTCTTGAACCTCTTGGTGCAAGGCTGACATCGAAGGCTCTAATCCCAGCACCAGGAGGCCTCACTAACCGTGGGCTGAAAGGGGGCTTAGGCGGTGAAGCGGAGAGTCACCGCACTCCTGGTAGGAAGCTGTCACGTGGAACTGTGTGCTGCTGCCCCAGGGGTCCTGAGAGGTGGCCTGGGGACCTGAGCAGGGTATTGGGAGTGACCACCACGTGCTCTCCTTGCTCCAATCAGATCTTCTTGTGCCCACCTTGAGTTTCCTGTGTTACTGACAGTTCAAGGCTGTGATTGGTTGCAATTTTCTAAAAAGACAAAAAATTCCAATCCGTAGGACAAACATGGTCTTCACTGCTGCAGCTGGTCCCAAGGCCATAACCTCTGCTCATCGCCTCTCTCCTCTCCCACCTGTTCTAGACGTCCCGGACCCTTGGCCCGTGCTTCCCTAGTCTAAGTTGCTTGCTCAGTAGGATGACCACGTCTTCATCTCCGCGAAGCTGAGCCCTGGTTACCTTGCCCGTGTTAGGCTCTGGTTGCCTGAACTGGTGCCACCACGCGTAGAAGCACTGAAGGGCACGTCAGGGAACTCCCCAAGTTTCAGGCATCTTCCTCTCTGCTCCCATCACGCAGCAGTAACTCCAACTCCTCAAGGTAATCAGAGTCCGTTGTCCCCCCCAGGAGAGTAATTTCCATTTTTGCCTTCTGATCTTTTAACATGCGGATCCCGACATCATTTGGTGATGGTCGTTGGTTTAGATGCAGTGCACCCACTACTGTATCCCTAGTGGGAATGCCCCCCCTCTCCACACAGATATTCTGAGACCTAGGCCTTGATCAGGAAGAGCCTAAAGCTGTAAGGATTAAAACCACCACTTTCACTAACAGGCCGCTGGGACTGCGGTGTACGGGGCCAATCCTACTTACATCCTCCAATGACTGTTCTTGTGCATTCCAGATGTTGGGGACACAACATATGTAGTGACTACGTGTAGCAATCATTGGTTTAACATATGTGCCTCATCCTTGAGAACAGTAACCCAAGCGTGCAAGGAGTCATCCCCAAGCTGATGCCTTAGCCACATATTTAGGAGGCTATTCATCTACTCCCTCAGGCCCCCTCAAAACCAACAGCTTCTAGTAAAGTCGTCAGAGTAGTTTCCTGCAGAGTACTATTGTTTTTCACCTCGACAGTCCAATGTATCTCACCAAGCACTGTGCCTCTTTCCTACAAGTAGTCAATGCAATGCATCCTTTCAGGTGGGCTGGCCCAGGTCTTCAGGCCCCTAAAATGCTCCCTGCTGTAGCAGGCTCCAGCTTCTCTCTCACCCTGAAGCAGGACATATGTCACAAAGCCACCAGCGTACTTGTTCCTTTTCAAAAAATATTCCCTACTTTATTATTTTTTTATTTTTAAATATGTTTATTGATTTCAGAGAGAGACATCAATGGGAGAGAGAAACATCAGTCGGTTGCCTCCTGCACTGCCTTGGCTGGGGATTGAACCTGCAACCTAGGTATGTGCCATGACTGGGAATCGAATCCGTGATCTTCTGGTGTACGGGATGATGCTCCAACCGATGGAGCCACACCAGCTAGGGCCATACTTGCTACTTCCTAAAAACCGAGTCCAGTTATCACACTCTCCTTAATATCATGGGCCAGTACCATGCTCTGCAGAATGTCAGGATGATCAGGTCCCTGCAGACCCATGTTGTGACAGAAAGGAGAGATGTTAACAGAGCCTTAGGATCAGGTGGAAAATGATGAATAGAATGTGTTTGCTCTAACAACAGCCTTTGGCTCTCAGCAGGAGACTTTCCCTAATGCAGTTTGCACTCAGGAGAGAAAGATACAGTGTACATTCACTATCTCACAGGTATCTTACTAAAGCATCCAGGAGGCTTGCCCTTCCTGTGCCTTGGCCTTCTTACAGCATGGTGGCCTCAGGGTAGTTGGTCTTACATGGTGGCTCTGGCCTGCAAGCGCAAACATCCCCATGAACTAGGCAGAAGCTGTATCACCTTTTGTGACCCAGCCTTGGAAATCATTCAGCATCACTTCTGCTGGAGAGGCAGGCAAAGTCTAGCCCAGATTCGAGCAGAGGCAGATAGTAGGGAAATAGTCAGGTTTTGTTGAGGAAGAGCCATTGGAAAGAGGGATGTGTCCACAGCCATCTTCAGAAAAGAAAATGTCACATCTCATACAGCATACCCATAACTCCGGCTACGCTGTGACTTGTCCCTAGTTCTTGGAATTGAAGCAGTGAGGGGAGGGGAGGACAGACCTCCACGCATCTACTTCAGAGGAGAATTGTGTAGGGTCTCTAAGCAACAGGAAACTGTTCTCTTTAACTAACAGGGTGAAGGAGACTTCTCCTAGCCTGGACGGTTCAGGAAAGTCTGCATATTCAAGGTTCTCTCGCCACGCACCTCATCCCAGTACCAGGGCCCGATCCCCGCTGCCAAGGCTTTGACTTTTGCATAAGATGCCTGCCTGGCCTGCACCTTCAGTCTACTTTGCAGTCCTGTCGCCCTTACAAGTAACCCCCAGTGTGAGTTTGCAGAAGTCTGCCCTCCGGCTGCAGGAGATGGAGATCTCCAAGGAGGTTTCTGGCTTCTGTTCCCATGTTCCAGATGGATGGCCGGGTGCTGCAAACCTGCCACTCTCTTTCCTCAATGCCTGTGGCTAGTGAACAAAAGCAGACAGCCCCTCAGACCCAATGGCCATCACATCCCCATACCCTTTGAGCTTTACTGTGTAACCTAAGCTTCTCCTTTCACCTTCACCTCGCCCCGATACCCTGCAGGTGAAAGTTTTGGCAATCATAACCTACAAAGTGCCAGGGTTGGTCACCACCCAACCTCCCATCTCCCATGGTGTCTTTGTTGCCTCCATACATTGAGAATACACTTCCTAGGGCTACGTCCACTGCCAGTTGCGTCAGTTTGAGTTCCTGCAAAATCAGAGCTTAAGGCCACAAAGTCTCGGGTATAAGGAATTTACTTTGGAGGCTATTCCAGGAAGCATAAGTGTAGTGCAGAAAGTGAGAGGAGAAGGAGAAAATCCAATTGGTGAATGGGTTTCTCCCGTGGGGACTTCTGAGGAACCTGCAGAATGCCTTGAAGTAGTCCCACCAAGCGGTGGGACAGTTACCTATTCATTCACTGATTCCCCTTCTGCATGGGAGAGGGGTGTGAAATCCCCAGCACCTGCAGGAGCCCGCCCTTACTCAGGTGAGGGCTGTGGTCCTGGAGGAAATCCTTGGTCAGGGTCAGAGGAGCAGAAGGACAGAAGTGCTCAAGGGGGAGGCTATCAGCGCATGGAGGAACCAGTGGGTCCCTGTGGCCACAGAGAGAGTTGTGGGGGGCGTGACCCAAGGCAGCAAGTGTCTTCTACACTTACTTTTCAGTAATTCATGTGAGAAAATCAGGAAGAAGTCTGTTTAAGATGGCAGCCTGAATGTTACGCATTTACCACACCTCCAACCCGACACCTCTCTAAAATGACTGGGAAGGAATTTAAGCTTTTTAAAAATAAAAACTGAAGGATAAAAAGAACAGAAGAGACAGCAGAGATCAGACCAAGCAACAGCATGTTGGAAGACGGAGGGCAGATGGATGACTGGTAACCAAGTTAATAGAGAAGCATGGAAGTTTGCTGCCGAAGGACCAAAAGCAAGTGGAGACTGTTGGAAAGCTCAGGAACTGGGCATAGCTGTTATCTCTGAAAAAAGAACTGGAGGTAGGCCCTCAGAATCCCTCTCTTGTCCTGTGAGAGCACCCACCCAGCTGGCAGCAGGAAGTTAACTTGGGGAAAGGGAAGCGGGAAGTCTTCTGACTGAACAACACCAGGTTTGGTCGAGGACAGGAGTAAGACCGAAGAAGGAGGCTTGGGTAACGTCTGTGCATCACTTACTGAACCATGGGCGGTTCATCCCGCCTCCCTTGCAGTGCCAGCTGGATTTATCAGCCCCAGACAGGAGAGACCAGAAGATTCCCCTATGGCCAAACCAGCTGGTAGGAGAGAAAGCTTAAATGCTGACATTTGAAAGTCCCCCTATGAAACAGTTAGGTGCCTGACTGCTTAGTCTACAGTAAATAGTAGCAATTGACAGGCACTGCGAATATACACAGAGCTTTCGATCATCTTTTTACAGTGTCTCATTCTTAAATATGAAGACAGTCCAGCATCACCAGGGACGTTTCTAACATAAACTATAGAGCTGAACACAAACAAATGAACAAAAGTAATTCACCATAACTTACAGCGGGCAAACGCAATGCAGTGAAAAGAACATTTTAAACAAACTTGTTAATGACCTCAGAAATATATGATAAAATCTATTGCATTGATAAAATAAGAACACAGATAAATTAAAAGGAACATTTAGAGAATAAGTAATATTAAAGTTTTTACTTATTATCTAAAAATTTCATTAGGTGCCTATATTGGATCTGAAAATATTAATCTATGGACCAAGAAACCCCCAAATTATAAATATCTCCAGCCCAAATCTTTCTCCTAAAGCCCAGAAATGCTACATGCCTACACTGCGTCGCCATTTGGATGCCCAACAGACATTTCAAACTCAACATGACCCAACGGCACCCCTGGTACCCTCCATCTCCAGATCCGCTCTACTCACGGCTTCCCCCACTCCCAGCTGTTGGCAACGCCTTCCTGCCAGTTGATCGGGACAAACCCGTGGGGCCATCTTTCTTTCTTTCTTTTTTTTTTTTTTTACATCCCACATTAATCAGTCAAGAGGCCCTGTTGGTTCAACCTTTGAAATGTATCCAGATTCCAACCACTTCTCATCTGCTTCACTCCACTCTCATTCTGGTACAAACCACCATCATTCCTGGCTTTCAGTAGTCTCTTATCTGGTTTCCATTCTTCACCCCCTTTTCCCTCTACAGTCTGTTCTCATTACAGAAACTAAAGAAATTCTTTTTAAATATAAGTCAGATGTTCGTCTTCTGCTTACCCCTCTCCAAAGCTCACTCACACGCAGGATAAAGTCAAACTCTTTCAAAGGCCTTCGAAGTCCTAAATATTACCTCCCACATTAATTCTCTGATATCGTTTCCTGTTATGCTCTCCTTCATTCACGCTTGTCTGGCCATACCAGCCTCCTTGCTCATATCCTTGTCCTCACTAGGCAGGTTCCCCTCTGAGGGTCTCTTCCTGGAGGGCTCTTGCCCTGGATAGTCACGTGGATAACTCCTGCACTTCCTTCAAGTCTTTGCTTAGGTGTTACCTTCATAGTGAAGCCTTAGTGAAAACCGGTCACTCTGTTTGAATTTGTGATTCACCCCCTCCTCCACATACCCTCATAACTAATGCACCTGCCTCTGTTTTATTTTTCCCCCCATAGCACCCACTTTAACACAGTGTCACTTACGTCTTGTGTTACGTCTTGCTATCTGTCTGTTTTCCCTCACTCCAGCCCAGAATGGTCAAGGGAAGGCAAGGGAAGTTGCTGCTCATGTTTTACTTCTGTGAGTAGACTTGCCCAATGTTCCTTACACCTGTTTCCTTTTGCATACACGTTTCTTAATACTAATAAGACCCTTTAACTTAGCTTGGCTCCCCTGCCCAGCAACATAATGTACTTCATTTATATAAATAAGATGCTGAAGGGTTTTTATCTCAGATGAGTACTTTGCATCTCCAACCACTCAAGATTAGGTGATACTCAATGCAGCTGACTCCAGCCCAACCAGCATGATCCCTCTAGACATTTCTTCGTGGAAATTTACATAAAAGATGTTTCCCTGTAGAATTTGCTTCCCATTTTAAATGGCTAATGACTGGGTATTTATTATTAAAGTATTTCCAAAAATTAAATATTATGATGCAATGCATCATAGCATGTATTAGCATGTATGGCCCATGGTAGGTACTCCAATAACTATGTTTTAGACACCCCTCCAATCTCTCTCCCTTCAAATGGACTACTCATCCAATCTGGCATCTTTCTCCTAAGAGTTCTTGGCTCAGCCTAGCTCAGGCGAGTTTAAGGCTGTCACTCCAATGAATTCAACCTAGGAAACAGGAAGTTACCGACTGCTATTACCCTCATTCTGTGGAAAGGAAAATGGAGTTGCACATAAGTCAAAGTGATTTGTCTTAACTTTTATGTGTCATTGTCACAGGTTTTTGTTCCATCAATTCTCGGTCCCTTAAAGCCAATATTTGGTTGCGGTTTCATGAGAGCCTTTAAGTGAAACTGGCTGTGAGAAATCAGCCTCGCAGAAATACTCGATATTTATTACGCTTCCCTGGGACCCTGGAGTATCCTGCCTCTGAGTACTCGAGGAAGGAGCAGTAAATTCTGAGGTCCATTTCATGCCGAGTGAAATGATTGAAGTCAACAGTCATTAAAGGGGATGAAAGTGATAAATTCTGCTCCACATTTCAACTGTTTTTCATCCCTGCTTATGCTCATCAATCAGCAAATTAGAAGATAGTGCCTGTATTGACATTGCTATTCATTCAAATCATTTATTTAAGTACTTTCATGGACTTCTAATACAGCAAAAGAGAGACTTTAAAAATCCCACCGAATTTATGGAAAATACCAGTGCAAATCCAATCCAACATGTCAGCAGCCTCACAAATTACACTTCTAAGAACTCTAAATGAAAGCTATGAATATCAGTTCAATCAATAGTTCCCCAACCTGGCTGCCTTCTGAATCCATTTAAAATCTAGGTAGATTTTTAAAAAATAAAAACACTAAGAGCATGCAAATTCAAACAAGAGTGACAGGTTTTCACTAAGGCTTCACTATGAACGTAACACCTGAGCTAAGACTTGAAGGAAGTGCAGGAGTTGTCCACGTGACTATCCATGTGACTACCCAGGGCAAGAGCCCTCCAGGTGGAGATCCCCAAACATTCCAGATTCAGTAGGTTTGAGTTAGGGGCTCAGAAATTAGTATTTGAAACACAATCTCCTCACTGAATCAAGATGTAAACAGACTTTTAGGATGACAAGAGAGTCTGTTTGGAACTTCTCACCAGTTGGCTGTTATTAATGGACCCAAGGCAGACAAACCAATTTTGCTGGAAAGTCTTCATTCAGAATGTCAAACAGATGACTTAGCACATTATGTTCCCCTTCCAAACTGCCGACCTGTGCCATGCAGGGTCAATGTGGCCACCTCCGTAACCACCCAGGAGAGAGGCTGTCTGAGACCCATCTCTGCAGATGCTGCCATCCCTCAGGTGTGCTCTCTCCCTTCAGGCTCACAGGTGCCCTAGATACTGCTTTTCTTCCCCACTGGCCACCCCTGCTCACCACCTCCCACATCCCCCACCCCCAGCACTACCTGGCTCCAAAGCCTCTTCCCTCTGGGGAAGCATGAAGGATGGTGTGTGAAGTCATAGGCCTCAAGTAAACAAAGAATTCAGGCAGGCCTAGAGAGTCTGATTTATTTCGATAGAGTCAGTTTAAATAATGACCCCACGTAAGTTCATATTTTTCTTTGCTGTGTTGCTCCCTAATCCTTTCCCTCTACTTAATTTGTACACGGAATCATTACTGTCTTCTGATAGCTCTTCTATATTTATCATTATTAAACTGATTTTATTGATCTCCTCCTTTGCTCCAATTTGTCATGATTTTATGAATTTTAATTCAATTCCTTTTGCATTAGTGATTCCTCCAGCATCAAAGCATCTTTACATATTTATTAATGTGGTCCCCGGTCTATCTTCTAAGCTGCTATTATTATTATGTGATGTTAATGAGACTATTTAAAAATATTATGAGGCTGCAGCACCTATTGGGAAAAAAAAGTGTTACTTTGACAGTAAGCCATTAATATTAACTTTTATGTTTAATTTTTTTGAACAGTTTGACATCCATTTTATAGTAGAGTTGCTTGATTTATGTGTCTCTTAATTTTCCTCTGAGTGTTATATAAAGGCAAATGCTTTTCTAACACAGTGAAATAACACCATGAAATGCTCACTTTAACACTGTATTTCCTTTATGTAGAGAGCTTCTTAGTCTTTCAAATAGATAAATCCTCAACTTTTTTTTTTTTTTTTTGCCTCCATTAGTTAAGGTGAAAAACAAAATTCAGGGCAACATTAAAATAATAGAAAGCCCTTGACATAAAACTACAAATCCTAGACATTTATAGGTAAGGCTGACACTGCATCCTAAATTCATCCTGCAGAATTTAAGATCTAGTCAATATAGGATCTTCAGATTTCCCCAAAGAGCTACTTATCATGGGTACTTACTGTACATAAAAGAAGAGGGTGAAGATGAATTTGTGGATTAAGATGTAGATATTCCAGAGCTTTCTGGCAAATTCAGTCAAAATATTATAAATCTACATAAGCATGATAAACCTCAGTTATGACATTTTGTACTTGTTTACTTTCTGGTCACACATTTCATCTCTTTCTAGAGTCATTAAGTTCCAGAACACTTGAGAAACAACTGTAGGCAAGGTTATTCTCTCCTTCCATGCTAATGAACAGAAGAGTGAGGAGTGTTTCGATCTCCCTGGGTTTTTAAGCCCAGGGACCCTCCCTCTTCTTTCTGATGCCGTCACCCAGTTCTTTCTGCACTGCTCTCTCGGTGGTGACCCAGGCTTGTTCTAAACCAGGCTTTCCATGTGAGGACCACTGTTAGGCTGACGGACTCATCCTTGCCACTTGCCCAGTTGAGACCTTTGAATTCCCAATGGCTTAAAATGTACCATTTAGAATTCCCCTCTAACTGGGCTTGTCAGCTACTCCTGGTAATTACATTTCTGGGTCCAGACCCTACGGCCTTCCATCTCAGCAGGACCTGGGGTCTGGCACCTGGCTGTGTTTACTCCTGGGCCTTCTGGAAAATACAGGTGGCGTCCGCGCAACCACAGCCTAATTGGCCTGAAATGAAAAATGTGGTTATTTCCAATCAACACGTTTCGCCTGTTTAGCTCTACCATGTGGTGCTGCCTCTCATACTTACGGGACCTAAAGACAACATCTGCCACACCTCTGAATGTGACAAAATGACATTTTATGGTATACAATTTGATTTTCCTGTGTAGAAAAGGCCTGAACTATCACTTAACTTCAGAAGTCAATTTGTCTAACATTTTCAATTCCTGGAGAAACTTATGGTGCAGACTTCCAAAGATGGTCTCTTGAACTCCTTCTAGTCTCATCAAATACTCAGGGGAGGAGAGAGAGAGAGAGAGAGAGAGAGAGAGAGAGAGAGAGAGAGAGAGAGAGAGAGAGAAAGAGAGAGAGAGAGAGAGACACCTCAAAGAACATGTAATGGCCTTCTCACTTAACAGAATAAAAATATGTAAATCACAGACAAACTAAGTAAATTCTCAAGAGCTTGAACCAGAACCCAGATTTCCAGTCCTAATCTAATCTCTTTATTATTCTGTTTCTACTCTTCCAAAGATTAGTAAAATGAGACCAGGGTGCATTAGTAAGAAAACACAAGCATTATAAGGAAAATAACCTAGACCATGCAGGCAATTTCTGGAATGCTTTATGAATTGTACCCCATGGTGAAATCGCACCATGGCATTTAAAACTGGAAACAGCACATCATTCTCTCTACTCCAGCCGCACGGGAAGGCAGTGGACATGCCTTGTGCCTATTAGCGTGGAGCCACTGAGCAGTCCCTGTTCTTAATTCTACCCAAAGAAGTTGCTACCAATAAATATTTCCTGTTGCATAGCACTGAGATTGATTTAAGGGGATTTTGTAACATGCATTGTTTATTTGGAAAATACCGGTCTACTGAATTAGGCAGATCTTCTTAGTGTTGACATACCTCACTCCGTGATATCAGAACCACATTCATTGAAGTCACCACCAGACTCATTTTAACAAATCTTGAAGTATCATAAAGCTGTCAGGCTCACAGTGGCAAACAGAGATTTTCAAAAATCTCATTTTCACTGGAAAACTCAAGTTGTGTCATTGGCAACAAAAACTCTCAGTTGGCAGGATCACTTCATTCATTTCAACGAAAGAAGGTGAAGGAATCAGCCGAAGCGCATGTATGCATAACCCACAGACGCAGACAACAGTGTGATGATGGCCGGAGAGACAGGGTGTTGGGGGACGAGGGGAAGGGGAGGGGGGAAATGGGGACATCTGTAATAGTGTCGACAATAAAAATGAAGTAAAACAAAAAACCACTTAAAAAACCCCAGAAATGTCTACCAGATACCTCAGTGAGAAAAACTATAGTTTCTCTGGGAGTCATTCTTTTTTTGTTGTTCAGGTAAAAACAGTGTCCTGGGAGAGAGTGGCTGCTTCAGCTATGTTCAAGCAGTCGCTCCAACAGTTTTCCTGGAGACATTCACGGTCCTGAGGTGTGCGGCAGAAACGGTTTGTGTCTTCTCTCCATTTCTTTGCTTACGGTATCTTGAAAACCTGTACTCAAGGGTCTAGATTTTAAGAAACTGATAATTTTTGCTGCTTCATCAAGGGCATTCTTAAGTGCATCTGGCCACCCTCCCCCCCCCGCCCCCGCCAGGGTGAGGCTGGGGTGGGGTGGGGAACGCAGCGGTGACTAGTCAAGTCGGGGGTCATTGCCTTCATCCGTGCCGAGACACTGACCGCTCTGCCTGCCATTGTTTGTTCACCATCAGAGTCTATGCCAACCCAGCGAAAACAGCAAACACGCTTTAGTGTTAGTTTAAAAGTAGTGTTGACCTCATAGACCCCCTAAATGTTCTCGGGGCCTCCAGAAGTTCATGACCACAATGGGAGAACTGTGGGGTTAACGCAATGGGAGCCCAAGCCACCCCAGATGAGAGGCTTTCGATGTCTCTGTCATTGCAGAGGCAAGTGGAAATGAGACCTGTCACCTTAGTTTATACTCTTGTTATAATTTTATCTAAATAAAGAGTAACCTGTCCTGCTTTCTTACAAAATCCTTTTCTAGCTTCCTCTAGGTATAGGTCAAATAGGATTTTAAAAGCAGAATTATCTGGGTACCTAGCACCTTGTGAGCAAACTGGCTATTTTGCCACTTTGACCTCTCAAACTGTGGGTGGGCTGCACCGCAGAGATCACTAAACTCATTTCAAGGAGTGAGGCTGGAGTGTCAGGCCAGGTTAATTGACGGGAGCTCCTGTAATGATCTGTGGCTACGTTCGTTTAGATATCAGAGAGTCCACGAGGTGGTTTCCGGGAGACTCTCGGAATCTAGCCTTGGCGGGGTTTGACCCCTTAATTAAAAGCTTTCGATGCTCAGTCAAATGAGGGGCGATAGTAAAGGTGCAGGGGAGCATTTCACTGAGCTAGCTGGACGGCACCCCGGAAAGGATCCTGGTACGAGATCATGAGGGATGATGGGAACAAGGTGGACCTGTAGGCAAAGTTGTCTCGCCAGGAACTCGGTATTAGAACAGAGAGTCACTTGCAAGTCCACTGTCTGGTTCAAGGAGCTCTCTCACTGGCCACTGTGTTTTAATTCATAGAGAAACTACTTTTATCTCTAGAGAAAATATGTTAAAGTTGCTTTTTCAGACCACATCTGCTAAAGACTGGGTTTTAAATAAAATCCAGTTTGAAAGGAGAAGTTAATTAGATAACAAGTAGAGTTAATCACAGTTTAAAATATCCCCACATAAAAATGGATGATAACAATTCTAATAAGACGTATCTGGTAGCCAAATACCTATCAAATTATGAGATTTGCTATTTTTATTTTATTTTAAAGGAATTAAACACCTCACACAATTTATCTAAAATAACACCTCATTATACAGTGAAATTCCTGCCTATCTTAGCTTGAGATTTAATTCTAAGAATCAGAGTCCTTGGCCTGGCACAGGGTCAAGGCCGTGGACAGGCCAAGTGCTAGTGAGGTTTGGAGGTCGTGAGACCTGTCTTCATGACTGGTGTGGTGGGAATCGGACCAAAATGGGGAACAGCTGGGCATTATCAAAAATCTGGAAACGCACCCAGTGTGGGACTGTGAAACTCCACTTCCAGAAATATCTCCTAGAGAGACCCCCACACATAAGCACAAGGGGACGTGTTGGGAAAATAATAATTACAGAATTATTTCTAAAGGAGAAATAAAGTGTGCAATAATTAAATAATAAGGTAAATGTTAAAAAGAGTAAGCTAGAAGTACCTGTTATTGGGTTTAGCAGCATGAATACATTTCATAAATATGCATATAAAAACCAGACTCAGACGGTATATGTCTATAATGATACCATCAGTGTAAGAAGGTAGAATAAGCAGCATTTCTTACGGATGCATTCATAACAGTTAAATATGTACAAAAAATATGAAAACATGGATGAGAAAGCTGCATTCAATGGCGGGCTGGGGGTTCACTTTAGAGAGGGAAGAAGGACAGAAATCAGATAGGGGACTTAATTTTGTCTACATTTTATTCTTAAGTTAAAGGGGTTAGAGAGGTAAATACGGCAAAATAACATTTGTTAAATGGGTGGCAAGTATGTGGACACTTGATATATGCTTCCTGTTTTATGTGTACAATTTTCATACAGAAATAATAACCAACGAAATATTTAAAAGGATAAAGATTTGAGAGGTAGAGAAATGGAAGACCCAGCCTGGTTCCCATTATTTCCTCTCGGCAAGTCCAAGTGCATGTTGTTTAATGTCCCTACGCTGCTCGCCCCCACCTGTGCCTGCCTCAGCTGTGACTGTTGGGATATGGCGAAATTCCAGGGAGCTTATATAGACCGCTTGGCACCCAGCGTACAAAGCCAATGCTAGCTCCCTTTCTCGCAAAGTGCTGTTTGGTGACATCAGTTCAAACTCCATGCGTTTGTGTAAATTCAGAAAAGGCTCTGGATGGGGATAGGGAGGTGACAGGAAAACACGCTCTTCCTATTTGCTTTATCCTGGCCTCCTTTTCCTTCTACACCTTCACTTTCTCTGGGGGGGGGGGGTTAAATGTGCATGCGTGCACACACACACACACACAGGCAAGCAATCATTCACAAATGTGTTAGCACACAGACTAAGCTTTCAGAGGGAGGGAAAGCTGTCTGTGTAATTTCAGGTAAGTGTGAAGCCTCTCTTGACTCATGGGCCCTGAAGAATGATATCAGAGTGAAACCGGACAGCAGTTAAACTTTTCATGTTAAGAAAAGTGCTTGCTGCCTGAATTCTTGCGGAGCACGCATTCATTTTTAGGTGGGCTTCCACGGCGCTGTAATGAGGACAGCTGTGTGTGGTCAGCTTTCAATTATCCTTGCTATGGAGATATCAGAGAACGCAGGCAAATCCAGGCATTTCACCTGAATCAATAGTGTCAATTTTTTTTTCAGTTGCCATTTGAACTAGCAGAAAAGATAATAGATTCAAGCACCTACTCCTTTTGTTCTTTTTTTTTTCCATGCTGGAGAATTTTTTTAAAGAAACATGTGAAAGTCAAAATAGCAGCAGCAATACAGGTCATAAAGGCACCTGAACAATTAAAAAAGGTCTCTGTCACTTCGGGGATCTCGTAAAATACCTCCTGGAAATCAAGCGGATCGCAGGGGTGACTCCCAGTTCCAGGCTGTATCTCTCCGGGGTGCGGTGCAGAGCGCCTTATGCCTGAGCTTAGTCCACAGAGGAGGAAGAGGCGGGAGGACCGGGGGACAGGAGGCTAGACCGCCGAGGACCACTGTGTACGCTGTTCACTGCCCAACTGCGGACGGCTCCATTCACATGAACAGCCACGTGCCCACACACAGCCCTGAACAAGGAGATGACAAAGGAAGGAACAGAAAAGGCCCCTAATGACACTGAAGATTCCCTAGTCTCTGAAAATGCCCCACAATTCATCTCTGGGGAGGGGGGAGCTCATTTTCACCTCACCACGCAAGGAAGTGACGGATTATGCCAAATCGAAGCCGTTCATAATACGGGAGACCTCGGGCCTAAAGAGAATGACGCTAACAAGAACCAACATATAATGAATAAGGCTACATATCTGCAGAAGTTACCCAAAAGGCTGAAATTAAGTAGCAAATAGATATGATAAACAGTCAGGTATAGTTTAAAAAATAAATCAATCAGACCCTCATGTATGTGGAGTAGCGTCCTGTATTTAGAAAGATAAGGCCATAGTAATCAGCACTGAGATGAAAACATGTATGTAATGAAGAACCTCATCTTTCCATTAGCAGACACATCTGAGGAGTAAGATGTACCTGACAGTTTTGATGAGTATCTTGAGTTTCATTGCTTTTGTTGGAAATGTAAAGTGAGGGACCCTTAAAGGTCCTTCTATTTATGTATGAGATCAAAGGCAAATTCATGAGTTCCTTTTCACTTTAAGGTTCTGCAGTTCTCTCAGCAATGATGGGTGATGTGTGAAGAAGAAGAGCAGAGAGGAATAATTCCTTTCTGTGAATTGCTGTTGTCCTTTGCCACTGTGTTTGTGTGAGGTTGAATTCTTTAATTTTGGTAAAACTCTATACTCTTCCAAATGCTTTGCTTCAAATCTGAACAGAGTGCCTTTGATGTAAGCAATACAGAGCAGTTGTTTGGAGATCAAGTTCTTGACCAAATATGGTCAAAGTCTATTTTGAACTCTTATTTGAAAGTAGCAACAGATTAAAGACCAGTTTATACTGAAAATTAAAAGGAGAAAAGTCTATTTGACCAATATTTAATTTCTTGCTCTGTAGGATTCAAACTTGGGAAGTCTTTGGAGGTTGAGCATTAAGATTATATTACTGCCTTATGTAGGAAAATATTTCTAGCCAATACTGTGGAATGGTAAGCATTCTGAGAGGTCCATCACTTGTTTTCATGGCACATTGATGGCTACCGGCTTGTGACCCATTAATAGGTCAAGTTCATTGTCAGTAACCACCATATTATTCTAACCTCTCTTGCTGACCACAGAACAAATGAACCAGAAGATAAGATTCTTTCCCAGATCATTACATTTTTCCATTTTGGTAAATTTATATCTTTCCTGATGTAGCAAAGTAGCATTAAGCACTGTAACACAGAGAGCTGGAGCCGAGGTGTCATAGAAATACGCCAGGTGGCTGCCAACACAGTGTGGGGTTATGGTGAGGTCCCCACGGTCCCAGGTCTGTACGCAGATCTTTGGGTCTAGATGTGGTTCTGTCTGCACATTTAGATTTGACTGGACTCAAGGGTTACAGCAAATAACCAAACTCACAAGGAATTGATGTAAAAACTAATATTTTAATTTTTTAATTATAGTGGCAAATATCACTACATCATGAACAGATGATCTATGCTCCATATTCAGGGACCACTCTATTAAAGACCCTTTGCTTCTGGAAAGTTGAGAGAATTTCAGAGTGGTGTGTGCTCTGCCAGCCAGGGCCCATCAAGGGAGAGCCAAGCCACGGTGACTCGAAGAGAGAGCATCTAACATAAAGAAGTGTTAACTATCACAGGGCTTTGGAGTCAGAAAGAATTAACTGTTCAGAAATGGAAATGACTCTAGGGTGTATGGGGATAGCAGATGTAAGGGGCAGCCCCCACCCCTAGGGCTGAGACCGAGCACCCATGGAAGACACAGACTTTGTTGGACAGGGTGCAGCCATGGCTCACTGGGTGCCATGCCAGGGGAACTTGCTGGAAACCCAGCCTCTGGGGTGTCAGGGCAGCCATCCACAGCGAGGCACCATGCCTTGGAGTTTACCGGGACATCACCTGGTGAGGTGCTGGCTGCTGGGTGCTGTTGGCAGGTGCATGGTGCAGGAGCCTGGGGCGGGGGCAGATGGAGAGGCCACGCACAGTGAAGGCATCTGGCAAAGAGAGCAGACCAGAGCCAGGAAGACAACCCCTTTCCTCCTCTGGTGTCCCTGCTGTCCCCTCTTTTGATGTGCAGAGCACTATGCCAGATGGAAAAGGAAAAATAGTTACAGGGTCCCACCCCATTCTTATAGAGTGGGTAGGGAAGGGTGGGTTGAGAACTGATAGGCAACAAATTGACAACTGACACATTTGCCAAGTCAGTGAACGTGAAACTAGTTCATAGAAAGGCAGGCGCTTTTGAAAAATGTGTCATTCGAGCTAAGAAAAATCTGATGAACTGTCCCTGTCCTGAGACAGATCACACCTCTCTGTTCAAGGCAAACGTCTATGGTTCCAGATTCATAACTCCTCGGTAGTTCTGGGTAAATGTGATGCCATTCTGGTCTTCTTCTCTAAGTTCTGTGATGGCCATCTTCTTGCTATTTGGGCAGGGGATAATACAATCCACCTGGTTTTAATTTTCTTCGATTTTTTAAATCACTTTTGTAGCCGTTCTCCCCAACGTAATTCTGTTACTTTGATTAATCTTGGGGGTTTACTCCTGTCTTCAGCCATACTTTATAATCTGTGGTTGACAGCCACAGATGGCTAACTTCCCAGGCCAGAGTTCCAGACTGGAGATGACCTTCACTCCAAGGTACTAACTCTTGTACCAAGGACAAGGTACGGACTATGTCTCACTTCCTTTATGCCTATAGCGGGGGCTCTAATTCTCTCCAGCCTGACCTGAGAGAGGCAAAATCATTGATCTTTTTAGGCCAGTAGTGTTTAATTTCATGAACCACTGAAAAACTTAGTAGCGAGCTTAATTTCCTAGCAACGTTTCCTGGGAATGAGCTTTGCAAAGGGGAAATTAGTAAAACAAAAAGAACACATATGCAGAAAGATAAGTATTTACTAGCTGTGTAACTCTAGGCACTCTCTGTGCTTTGCTTTTGTGTGTTGCTTTTTTTTTTCCCCCACAAAGAAAAATGTAGATACTCATAGCAGCCATTTTGTTGGGTTATTATGAAAATCAGTCGAGTGAATACACACTAACTCAGGTATGCCAGTACTTGGCAAACAGTAAACACTTGTAGGCGGCATATGTGATCTGATGTGAAAAATAAAATGTGACTAGGAGAAATTATGCCCATTTTGAAAGAAAAAGATCAGTAAGGATAAAGAATAATATTTTGAAATATAAAGAAGGTATTATAGCTGTTGGTACGAGGCTAAGGCTCCGCCCATTGGCTATGGTCAGATGTGCTCTATTTATTAAGCATAGTGGGAACTTGTTAAAATTTATAGCGGTCCCTTTAGGCTCTAAAAAACTTGGAATCACTGCATCCAATGGGACCGGTGTATGAATTGCGATGCTGGTTGCAACATCCTGTGTCACTAGATGGCGCTGTAGAGCAATTAGGCCTTGGGCTGGTTAAATGTGATTTTAAACATTATTTTAAAATTAGATTACTTCTATACAAATATTTTGCACAGGCCCAGGGAGTTATACAAACTGAAAATAGTGTATGTTCATGAGGTTTTTACATCTCAAGTAGCTGGCATGGCAAGTCGGAGAGACCTTGAGTGCACGTGGACCAGGAGGAATAGTAGACGTTCAGGAAGATAGCTGAGCCAGGACGCAGGGTCAGGTTCAGCTGCTAGCTGGGATCACTAAATGATGCCAGAGAAACTATGGTTCAAGGTCAAATTGTCAAAGCTAAACTGGCATCACCAAAATGACAGTGTGAGCTAAATTAACACTTCAAATGCAGTGCATTAAAAAGTATGATTCGATATCACTATCTATATGTGAACTCCCAACAATATACCTGATGTTTTACTGTCTCCTTCCCATCATCAGTGCTAACTTGAAGTTTTATTTTTTTCCCCTAGTTTTACTTTGGATTAGGATTTTCACTTTGCAAAGGGCATGTTTTAAGGGATGTAAGCAATGATATAAAAAATGTATTTCGGATATAGTGGAGCATTTTGAAGGGGGTAGTGAGTGACATAGTGAGGCATGAAGTCAAGCAAGAGAGGAGCTGATTTTATATACAGATGTTAAGCGAGGCTATAAAGAAAGAAAAGACGGCGCGGGCCATGTTTAGACATTTGACTCGCACGGTAGGGCAGTAAAACCAGCCGATTCAGCTCATTGCTTTCAATCTCTGCAGTCAGTCCAGCCCTGCCAATTTTTAAACCAGACAAGCAGAGAGCAAGAATGACTGGCTGGCCATGCTTCACTCCATTTATTGTACTACACAGAGCTATAGCTGGATTCCTACTATGCCATAACCTCACAAAGGCGCAGATTGCACTTAACCTGTAGATTAATGGCTTTTGTTGGGGACTTAGATGGAGATAAGGGAAGTCAGCTGCCAAGGCTCACACAGGAGAGGTGGCGGGAAAAGGAAACAACCTAACAGCTCTGGAATAAAGAAGAAATGGAGATAAGGGATTTACTAGGTCAAAAAATGAAGGGAAAACACAGAGGAACTTAAAAGGAAATTGTTCCCTGGCTTCAGGAAATTAATTACTGATTCTCCCTTGTAAATTGGAGCCTTAAACAGTCAGAGATGTCTGTGATGTGTGGAGAGGAACACCTGTCAGATTGTGTCGTAACTCGGGAGACAGTGCCTAAATGTAGAGTGTTTCAGTAACCTGGGCCTCAGGTCCCCAGCTGGTTATGGGGTCATAATCGTTTCAGTCTTGACAAAGTTCACCAGAATTGAATACTGATACCTCATCATCTTCTGATTATTAGACTTGAAGTTTGAGTTAAAGAGTTCCTACTTCAGATATCTTCTTAAAATCAACCACGGGCAAACGTGGAATTCTTAGGTACTGCCTCTGCAAATCTAGGTGCGGAGCTGGTAGAGCGAGCAGCAACAACCATGCCCAGTCAGTCAGTGAGCGTGATGACGCAGAGCGATGGTCACTTCTGTTGCGGACGGTACAAGAACCCTGACTTTGAGGAAGCTTCGCTGAGCAGGGACTGGACCATGCAACCCAGGGGCTCTCCATGGTGCAAGGAGAAGCTGGGGACATGGCAGAAGGAGAAGTATCACTCCTGTGTGCGTGGAATCTTCTATCATGTTACCTAACACATCGTGGTGTGCTGGGTGTGAATGGATCCAGGCTTCTTGGAAAAACCCTGCCAGGATTGTGCCTCATGTCAGTGTTTGAAATCAGGGCGAGAGACAGAAGCAGGAGCCACAAGAAAGTGTGATGGTGAGAATAACCACAGTCATTTAAAGCTGACGTTGGTCACACAGCTAGAAAACAGGAGGCTCACCCCACCACACTTACCCTTAACCGTATAAGAGTTATCTCTTGTATGGTGAGATTAATGAGCAGGGAAGTTCCTTCTTTTTAAAGGTTGAGTAGGATGCCACGGGATGTGTATGTCACATTTGCTTTATCCGTTCATCTGTCAATGGACATTTGGGCTGTTGGCACATCTTGACGATTGTGAGTAATGTTGCTGCACACGTGAGAGAGGCTGACACACCTTCGAGAGCCACGTGCGAGACGACATGACTGAACCTTGAGGATGTTATGCTGTTAGATGAAACCAGGCACAGAGAGAGGAGCCCTGCCTGATTCCACTTGTATGGGCTCTGTAGAAAAGCCAAATTCATAGAGTCACAACTCAGTCCTCGTGACACACGTGCAGCCCCTGCATTCGATGGGCCCGCTGTGTCCCTTGGAGGGTTGGCTAAACTCAATAACTGACACATTCCCCCTCACTTTCTTGATCTGTGAAATGGGGACTCAATCGGGCCTCCTCTGTAAGATGGGATCATAGTTAAGACAAGGCTCTCAGATGATTGCCTCTCAGGTGGTGGCATATAGAACACATGTTAGTTGCCACTGTCATTAAAACATGAATGGGGGAGTTGTTATTCAATAGTGAAGGTGTCAGATATGCATGAGATGAATGAGTTCTAGAGATCTGCTGTACCACGTGGGGCCTGGAGTTAATGACACTGTTCTGTGCACTTCAAAATGTGTGAGAGGGTAAATCTCACGTTCAGTGTTCTTACCACAGAGGGGGAGACACAAAAACAAAAAGCAAAGGACACAGCCCTGGTCAGCTAGCTCGGTTGGTTGAAGCGTCACCCAGGTATGCCAAGGTTGTGGGTTCAATCCTGGGTCAGGGCACATAGAGAATCAACCGAATGCATAAGTAAGTGAAACAACAATTCTCTCTCTCAAATCAATTAAAAGAGAGAGAAAAAAAAAAAAACAACCCAGAACAAAGGGACCCAAAGAAATGTGGGTGGTGTTAGTGATGACTATTATTACCTTGATTGTGAGGATGGTGTCACAGGGGTTTTCCTATGTCCAAATTTACCAAATTGTGATTAAATATGTGCAGTTCTTTGTACAGGAATTATATCTTAGTAAAGCTGTTTTTTGTTTTTTTTAAAAGGCCTCATTTAATATCTTCTGCAATAGTAACAGATGAAGAAAACATTTCCTGAAATGTTTAAACTTCCCTCAGCCTGTGCTCCACTACCATGATTTCTTAGCCCCCAGCAAAACTAACAACCTGGAGAAGGCCTTGGTGCTCCGACCTGGGAAAAGACCCAGAGGGCTCAACGCCGCACAGTTCACCTTCCAGCAGTGAGCGCTGCGGCCAGATGCCAGGCTTCCAAACCTTCCCAGAAAGATGAAGGCGGGAGCCAGAGCAGGAAGAAATCAGAAGGGGAAACATAATCATTTTAATGATACCCAGTTACAATTAAATAATACAGGATGAAAACTGAACACATTTTTGTTATACTCTCCATGAGGAATGTTTGTACTTTGAAACTTTTAAAATATTTAAGACAAGAAGAAATGAAACGCATGGCAACCAGTTAAGGTCATACATTTAGGACAAAAATGATGAAATATTAAAATGAAAGAAATAAATGTTCTGACTGAAATGCTGAGATTCTGCAGAGATGAATTATTCAAAGTTGGAGACCCATGTGACCTCCAATCTATTATATAAGAGGGGGAAAGGGTACTAAAGATCAAGTGCTGAGCAAGGCCAAGAAATGAGGAACTGATGGCAGGTACCACTTACTAATATTCTAACTTTATGCTTAGATTCAAGGGAAGGGTCTTCAAAGAAAGAAAAGATAGGGATGGCCAGGGTAAAACTGGGATTTGAGAATGGTGTTTCCATTTGGGACACTAATGTGGTCAGGCTAGACTGGGGTATGCTGCAGTAACAAGCAACCCCAAACCCAAAGGCCTGAACAACACAGTTTTATTTCTTGCTCACAGTAGATGCCCGTTGTGAGTGGGTGAAGATTTCTGTTGACCAGTCACTTAAGGATGAAAGTGGCTGATGGTCACAGCCACCGTCCTGAACTTCGCCAATCTTTGTTCTCCAAAATAACGAGAGTCCAGGATTTTACATTGTGTGGACTGCTAATATTACTTTTGCTCACAAGTCCCTGAGACCCCTTCAGGGGGTCCAAAAGGCCAATCTTACATTGTTCCCAGAAGTGAGGAAGGATTCGGGGGACAATCCCAGTGATTCCCATGCAGCGCAACATAGTACTTGTTGGAAGGAAAACCTGTTTGCTTGGCTAGGGGCTTCACGCACCTTCTTTGTCCATGAGAAGACAGCTCCTGATTCCAGCCTGTAACATGAGAAGAACATCTGTGGCTAAGATGTTCATAAACTCAAGATGACTTTAAGAAAAGGATTTTAGCTGTGCTTTTGGTACTAATTGCTATAAATGTAATGGAAATCCAACAGGTTATGGGACTAGACAAGGGCTTTAACAATCATCTAGCCTTGGGGACTTGAACTCTAATGGCTACAGGGTCAGGGCCGGAAAGTCAGATGAACAGAGAGGACCAGGAGTCACGAAAGAGGGAGTGGTGGGGACAGGGGGACAGATAGATGTGTCCTGTCTACAGGGAGCAGCCTTCTCGGCACCGGCTGATTGTCCTCCTGCTGGATTGTGAGGTGAATGTGCACAGATTTTCTCATTTTTTAAGAGAGGCCAGAAACACCAGTCTTCGTGTTTTTCTTAAAATTTTAAACGTGAAATTTTTTTAATGTTTAAACATTGGTTTCAAATTTCAACATTTTATAACACGATTTGGAACCAGCAAAACCTGGCTAGAGCCCATGGCCTACCAGTTTGTGACAAATAATTTAGCCAGTGTTTTTTACCACTTTTTTTTTTCAACTTCCCCCCACCCAACCCCAACCCACCACGCACCTGCAGAATCCTTTGTCTGGTGAAAATCGACCTCAGGAATCCCATCTGCGGAGTGGACGTATCTGCAGAACTGCTCTGATTGAAGCAGAGTAAGGGGCAGGACCCTAACTAACATTTAGCTCTTTGGGTTTTTTTGTGGGGGGAGGAATACAACTTGTTTTTTCAATTCTAGCTTACTTTCAATATTACTTTGCATTAGTTTCAGGCATACAGCACAGTGGTTAGAAAATCGGACACTTTACAAAGTGCTCCCCCCGGAGTTTCCAGCACCCACCTGGCCCCATCCACAGTTGTCACGATCGTATTGACTGTATTTCCTGGGCTGTCCTCTACATCCCCACGACTGTTTTGCAACTGCCAATTTGTACTTCTTAATTCCTTTCCCTCTTTTGTACATATATTTGTGTGTTTATACATATCTTTACATATGTATAATTTTCCAGTGCATTTCATTTTAAAATAAAAGCTATACAAGTTATTTTTAAATTTACGTATGAATATACGCACAGAAAAAGCCCTCACCAATCATCTCATCCAGGGGCCAGCAAATCACAGCTTCCGGGCAAAACTCAGTTCACTACCTGGTTTTGAATATCAACTTTTATTGAAACAGAGTCCTCTCCATTCGCTTACGTGTATCAGGGACTGCTTTACGCTGGAGTGCTAGCTAGCGGAGGTCGCCGTGGGGACTGTGTGGACACAGAGTCCAGTATTCACCATCTAGCCTACCCTCACCCACCCCGCCATCAAAAGCATCGTAATTATTGACATATATCGTAAATTTGACATATTTCCTTCTAATTTTTCTATGTGTCCACATATATTGAAGAATTATATTTTATATTAGTGCCCTCCGATAGAACTTTCCGTAAAAGATGGAAATACTGTATCCGCACTTTTTAATGTGGTAGCTGTGGGATACTTGAAATGTGCCTTGTACAACTGAGAAACTTAATTTTTAATTTGATTTAATTTTAATTAATTAAATAGTAATTGGCCACATGTGATACAGTGCATACAAATATAGTACATAGTAGATTAAACAGAACTTCCTTGAAATACTTTCACTGCTTAATATTTCATGATCATTTCTACGAATCATTAAATATTCTTGATGGAACCCCTTGTTCTGACTGCATAATGTTGCAACGTGTTATTGTGCCATGATTTACTTAACCAAGCCCCTGGCACTGACATTTAGATTTTCCAATTTTTCACTATTGTTATAATCTAATTCTGTGATGAACATTTCTGTGCATGCAGATATTTGCACATGTCTTTGATTATGGACTTAGAATAAAATGTTAGATGCAGAACTGTTTGATCCAAGAACACAAATGTTTTTCAAATTCTTGAAACATAATCAAGTTGCTAGAGAGAGGCTTCTACTCTATACACTTGACGGCAATGTGGGGGAGTGCCTGTTCCCCATACTCTTCTGTGTATGTCTTAAAGAATTGTCTTGAAAAATGCCCCTTTTCTTGTCTGCTTCATCTGAACTAAAGTGTGCTTTTGGATGTCAAGGGAATACTTGAGTAGGACACTTGATGAGGATCCCCCAGTAGGCAAAGGGAGGTGGAAGCAGAGAACAAGGAATTTTCCACTGGAGTTTTCTGGACAATCAAGGCTTTGAGCAACTTGATTAATTTGGGTAATCACTTCTGAATTTAGTGCTGTAGACTAAGTCCTTATTCTGTGGCAGATCCTGACATTGAAATATTCTTGCTTGGGGGTGATTAAGACTTAAATGAGCTTGTATGTGGGAAAATGAAACAGGTTTGCAAATGAGGAGAAAGGAGCTAGGACATTGCCTTCCTCCATCCCCTATCCTGCAGGGTGGAAATTTTAAGAACTTTGAAGGAAATTTTAGGCAACACAGAAATAGAAAGATGGAAGAATAAGGAAGTCAAAAGTAAATAAGTAAGAGGCTCAGACACCCACTGCACGTGGCGTAAACACAGGTAAGAGGCTGTGAACTGGAGCAGGGTCTTCTGGTCAGAAAAACGTGGGACTGAGTATTACTCCTCCATCATTCATCATGTACCCTGAGTAAGTGATTTATCTCTTTGAGCCTCCATTTTCTTATGAGAATAGTAAGAGTGCTTTGTGTCTAAGGATTATTCAAAGCAATCTACATGAAAAATTTAGCACAGGGCCTGACCCTTATTCCTAGCACCAACAAGGATAAGTGAGGGCAATCAGTGGGGTAGGACCATCTCTCTGCTGGGTTTTGTTGCACCCGGTCCTTCACTGCAACAGTGCACACCAACAGCAGGTCCCCTTGGCCCGGGCTCAGACGGCAGTTACAGTGCATGCACTGCTCAAAGACGAAGGGCACCTTTTGCAGTGTGTCACCCCCAGTTGTCCCGAAGGTTGGACAACCCACCTTTAGGATGGCCTGGGCTACTCACTGCCCTCAGGATTTGAGGGGAGGGTGGCTGTCCCCTTTCCTGCCTCGATAATTACTTTCTTCCCGATAACTGATTATAATGGGTCAGATCAGGCTTGACAGAGGCTGCCTAGGCACTTAGACATGTTCCCACCAACGCTTACTCTTTGTCTATAAAATGTGCCAGGTTTCTATGTATTCAGTTTAGGGGGTCTCATCCCTACCACCCGATACCAGTGATACCAGCAGCCCTGCTGTACAACATGCAGAGAAGGGGAACACATTCATTCCATCTGTGGGCAACTATATTTCTCTCCTCTCTTCTAGGTCTTTCCCTGCCCCCTTTAAACTGCCTGAAAGCCAAATGTCACTGGGAAAATGCCCAAACGGAGGAATGAAGCCACTATGAAAGATGGTCAAAAGCAAGCTCACCCGAAAAATAACCACGGGGACCCCCTTCCCGCCCCCATAAACACAGTTGGCCACCACACATGCACTCTCCCTTTTTAGCCAATTTCTCAGCACAGTGCTCACATTTCCAGAAAGGCCTGGGTGGTTTCTCTTTAGGAAATAATGCTCAGCACTATTCGTAAACTAGAGAGCTCAAGCTGTCTCTCGAATTGGTTAGACATTAATTACATGGGCGACGAGGAGCTCCCACAACCCAGACAACCTTGCTGTGACCACAGAAAGCACTCTGACACTCCTTTCAAGGTCAGAAACTGAGGACGTGGTCTCCATCTTTTACCAACTTCACAGCAGTTGCTGAAAGCATCCACCAAATTTCTGAAACAAGGGGGAGACGACCGGTCAGCTCACGTGGCAGGCTACTGGAACTCAATCAGAGTATCACCACAGCTGGTTTAATTACTAACAGGAGAAAGTGGGCTTTTCTATGTGGAGCCCTGGAAGTGAGTGTAAATGTTACATTTCCATACAGATGTGTGTGGGTCGGGCATGGCACACCAGCCCTCGCTTGCTGAAGAAGAGACACAACCTGGGTGTGGATGTGCTTTCAAGTTCAAGCATGGGGACCAGTGGTCCGCTGTCTTAATGAAGCCGCTCCTGGGTCTGCAGGAGGGGAACAGCCACCACCAGCCTTCAGGGAGTCTCCTGTTGTCCTCATCCATCATGTGCCCTATCCTTTTCGCCTAATGTATATCCCAGCAAAACAATCCGTTAGTACATTCACACGTGAAACTAATTATGATAGAATTAAAGCATTGCCTGCTTCTTTCTACAAATTGAATTACAGAGACTCAGATTGAATTCTAAGAAAAATCTGCTCTTGAGTCGTTCGGGAGGAAAATGAATCACATGTGTTGTGCAGCTCCCATTGTAGTCATCGTACGCTGCCCACAGGGCAGGGTGAACGTGCACGGCAGAGGTCGGGAAGCAGGAGTGCGACCCTCGGACGGGTCTTTAAAACAATGCCCGTGAGTTCAGAACTTGAGATAATGTCACAACACGTCCGGGGGCTGAGATTCAGGCAGTCTGAGTCAACCATTCGAAAACTGGTTTAGTCAGGGCTCCCTGGACAGATTGTGATGTCTGTCGTGTCCTGGACATTTTGTGGGTTTCAAATCCTGAAATAGGATGTGCAAAATGTCCGGAATGGCTGTGTTTACGTCACCCATTTTAACTGGTGTGCCAACATCCACGCTGCTGGAGAAGTTGCTTTGGGAGTGCTTGCTTGGAATACCAGTCAGCGATGGAAGGCGCCAACCCAGTACCACGGTACGGGGGAACACTGTCTATGAATGCGCGCGTTAGTAAGTATTGATAAATTGGCACTGGGCAGCACAGCTCAAACTCACGTCACTGGGAATATACATGACATCAGGGTGGTCCCCCCCATGGTGTTTCAGAGCAGTATGAATCACCCAAAAGGCATGAAAACCTGACGATGAAATTCTGCAGCCCTTGTACCTAGTAGATTAGAAGCCCCACGGGAGACGCAAAGTCACCCACCCCAGATCCCACCTTCAGGGTGCTCACAGCCTATTAAGAAAACATTTTCCCCAAATGACAGAGGGGGTTAAAATATAGCCAGTTCCCCAATTTGTTGTCAAAAATAGAAAGAAAACCATATTCTGCTGGAACACATTAATATTGGCTTAAAAATATACAAACAAATGCCAGCATAGTGAAGTTAATCTAAATTATCGTGGATTAGCAGTTGTTTGTTTATACCGACCCATAAACCGAGTGGAAGAAAGTTTGGATGCCGTGCTCAGGGTCACACAGCTATTTCATAGTTCCAATGGCCCCAGAAGTCAGTTTCCTGACTCTTAGACGCACACTTATGTGCACACTGAGAGTGCAAGATGGGGTTTTCGTCGGGCTGTTTCTGGCTCTGAAATTCTGTGACTCTCTGACGACTCTGTGGCCACACCGCCACAGCCTCGTCATTCTTTTCAGTTAATAAAATCACTCAGTTGAAGAAAATTAATTGTTTCATTAAGATGGAGGAAATGCCATATTTAATCACTAAAAATGACATAATGCCTCGTTCACTTTAGGGAAACTTTTATGTTTAAACTTTCAACACAGAGAGATTTCAGAGAGCTGCCTAACAAGGAAAGGCAGCTCGCCCATTATTTCTACGCAGCGTTGGGTCACCCGTGAACTTTGACGATGTCATTGAGCATATAGCAACTGTGCTATGGCTTCCCTGCTCTAAACATGGGCACAAACGGCCCTGCTTCACACTGCCGTTCTAGTTGTTTCCATTACTTATTTCCTTTTATTTGGAGTGGTGTTTTTTATGGTGCATTTGATGTCAACATTGTCACCCACTGAAAAAGTACTCTCTAAGGACTTCCTGAAAATGCAAGCAAAGTAAACCCTTTTAAATCAGTGCCTGGGACTTTATGAGCGTTTGCTATGTGCATAGCCATAAGCTAGGCTTGTGAGGTGAAAAAGGAAAGTTTGTGTCTGGTTTTATCGTGTGTTGCCTTTGCATCATCAGCCTACCTCCCAGCCCCTGCTGGCCAAGTCCTGGGAAGTCAGTAACTGTATTGGAAGACAGCAGTAACAGTGATAAATGTGACATTTGCAGAGATAGTACTCCGAAACTTTGTTTCCATGCACTTCCCCACACAATATCTCAGTGACCCTAAGGGAAGCAGAAAAAAATATTATGCTGAGAAAACTGAGGTTGGGCAATGTGACCTGCCTGGAATCCGACAGAGGGCAGACCCGGGATCAAGTGCAGGTCTTTGGAAGCCTGGTCTGGGGCCATTTGTCCATGGCAAGGATGGGTCAGCCTCAAGCCACCTTAGACCTGGGAGGTATTTCTGCTCCTCTTTGCCATGAAGCTGCCAGGAGTGGGTCTCAAGTTTTGGGGGATCCCTGGCAGCTGACGTCTGACCTGGCACGGTCGTGGCCGATTCTTAGCCTACAGCATTCCCATGCTCCCTGGCATGCTGGCCTGTCTTTGTGGTGCTTTGATATGTCAGCCATGGACTACTTTACGCCTCCTGTTTTTATTTTGGGGTAATTTGTAGGAAACGGTCAGAAAACTTTGGACTATACGACTTTGCATCTGACCCCACCTTCTTGGTCCCAAGCTTTGTATAAATGTCTAAAAGAAAACCTCATTGGAGTAGAAAAACTCTCATTAACTTTTATTGGGCACCTAAAGGGCTGGGCATTAAGAGCATCAAATGGTTCCAACATCCCAACGAGGTGGAGACGAGGGCAGTCGAACTCCAGACCCCACGCATTTTTATTTTACTTTTTCCATTGCAGTTGACATCCAGTTTTAGTTTGTATTCGTTTCAGGTGCACAGCACAGTGGTTAGACAGTCACTGACTTTGTAAAGTGCTCCCCCACTCTGAGATGTGAGAGGACCGCCGTCTCCCACGACAGTGGTTCATTTAGAAACTTTTTGACCTCCTGATGGTGGGAAAGTGATTCACATTCAGTAGAAACTATACTTCAAATTTTGAGTTTTGATTTTTCCCCAGGCCAGTGATACATGATAGGGATGCTGCCCAGGATGCTGGGCAGCGGCAGTGGGCTCAGCGACAGTCAGCCACCTGATCGTGAAGCTGTGCAAGCAAAATCTCTATGGTGTATTCATTGTGTTGGATGATTTTGCCCGGCGGCAGGCTAATATATTCTGAGCACCTTAAGGTAGGCAAGGCTATGCTATGATGTTCAACAGGTTAGGTGTGTTACGTGCATTTTTGACTTTGGTACTTACAGTTGGTTAACCAGGAGGTAAGTCCACTGTGAAGTCAGGGAGTGTCTGTACCTGCAAGTTCCTGTAATAGTAGCATTTAGAAATCTCTTCAAAATGATGGGATTCTGGTGTTTTTTTCCCCTGCTGTGGAGTAACACAAACTGAGGACATACCTAATGAACAGCTGCAACTGATATTTTCATTTTATTAGGGATTACATATCAAAGAATTTGTTCTATTTAGCATGATTTACAATGTCCTAACTTATCCAGTAGTTTATTTCAAACAGAATTTTTAATAGTAGGAGAAAACAGTCCCATAGTAGCTTTTGAAAGTGTATGTGCAAATTAATGGCAAATATTAAAAAGATCCTTCATACACTGTTAATGTTTATTTTTAACCCCCAAACAACAACAGCATGAGTAAATGTGACTATTTTTTTCTCTTTTGTCTTTGCTGTAATTTACACTTTAATAAGTTCATTAATAAGGGAATACAACAGGAAAATTTAGTTGTCTCGACAAATTATATAAAGTTTTTTTTAAAAAGAAACAATCATATCAAGGCAAGTTTACACATAAAAAATAACTGCTAATGAACGTATTAGTGGAGGGTAGCCATTGGGTGTATTTTTATTATGTAATAATTTATCCAAGAGCAGTTTATACTTCACAGTCATATTGCAGCATTTCTTCCCTGTCACTGGGAGTACTCGAGCAGAATTGAATAAATGCTTGTCAATCTGGAAAGTTCCAGAAGGGATTTTGCGGTAGGTAGGAAACTCAGTTAGGGTGAACTACAAGGTCTGCCCTAATGTGAAGATCCTGTAATTTTCAACTCAGACAACTGAAATGAGATCGACATCCTCACAGACCTTACTTCATAACAAAAGAGAAGCCCTGAGTGGTAGGACGCAGGGCTGGGCCATCCAGGGCTCTGAGCCAGCCTGCCGGGTTTCATCCTCTGACTCCACTTCCTGGCAGTGTGGCCCTGGAGACGTTACTTCCCCCGTCTGTTCCTCGGTTTGCTCATCTGTAAAATGGGGGTGATAACAGTACCTACCTTATAAGGTTGTTGTGAAGAGTAAATAAGTCAATGTAACTAAAGTGCTTAGCATGGTCCCTGGCACATGGTACATACTATATAATCTTAGTTATGCTATTATCTTCAAAGAAAAATGGGGCTAGATTGGTCATTTCAACTGAACAGTCTTATCTGGTCTTCCTCATCATCTTGGACATGGGACAAACTGAAGTTCACTCAGAGTTTAATTAAGGGCTTCTATCTTGTGTGAAGTACAGGAAATAAGAGACGGGGAGAAGTAAAATGAGGGATTTCATTTAAAGGGAACTGTCTGATGTTCATGGGAAGACATGAAAATTCCATGGGCCTAGCAGTGTGCGGAATATTAGTAGGGTAGGAGGAGAGAGAAAGCTTGTAGTGCCTACTCTCATCTCTCTCTCTCTCACACACACACACACAGACACACACACCCCTACCAAACACAGTTGGGATTACTGGTCTTTCTGTATCTTAAGGTTTCCACTTTGGGACAGTATTCAGTTCTAAAGTTGACCAATGGCTTTGGGTTAATGTTAGAATTAAAGACTCATGCTACAGTGAACTATTGCCACTCAGGTCCACAGTTTGCCCTGAGCCCCTGCTAAGGCACCACCCGCGGTGTGACCTGCTGTGCAGGTAAAGATGACGCTGCCCCGCGGTGCTCCGGGTGGAAGGGCAGGCTGGAAGGCAAACGCCCACCGTTCTCATTCAGCGTGGCAAGGACTATGGTCAACTGTGCAGGGCACTGTGGGGTGCAGAGGAGGCCCCTGCCTCATCTTAGAGGGACAGGCGGAGGTAAAGCTTAGTCAGACCTGGAGCAGTTGTCAGGCTGATGAAGAAAGCAAGCCAAACAAACAAAACACAGCAAACCAAAACCCCAAGAAAAAGTAGACTTGTGAAATGGTTTAATTTCCCCCATCAACTTTGAAATTTGATAGACCTGGTTCTGCGATGGACTAGTTATGCGACTTTGGGCAAACGACTTAACCCTTGGAACTTGTTCATTCATTTCAGAGATGGGGTCTCTAGCTCACTGGTTTGTTCTAGAAGTTAGGGAGACAGTGTATGAGAAGCTCATATCCTTGTGCCTGACACTGAAGCATGTGCTTATTTCAAATATTGGTGGCATTCAACCACTCACAGAGCAATATAGTGAAAAAGGAAGTAATGGTTTGAGGAGTTTAGACATTAGGGACTAATGTCAAGAAAAGCCAAAAGGGGCACAGTGAGCTTGGAGTTAAGGCTCACGTATTCATTCCTTCCAGGGCCACTAATTCAGAGCCCAACAGAGAAGCGCTGCCCAGAGTCCACCCCTTTCCACCTAACGATGCACCTGCGGGGAAGGCTTTGGGCAACTTGCCTTGTCTGTTGACCCTCTTGCTTACAACAAAGCTCCAGCCCAAACTGAAAATTTAGAGGAGTCATAGGGATCCACCTTCCCAATGACTAGGACATTTTAACTGTGCACAAAATTTAAATGCAAAGTATTGATTTGTTCCAGTGGCCCCATCTGTAATTGCACCTTAAGGATGAAGCCAAACAGGAGCCTGAACACCAGGTGAAAAACAATGGCTCCCATTTATCACAGGCCTCCTATGACTTGGGTCCTCTCCAAGTGCTATTTCTAATGCACTTGGCGATTTACGAGAAGGTCCTGTTCTCATTTACAAGCGAAGAACCCAAGGCACAGTTGGTGACTTAACAAAGGTCACCAGGCTCTTGCACGGGAAGCCACCAGAAGGCAGGGCTGTCTGACCACCGAGCTGTTGCCTTCCTTGCGGGGCTGGTTTACCTCTGACTCTGTGACCAGGGAAAGGAGGTGCCACGTGTGGGCAAGGAGCTCCGACGTGCTCGGGAGCATAGAGAAGGCCTTTCCTTCTCCTTCTGCTGCAGGGACACCACTGCCACAGTGTTGTCATGATATCGTGGACCGTCCCGGTAAGACAGGAACTTTCTCAGGGAAGAGGAGAGGAAGGATCACCCAAAATGGGAGAGAGAAGGCTAATTGGAATTCTCCAGGAAGTGAGGGAAGTTAAGAAGTTGATCCTGGATGGGGCCCCCCACCCAACAGTGGGCTCGGACATGTTAGATCTCTGCCGTGCAGCCTCTTTGAAACAAGGAGGGGTTCTCCACTCGTGTGGAGGCGTATTCACTTCTTAGGTGGAGTGGAACACTTTCTCAAAGGTGGGTTTTAAAAATCAGAGACTTTGGTTCAAATCCTGTCTCTGCTTCTTAAAAATGGTGTGCTATGTCTCTCTAAGCCTCATTTACTCATCTGTGATGTGAAATTAATAGTATTCATTATCTCTGACATGTTGATAACAATCCCTACCTCCTAGCACAGGTGTGGGAATTAAGTGAGAATGAAGCTTGGCAAGTAGGAAATGCATGGGCTGTGCACAGCGACTCCTTTCTAAATGGGACAGTATGGAAAGACTGGAAAAAGCAGTGTTATCACAGAGAAACCTGACAAACACCTCTTCAGCCAGATGATCGAGGTCAAGGTCAACAGTCACAAAAATGGCACTTAACATCTGTAATGTTCTTCCCCCCACCCATAATTTCTAAGCATGAGAAAACCATCAAATTCCCACAGAGGCATATTCTACAACATGCCTGACCACTGTTTCTTAAAAGGGTCAAGGCCATCAAAACCAACGAAATTTTGAGCAACGGTCTCAGCCATAAGCAGCCTAAGGAGATACGATGACTAAATGTGATGTGGTGTCCTGGATGGGGTCCCGGAACAGAAAACAAAAAGAAAGAAATTAGAGAAGTCTGAATAAACCATAGACTTTATTTAGTAATTATATATCAATATTGGCTCATGAACTATAACAAACATACCATAAATGTAATCTTGGGAAAGAAGATGCTCTCTGTACTATCTGCTCAGTTTTGCTGTAAACCTAAAACTGCTATAAAAAAATAAGGCCTGTTAATACAATAAAAAAGGCAACAAGCCAGGTTTTAGCTTCAGATCCTGCTTTGCTGGCCCCAGCCCTGTGCCGTGAAGCAGAGGACACAGTCAAGTTTGCTTTCATCTGGCTGGAACAGTAGGCCACCTTCAGTATTTTGCCCCAGGGTTATGCCAGTTTTCAGGCCCTATGCCACAGTACATGTGCAAGTGCCTTGAACATCACATCATCCCCTAGGACATCACAGTGGACCACTAGGTGGGTGACACCGTGCTGACAGGAGTCAAAGAGCAGTTTAGTGTGCCCCCGATGCTTTGGGAAGGCATGCGTCTGCAAAGGAAGGAAATACATCCCGTAAAAATAGGGGACAGGGCCCTGCCGCTATGGTGCAGTTTGCAGGAGCTGTAGAGGTGGGCCATGCTGGAATGTCCTCTTCGGGGAGGATGACAGGCTGGAACTCGTGGAAGCTCCTGCTCATTAAAACAGGTGCCATCTGGAAAGCTGAACCATTTACGAGGTGACCTGCAACGTGCTAGGCTGTTAAAGGGTGTAAGGGGTATTGAGCCGTCTATTATCTCCTTAACAGAGCTTCTTGTAAGATTACAAAGGGAAGTAAGGAAACCTAGAAAGAGTCAAAATAACCCAAGCTAAGCCCCCTGGGAACTAAAATGTTGTTGCCGTGTAAGATGCAACAAAAGCTCTCAGTCTGCCTAACGACCGAGCAGCTGGCCACACTCTCGGTTCAGGTTTTCCACTCTGCTTAGCTCCACGTATTTCTTTTCCTAGAACTCATTCTCTACTCTCTCTCGGCTTCTGTTTCTGCTCCTGTTATTACTACAATGGACTATTTATGTAACTGTTATTAATCTTCTCAATCTCAAGATTCATTTATTCAGCTTTGACTACCACCCACTTTTTGCTTACTGCCTTCTTCTTGCGCTTGTCTCTTGGTCATTCCAGCCAGCCGACTCTCTCCGAGCGCTTCACGTTTAATCTCTCAAAACGAGTTCCTTGTTGGACTCTTAACACTTACCCAATGCCCTTTAGGGGTGGAGCTCTTGTGTTGTACCCCCTCCTGGGCAAGGTGATGGCCAACACCCATCCCCGGCCCAGGGAGCTCCGGCCGTGGCTGACGTCTCTGGACACAAACTCTGCAGAGGGATCTTTTCAGAAGAAGCCATGGTTGTGACAGGCACACGAGCTCCTCAGAAATGGGATGTTATAGCCAGTAGCCACCTCTGCTGCCCTGTCCAGGCAATTCACTTTGCCCCTTTGACACCTTAAACAATTAGGAAAAAAAAAACCTCGTAGTTATTTCAAGCTGGCGGATAAACTGGAAAGTTTTGGCTGAGAGGAAGGTACTGTGGGAGACTGCCAGCCATTCCGCATGCTTTCTGGTTCTCTTCTCTGCTTTTCTAGGGAAAGATTTCCCCGCGGTCTTCCTCTTGGTTTACGGTGGGACTATGAGCAGGGCTGTGGAGCAAAAGGATACGTTGGTGCCAATACGGCAATTAGCCTCCACTGTGGCCGCCAGACTGAGAGAATACTCGAGAGTTAGAGTTCAGCACAACACTTTGTTAGCCCCTGACTAGGTTGGGTCCTGCGTACAACCATCAACTACTGTCTGGCCTTTTATTTATTTATTTTTTTTTTAGCCTGAACTTGGTAACCATGTTTTTGCTCACGGAAACCAGCTCAGAGGAAGCCTGAGCACAGTCGGTTTGGGTTTTGAGTCCTAGCAGTCAGTCTGCAGGCCTCCTCGGGCCCTTGTCTGCTGTGCGGCCCTGCGGGGTGCGCACGATCAACATGCGTCGCTTGTGTACTCTGCTCGGCTGCCTGGCACAGCTGGCTGCAGTCGGTCCCTGGTTTCCTACCTCCTGAACTCTGTGAAATTCTCTCATTCATTCAATGCAAAAAAAAAAGAAAAGAAAAGAAAAGAAAGAGAAAGAGAGAGAGTGAAAGAAAGAAAGAAAGAAAGAAAGAAGGAAGGAAGGAAGGAAGGAAGGAAGGAAGGAAGGAAGGAAGGAAGGAAGGAAGGAAGGAAAGAAGGAAACAAAGAAAAGGAAAAAGAACCTTTCTCCTGATTTTGTTTTTTTCGGGGGGCTTTACGGATTGTCTTGTCAATAATGGGTGGGTTGCGCCAGTATTTCCCATTACAGCCACAAACACTCCTTCCCTGCTGTGCTCTTGTTGCTGTCATTTCACATTAACGTGAAGAGAGTGGTGAGTGGACCCTTGTTTCAATCACCACTCACATTAGCACCTATTTTGTTTGCAATTTCAAAACTGAAGATCTATGCAACTTAAAACATAAACTCCCCATAAAAGAGGTTCTCAAGCAAGCATGAGTTACTGTATTTAGCAATGAATTTCTAATTCAGAAAGAGAAAGACCGGGTGAAGTGCAGAATACTTCAGAGACTTGAAAATCATATCTCCAAGAAGAAATCATTTATTTTTTTCCAATCAAAATAGCATCATAACCAGATCAACTTAAGTTAATATCTAAGAAAATATCAGCAGTGCTGCAGCACCCAGCTTCATTTTGCTGCAAGGAACTATAAATTTTATTGGACAAGCTCACAAAGGGCCTGTCATATTATTCGTCACCCCTAGAAGGAGGTCACAGAACAGCAAAGTAATGTCACTAACAAGAAGCAGTTTTCTGTGGTAGACAGCAATTCTTACCCTGTCATGGATTTATCTCTGTATTGACAGCAAACTCGGCTGGCATTGACCAGAACTGGTGCTTTACCCTGCCCGGTATCAGTGCTTCAACGTGAGATAGCTTTGTACCACACTCAATGCCAGTCACATATTTTCCCCTCTCAAAGTCACATCCCTCTTCTGATCTGAATGATGAAGGAGGAGGTTTAAAATACAGACATTTTTATGCTTTGTTATAGAGTGGTTGGTAAGTGCTATTTTGCAATGCCAATCAACACTTTTGTGAGCAAACAGCAGCTACTTTAGTATGATTAAAGATAGCAGTATTTACTACAATATATGAGGTCTTTGCTGGTCACCAGACATTTCTTGGTGGCTGGTTAATTTTCCGTTAGCCAGGTCAATTAGTACAGGAACCTGCTGCGTTCACCGAAGACCCTATGAGGAGTGGGTGTTCCAGTTCCGTTATTTATCATCTTTTACAGTTTTGTTGTATCATGAAGCTTAACGTGACTCTTGTTTCTGTGAACTCACTTGAAAGACGAGATGTCGATGGGAACTGGATGCGCATGGAGGCAGTGATCAAACGTTGGGCCTAGGGTGTGCAGGTCAGCCGAGTCGAGGGGGTCCCTTCAGTGAGCATGTGCTTGGTTGAAAGATGCTGAGACAGGGAACCTGCTTGGGTGAGTGGAGGGATTGATGAAGCAGAGAGTATAATTCTATAGTATTCGAGTATTGATTTGATTGATGGCTATTTTCTAACTAGACTGGGATTTACTCATTCAAGAATTAGTTATTGAGCACTTACTATGCTTTGGGTGTACAAAGTGTTACAAATATTTGGCAAATGAATAAATGGATGAATGATGTGAGAGTTTTAATTCCAGGGACTCAGGGCTATTGAAATCCCCAGAAAAAAAAAATGAAGAAGCCAGTATCACATTTTTACAAAATGGCTTGATATCCCGGGAGAGAAGTTTTGTGTATTAGATAAACACTTTCCTCAAGTAAGGTCAAAGGTCGAGTCTAAGGAAGCCTTGAAAATCGTGGAATGGAGTAATGGATTGTGGGGGCCTAGACATACAATTTGAAGGGAACTTTGGGAAGGTTTTGACAATTCCTCCAGGTCTAAGGGATATCAATAACATGAGGTCTCATTACACAAGAAGCCATAGTATTTTTATTTTAGAAATGTTTTATTTCTGCAAGCTGGGCTAGGTAAGTCTATCCTTATCTTCTATCATTGTCAAGAAGTATAAAGGGCTTGAGACGTTGCCCTCCTTGCAAACTAATGAGTTGGCTTGCCACAGCTTTATGGACGCTGGCAGAAGACATGAGACTCCCAGGTCAGAGACAAGGAACTTCTCTACTCTCAGCACAGCAGTGAGCACAAACATCAGCACATTTGTGTCAATTACCCTTGCTCCTAAGGCCTACGGCAGTGATGCAGATGGACCCACATGGGTGCAGCCCAGCATCACGTGACAAAGACAGGGACCCTGAGCTTCAGGAACTTGAATCTTCTCTATTGAGCAGTAAACATGCCTCATCTTTTTTTCCCAGCAGGAAACATTATCTTTATTATTCAAGACTGCATGCAAACCTATCCTTTGCCCTGGAAGGAGACACAGCTTTATCTTCAGACTGTTTGCTCTAGAAGCATTCTGGAAAAGAGAGTCTGAAGTTAATAGTAGTTGGTACCTATTTGCTGCAAAGGCAGGCATGCAACAGATCGGTAGAGAATCTCCTCTCAATAATTTGCACCCCTTGTTTTATACTATCTTGGCTTCTGAAGAATTTCCTTCTCAGTGTGCTGCCTCATTGGCTATTCTGAGTTATCTGAGTGTCAGAGGCTGGGGCCAAATCCACTGAATGTGTCTCATAGAGCATTCATGAAGCTACTTTGACTCAATTAAGGCTACAGTTAACAGAATCCCAAGCGGCAGGAGGAAGGCAATTTGCAGTGTTGACGGCAGCCATGCCCTCCAGAGCTCCAGGCCAACCAGCTGTAATCTCATGGACCACTGGGGTCTGCCTGAGAAGGCCAGGCAGCTTCCTGCTGAAGTTTCAGCACTGGCCCTTCTCCTTGGCCATGGCATTACTCCAGGTAGAGCAGAAGGTACTAGCGATTGTGCAGATTTCTCCTGGACCGCAGGAGGAAGTCTAGGGTGACTCTGTCATGACTAACAAGCCAGGCCAATGAGCTGAGGCTGACAGAAATGCCTTCCAGGGCTGGGGGTGGGTATCATTGCGTGCTTCAGCTAGAGTAAGGGCCGCATTTTACGCTACCTTTTCTAACTGGATCACTGCTATCTCCTATCATAGTGAAGATTGCCTGCCAAGGATGCATACGTAATGAGATATCTATCTGGAAAGCAGCCCTGAGTAACAAATGGCACCTCGTTTGGGAGAGGCTGCCACAGTCATCTGAAGGCTGTGCGATACCTACCCATGGTGTTTCCTTAAACACTGGGAGGTGTCTTGTGACACCCACCGCCAAAGGGCAAGTCACCATATATTTGGGAGGGAGGCAAGTTAATGTCTGGCTTCCAAACGAAAAGTACAGTCCTGGGGGTATCCATGTTGCTCTGAAAATGGATTTTTTGTGGATAATTGCTGGGGACTCCCAAGAGAAACCCTGTGTCAGCTGGGACACAGGTTGACAGAGCTTCTATAGGGGCCTCCTAGCCAATTGGTGAACCTGAGAGGTCCGGGTTCAGTTCACACAACTGAGTCTAGTACTTGTTTTTGGAGGAAAGACATCTATATTGATATCTACAGATTTATAGGCAAATGATCACGTTGAAGAATTATCCATCTAACCTTGTTTTGTTAAGAATTTGATCTAGAATGTATATGATGTTTATGAAATGCTTTTGGGCATCGGTGGAGATCATCATATGGCTTTTCTCCTTATACGCAGCAATACGAAAAATTACATTAAATTTTCTAATGTTGGGATTTCCTTATGTTCTTGGAACAAACCCCATTTAGTCATGGAGCATTATTATTTCAGTATGCTGCTGGATTCCGTTTACTCATATTTTACGTAGGATACTTTTATGATCATTCACGAGCGAGTGTGGTCTGCAGTGATCGTTCATGTGCACACTTTGTTAGCCTTTGCTTTGCTTTGCTCATTTCATCTAATGAGCGTGGTCTATATATAGTATTTGGAACTTATTAAAGTTTTCTTCATTGCCTGCTACGTAATAAACTTTTAAAAATACTCAGTAGGGATTTGGAAAGAATGTGTAATTTTGTGGGTTGGATAGCCTGTTAATTGTGTGTGATTTAAATTCTCTCCAGTGTTCTCCCTCCTGCCCCTGAACTCTATCCCCTTTCTCCTGAGATAGCCAAGGTCAACAGTGGCTCATGCATTCTTCCAGAAAAGCTATTTGTGTATTTAATACCATATATGTGAATATTCTTTTAGCTACATAAAAATTAAGTTGCTTTACAACCTATGTTACTTTAATTTAATATAATTTGGAGATATATTTAGCCATACTTGTAGATGTACCTCATTCTGAATAGTTTTCTTTTCTAAAAAGAATGTCTAAAAAATGATCTCTCCCCACCCCATATAGTTGGATTTATTTTAGATGTATTTTGTCCTCAACATCCAGTTTTCTTGCATAATGATCAGGGAATGTGACTGTGTATAATATTTGGAGTTTATTGAGATTTTCTTCATGGCCTGATACATAGTAAAATTTTTAAAGTTTCATGGGGATTTTGAAAAAATGTGTAGTTATTGTATGTTGGCTTGCTTATTAATTGTTTGTGATTCAAATTCTCTAGAATGTTATAGATTTCAACTTCTTGACCTGCCAAGTTTTGAGAATATTGGTCTCCCATTAGGATTGTTGTTCTGACAATTCTCCTTACATTTCTAACTTTTGGGGGGTTTATACACATTTTGATCACTATTGTTTTTTATAAAATAGTTCTTGGCTCTTTCATCCTCTTTGTATATTGTATTTTTAAAATCAATATATACTATTTCACGTTACACTAATGATTTCTGCATTAAAATATATATTTTAACAAATATTTTACATGTCATTTAGTTTATATTTGGCTGATATATATTGACTTACTCCTTTAAAAATTTTTGCTTACCTTTTCTGTCCAACCATGTTTCATGGAAATAGCACATGGCTGGATCTAGCAGCTAAAAAAGTCCATGGCATGTGTAACGGAATTTTTTTTTTTGTTCTCTTAGACCCAGATCTAAATCTTGGCTCCACTATTTACCGGCCATGTGACCTCACACAAACTGCTTAACTTCTCCAAGTCTTAGTTTGCTCATCTGCAAAATGGAACAATAGATTCATATTAGTTAGGACCCTGGATTGTAATAAGAAGGCAATTCAAATGAAGTTACACACAAAGGCAAGCTTCTGTGGTATCTTATAGAAAATAATAAGAACCAAACCATGAGGAAAGGCGGGGCCACCCCCACGCTCAGTCACTCCTTTTCCAAAGCAGTCTCTGCTCACACCTGTACTCCCAGGGACCCTGCTTACTGTGCTCACGGATGCGAACTCTCACTGCATTTTCTTTGTGTGGTGTCTGCCTTGATTGTTACAATGTAAGTTTTTTAAAAATTGTATTGAATTCATTGGGGTGACATAATTACACAGGTTTCAGGGGCACAATTCTAAACTACATCACCCGTATATTGTGCTGTGTGCTCACCAGCCCAAGTCTCCTCCCGTCACCCTCTGGCCCCCTTTCCCTTCCCCCACCTCCCACCAGCACCGTGACTTCGTTGGTGTTCTTCACTTCTCTCTCTTGGGCCTCGCTAGTGTGTGGCACACAGTAGGTACTCAGTTAAACATATTTGTAGAGCAAAAACAGATGAATTGGATGAAGAGTTGAGAGGGAGTGTTATGGGCTGAACTGTGTCTCCCAAAAAAGACGTGTTGAAGTCCTGACGCCCAGGACCTCAGGATGGGACCTTCGGTGGTGACAGGGACCTTGCACATGTAGTAAGTTAAGACGAGGTTGTCAGGATGAGCCCTAAGGCAATATGACTGGGTCCTTATAAAAATAGGAAATTTGGACATAAGCACAAACCTAAGTGAGCAGACACAGGGAAATTCCAAGGGAGGGGGCCCCTCAGTGGGGCTCACGAGCTGGAGACGTACTCTGAGTGTCCAGATGGTGTACGGCTACAAGGCTCATCACGGGCCCCACCAGCTGCTGGCCTGGGCAGCCGCTGAGTGGAGACAGGTTCGGGAAACCCATGAATGAAGTTGCAGGTAACCGACTGTGAGCCCCATGGGGTGTGCCTGAGCAACACGGTGCTGAGCACTGAGAACTGGGCTCAGCATTGTGGAGAATGGGGCCGTTGGGGAAAAAGAACCCGTTCCTCCCTCTGCACAGAATTGGTTGTTGCGTGTCTGAGAAGTCAGGATTTTGAAGGGAGAAGCTCCACCCTGAGTGAGTCGTTAGTCACGCGCCAGCCCTGTCTCGGGAGGAGAAATCATACAAGGAAAAGCCTCAACTGCAACATTGGGAACATCAGAAGTACCTGTGGAGTTGGAATTTCGTTTTATTTTCATTTTTTAAAAGATTTTATTCATTTATTTTCGGACAGCGTGGAACTGGGATTTTGAAGGTTATTAAATTAACAAATCACATGAGGAAACCTAAGGAGGATAATGACCTGCTTCCCTCCTTGGACCTTTAGTTAGTCATGAAGAGAAAGCCCTTGAAAAATTTGCATGTTGCCCCCACCAACCTGGAACTTTAGTGCTGTTTGTGGGGAGAGATCCTCGGTGACGATCGGGTTAGAGAGTTGATTGGACTGATCAAAACGTATGCGATGTGAAGCCAAGCTAAGGCAATATCCACAAGAATAAGTCATTCCAATGGCACTACTGGGAATTGTGGATATAAGTTTCTATGCAAGAAGCTTAGAATTCATCCAGCATTCGAAGACATTACATGTAGAATCATTAAACTCCAATAATTTTGCCTACCTTTCAGTAAATGCGGTCCAATCATCATATTTCTTCCTATTCTTTAATACTATCCCCAGGGATGACACAAAAGCTTTTCTTTTGGCTCTTGTTTCCAAGTTCAATATTTCCAATTGGTTTCAAGTGACTAATTGGGGCCTTTTGGTAAAAGCAGACAACCTCATTTCCAGTCATTTTAATTCAGCTGAGACTAAGACATTTTTGGTTTCGTTCCCACCAACCACCCTGTCCTGATTTTGTTTTGTTTAGGTTGACTTTTTAAAAATCCTATTTAAAAAAGTAGAGAGAAACGAAGAATGAGTTAAACATGATCACATTTATGTTAACCATCATATAATTTTCATTTTGTCTTTATGACTTAAATATTAGAAAACCATGAAGCACTTTCACAATCAAGAGGGGAGTGATGGTGGAAAATTAGGCTCAGAGCAGTGGCTTCTCCTGCCCCTACTCAGCATAGAAATTCAATTGCTGATAAAACGAGTCACTTGGAAAGCGGAGGGAGGCTGCACTGATGGGCCCATGTCCTGGTATGCGGTCAATCAACTCCAATAGTGATGCAATAGCTCAGGGTGAGTTTTCAAAGTCTTCCAACAGGTACTTCCTTGAAGTTCAATCAAAGCTTCTTTATTGTTAACTGTGTTTGTTATGCTGAGACCTGTGACTACAATGAGGTACCAATTCCATCTTCACCAGCAATCTTATACAGGACCTATGTCTTCATGACCCAGTATCTCTGTTATTAAGTGTTTGAGCCCTTCACCTTAATTTTCTCCTGGGCTGTTTATCCTCAGGCTGTTTGAAGAAGGTCATTGCCAGTCACAGAGGAAAGCAAGGGGCGGCCCGGGCTCACACACGTTCAGAACCCTCTCCAAAACCCTTCTTCGTCTAACATGGTCTGTTTCCTCCTGTCTGCATTGAATTGGGTGGTTGCTGAGCTGCCCTTCCACTGGGGGGACTCTGCTGTGCCCCATATGCAAGTGAGAGGAGGACGAGACACGCTGGCGATGTGCTCTCGATGGCGGGCCTGCTGCACCGCTGGCTGCAGCGCTGGGTGGTCCCCCGGTGTGGCTGCAGCACCGAGGACAAGAAGGAAAGGAGTCACTCCCCAGGTGGAGAGTAGTTAGTTGTCCACACCCACCCTCAGCCACCCAACAGTGACTCCCCCGGGGACCCGCTGCAGACGGCTCTAATTTCTGTATCTGAGCACTTTACTCAGCAAGGTCCTCTGGGCAAGGAACTACTTAGGCAAAAAACCTTCTTGCACCCCAGTTGGCAGATATAACCACTGCTTTTGAAAGTCAATAGCCTTGCCCCTTCCTGCCCCTCCTCAGGCCCATACCTTCCTTGTTTTTTCAGCTATTTGGGGCACTTAAAAATAAATCCAACTCTGAGCTGCACAGTGACATCGACACCGCCTTCTCTCCGTCCCTGGCGTAGGAACTCAGCACTGTGTTGCTGTTTCTGGGCTGAAATCCTTCTGCTACCCAGATTGATGTGCACGCTGGTCCTCTAGCGAGTCTGCACTCATACCCATCCATTAGGAGGGCGGGATGCCCACTCAAACAAGGTGCAGGGCCAATTTCAACAAGGCAAGGGGCCAGTCCCCTCCTGGCCCAGACGGGGACTGAAGCAAGAGACGCAGCAGGTCCACGAAGGTCCTTCCTGGTGGGCAGGGTGGCTGAAGTTAGGACCTCGTGTTTTGCTCCAGGGAGCTGTTGCTGTGGAACCCTTTAATCACCGGGCAGCATGTTCCCTGCTAGGCTTTTTCTCACTGGAAAAGCAATGAGCATGAGGGAATTCTGGGGACCCGGGATTCTTCTGGTAAAGTGAAAATTCTCTTGTCCAAGCAGGAGATACACAGGTGGGTGTGACGAAGTGTGGAGGGGCCCTCCATCCTGCCCCAAAGCTGGGGGCTGCCTGGACAGTCAGAGAACCCTGGTCACAGATGGACAGGAAAGGCCTGCTTTTGTGCTGGTGCCTGGACCTGGGAAAGGTGGCTCTGACGGCTGCAGAGAGGAGAGAAACCTCATGGGGAAATACCAAAGAGCTGCCCTCAAATGAATTGAAAGGATAAAGGAATTGAAGGTGGTCCGTAGGAGCGTGGTGGGGAACTCTCATTAGTTTAAATAATGTGTAAGTGAGAAAGAGCTGCTGAGCTTTGCTCTAACCCCTCCCTCTTCCTGCCCCACCTTGCTCCTCCCAAAGAAAGACACATACAGAAAAGGCAAGCCATTTAAGAACTGTCCTCCAGGTCGAGTGAACTTTTCCAACAGTCAGGCAAGTTCGGGTAAGAGACCCGGAGCTGCCTGAGTGCAGGAAAACAAGTATTGATAGTGTTGTCTCTCTCCGTGGGTAGGTTTGCTCTCTATATCTTTATTTAATTATATTTTTACAGTTTTTTCCTGAAATAAATGCATGATTGCTTTTTTAATAAGAAAAAAATACAAAAATAAAAATCTCCTTTTGGGAAAATGAGATGGTCAGGTTTAAAAACCAAGCAAGTTCTAGCCACAGGACTTTGGGAGACAAGAGTCAAGTTCATTAGGCATTTTTGGCAAGTAAAGGCATTAAAACAAAAGAAAGACCGACAAGAAGAAGGAATCGCTGAGGAAATGCGGGACTTCCGAGCCTGCCCTGTTAGGCTCCGTCACAGAGCAGAGATAATGAAGCCCTCATTCACAGAGACAAATGGAAGTTGTGGGCTCGTGGCGGCTGACCTTGCTCAGGAGTGCTTTCGGTTAAACTCAGTAAATACGAGCCAACCCGAACACAGTGGGAGCCGTCAGAGCCCAGACTGTGGGTGCTGGGGGTGCCCCCCAGGCCCCTGAGCCAGTGGTCTGCAGGGGCCTGAGGACAGGTGGACAAGAGCTAGTCGTGGCATAGTCAGGAATTTTGCTTGCGGTTGTTAAACGTGGGCATGATAAAAAACTAAATTACGCACATTTGCAATTAAATAAGTTACATTAAAAACAAAGACAATAAATTCTCAAAACTAATCAGTTCCTAATTGTTTTCCCATGATTGGTGTTCTTCGGGTTCGCGTGCCTCTGCTGTGTCTGCCGGTGAGACGTTGTGTAAGGTCGTGTGGCTGTCTGTCTTTCCCTGGGCTGTGTGCAATGACGCCATGCTGGAAGCTTGCAGCTGGCCATGGTGGGAAGAGCCGCACCATGAGGATCCGCAAGTTCTACAAATCTGGGTTTTACTTATTTCTTTCCAGAGAGCTGGTGGTGAAACTTTATCAGCACACCACTGCCTGAAAGCCGTAAGAGCCAGACTTCCATGTTCTGTAATAAAGTGGGCGGCATCCTCCAACCCCCTTATATACGTTCTGCTGCATTTGCTCAGAGCTGAGGTCTCCTTTAGATTTCCAGAGTCTCAGGAAGGTGGTGGGAGGTGGAAAAGGCCCCTATCGGTCCTTTTCTCTCTTCAGAGGACTGAGGCACACGTGTGATGCTGGAGGGGCAGGTAGGAGCAGAAGGACACCACACTGTACTAGGAACTCCGCCCTCTGAGCCTGAGGGGTAGTCCCCAAACCATGGCATGTGCCTGACTCCTCTCCCAGAACCCTTCTTCCCCAGGGGGCTCCTAGAGTCCCCATGTTCACGCACTGCAGCCACCAATCCGAAGTCCTGCTATGCTCCCAAGATAAAGAGGGGAAGTGAAGGTCTGCCACTGTGACATCAATAGAAGCAGACCGGGAAAAATACAACAGGACAGATCTGAGCAAGGAGGAGGAAATGACAGTGCTTTGTATTACAGGTGGTGAAAGTGAAGACCAAGTCAAAGAGAATTCTGATCAAATTCCTTGACCCCACTGGCTTCAATACTAGGAACTATCAGGATTGCAAAGAAAAATGAAGTCCGTCAGGATCACACATCAGGGAGTACAACATTTCTGTTCACAATCCTAAGAACAATAATCAGAGTGTGGAGGCGACAATACTGACTTGAAATACTTCTCGAAGATTGAAAGCCTTCTCAAAAAAAGTTAACCCTATAGGAAGAGTTAAAATGTCCATTTGATTTCATAGTGTTTCTTCTGCACTGAACTTGACCCTCGAGGGCATCAGACGGTTAGACGGTGCTGGTCATGGCCTCTTTGAAATAGTCTCCTGATGTAGCTTCTGTATCAGTCAGGGTGAGAGAGAGAGAATAAGAGGTTTATTTTAAGGCGTTGGCTCATGGGATGGTAGGGGCTGGCATGTCTGAGAGTGTGGTAGGGCAGGCCCCGGGCTGGAAGCTCAGGCAGGATTTCTCTGTTCCAGTCCGAGGCAGAAGTCTTTCTTCTTCGGGAGACCTCAGTCTTTGCACTTAAGACTTTTGGCTGATTGATTGAAGCCTATTTATTTCTATTAACAGGGATGATCTTCTGGGCTTAAAGTCAACTGATTGTAAATGTTAAATCGCATCTCTTTTCCATGTTCCTCAGTTTTATTTTTCTTCCAAAAACACAGCATGCCAATTTAAAATAGTCAACAGTGTGCTTTCATTGCCCACCGGTGTGGTTTGGCACTGAGCGTATTTTCCAGGAGGAGGTAGTCAGGACAACCCAACCCTGATGACAGCCCTTCTGAGAAAACCTAATTCCTCCGTCTGAGGGCCTAAAAGCAAAAGTTGCAAACTGGTTTAATCTCAACATATATATATATAAAAGATGTGTACTGAAATGCATAAAAGGTAATTTAAAGACCTCTTATCTAAGCTAAGCTTGCTATTTATTTGGATTTATTCACATACCAATCAATTCTAATATCAGAGATAGTTTATCAGTTCTGCATGGATCCCCCCCCCCCCACCCCACCCCAGGCTGTTTTTCTTCATCAGTGATCTTTTTGTGGCTGGGATGCTTCATGATGAATTTGCCTGTTGTTTTCAAATACAGTTCAAGTTTAAGTACCTAACATGTTAGTTTTTGTTTGCCTTACTTGGAGTAGGTAAGTTGTATGTCTTTATTTATTTGTTTTCGTGCTTTATTTAAAAGTAACTTCCCTTTCAAATATGCTAAAACTAAAGTAATTCTGAATATTTTATGCATGGCTTTTAAGATTTTATCTTCACCCCAAGAACAAATTTTAAAACACATTAAGCTGCTATAATGCTAAGCCTACTATCTGAGAAAAAGAAGCCTACATACTTATTCAATTAGGGTGAATATCTTCTTATTCCATTATTTTAAAAATACAATTAACAAACTTTAAAATGCATGCTTGAAAATTTTCTAAAATGCCATAAAGCCTTTTCTCCTCTAAAGAGTCATAGTACAGAACTCTTCTTCTCCACGTAACAGAACACGCACTCGTGCTCGCCTAGTCCTCCGGCGCCTGATAATTTAGTGCCGCAAAGGTTAGATAAACACGGCCGTTTAAAAGACAGTGCAGCACAGAGGAATGTGGGGTCTTTCGTGGGAGCGGTGCTGTCCCGTACGATGCTCTGCGGTGACGGACAAACTGTCTCTGTGCTGTGTCTCACGGCAGCCATCAGCCCCATGTGAGTCTTCAGCATTTCCAAAGTGGCTGCTGTGGCGGAGGAGCGGAATTTTACATTTTATTTAATCTTAATGAATTCAAGTTCAAATAGCCACATGCGGCCAGTAGCGCCTGTATTGAAATATACAGCTCTAGAGTTATAGTCGGTTGAATTATATTCCGATAATTCATGGACATTTGCCACTCACTAATGTTCCTTTTGCCTTAACAAAATCAATGTTGGGACTTACCTGATATCCCAAAAAGAGTAAATTAGCTGTGCTCATTTCCTCCTGACTGCCAGTTCTTCCCCGGCAGCAGGTAGGAGATGAGAGTTCCGTTTGCTTCCCCTGAGAGCGCACTGGCATTTCATTCCATTCCAACAAGCGTCCACTTGAGCCCTAGTGGCTCTCCTGATGAGCCTCAGACTGTTGAAAAAATGAAGTCCTTCATTTCCTGATAGGTGAACAACAAGTCGATAATACAACTTACTTTTATATATGTTAAAGAGTATCTACCAGTAATTTCCTAACAACTATTAGGGCTTCCTTTTGTGGTGATAATTATACTCCTGTGTGCACCTGCACTAGCTGGGGTCCTAACGGGAAAGAGAAGGCATGCTCACACTTGTAACGCAGCAGAGCTTTAAGAAAGGGCACCGTATACAAAAGTGTGGGCTGCGTTAAAGGAAACCTGCAGGGCGATGCGGCGGCATCCCAGCGTGAGCTATAGAGGTGGGCTCCTGGACCAGATAGGGCAAGGGGAGGAGGCGGCTTCTGGAACCATTTGAGAATTGCTCTGGAAGGTTGCTTGATAAGAGATTGCTGTTCACTCTTTGTTAAAGGGGCACAGCCAACCCTGACAACCTTGTTCTTCCTTCATCCTCTGATCTCTTGGTGCATCCCATTGGCTAAATCAACTAGAAATTGAACACGGGGAAACCTACAGATAGAGCATACGAGGGCAGCTTCGAGTGTGCAGACAGGTGGACGAACATGGATAGGAGATCTGGAAAGGCAACAGAAAGTGTCCAGAGGTCCCTTCCTACTTGGAACCAGTGGAGAGAGGCAGAGATGGCTCTAAATCAACCACAAGAGAACTTAGATGAATATAAAAACATCTGCTTTATTACTCGTGGAAGCTGGGTTGAATGACAAAGCTTAGATGTGTGCACGAGACCCACTTTATGCGTCTCCACGGATTCCCTTGGCCCCACCCGCTCTCAGTGAAGAGCCCTGCTCCACGGTCACCTAAGTTAACCAGCACCAGTTGTTAACACCACGCCTTATCGAGGCTCCCCCAGGTTAGGAGCTGGCTCTGGAACGACTCAGCATGCCTGCCCTCCCACTGCAAGAGCTGCAGCAGCTTTACCACCCGGGCCTGGAGGCTCGGGATCCTCCCACCTCCTCCTGGACTCAGGGGAAGGGTCGCACAGCCGATCATGGAGTATGTGGTTTCCCAGCGGCTACCTATGAAGAAGGGGGCTAAGTGACCCCAATCGGAGGCACAGGGGCTTATCTGGCTAGGAGTTACGATGCTTACTTTTGCAGTAGCTGTCGGTGTCAGAGGCTAAAGTTTTCTCTGGTGGCCTCATTGTTTTCACCCCGGCGTTGTTCACTTTCCCTAAGACTTCTTCCTAAATGATGTCTTAAATGTGCGGTTACTTCGGTTATAACCCTCTGCAAACATACAGAACCCTGACATGTTGGTAAGACATGGGGAAGGGAGAAGCATTGCATGATTCTAGGACCGGGTCTGAGTATTTTAGTGAGCCCATCCCCCAGGCTGTGACCTTCACAGGTGCTTCTCGAGGCTTCTTTTCCCTCCCTCAGATGAGCCGGGAAGGCTAGAGGTGGCCAGAGTTGGGTGATTCCCTTCCCCTGGTCGATCAGGCTCTGGTATAACCCAGTTGGTTAGATTTTATAAAATAGTTTCCTGGAGGGCAGGCCTTACCAAGAACATCAGAGAGTTCTCATCTTTTTCAAAATGCCTACCTTTGCCCGCAGCCTGCCGGAAGCGCGGGGAGGGGGAGGGGGAGGCGCAGTTTCCTCCAGTCTTTACTGTGGGAACATGTAGGCCTCCCGGTGGTTAAACTCACGACAAGTATGGAGGCCTCTTTGGGCCCTCCCTGGCTGAACTCCAGCAATTAACTGATGACAGTTTAGGTTTTCTGACCCCCACACTGGTTCCCATAGAGGTTTCTGCTCTGTGTGAGATCCGATTCTCTCTGTCCACCTGTCCGTCTCTCCAACTTTGGAGGCAGAGGTTTGCCGCGTGACCTCAGGTGTCTGCTGGATCTAAAAACCGTTACAGGTTTTCAGTTTGTTTAGCTTTTTCTTGTTTTGTGGGTAGGTGTGATGACTTCCATGACGCGGGATTGAAAAGCAGAGGTCAAGGCTTTCTTTTGCTTATCATTTATAAACAACGTTAGTATGTTAATAGAGTTCAACGAAAGTTTTGGCTCCACGTTTTACTAAGGAGGCTGTCTATCATGCCTCGCAATATTGTAAAATTCTTGCTGTGAGTTTTATAAACGTATACAGATGATGGGAAACAGAAAATGGTGCTAATAAGTCATAAAAGGTACGGTGTGTGGGCCGTGAAGGCTTGTGCTCTGCCAGAGTAAGCCCTGGTCTAAGTTTAAGGGCCCCTGTAGTTAACGCGACCTGCCCACCCATGTTCCAAGCTCCTGCTTGGTTCCCGCACCTCCCCTGAATCTGAAATCTCACCTACTGCTTATCGTCACACCTAGAACCTAAGAGACAGCAACCAAAGGTACTGTAGCCATCGGCATCCTCTTGAATATCGTACCAAACTTTCAACTATGTCCTTATTTCCTCTCTTATGCTCATGAAACATCCAGAAATCCTTCACCTCTTTCCCTTAGGACAGAAGAAAGAGATAGCCTAAGAAATCTCCCTTTCTTCTTTTCTCTTAACCCTCCTCACTTGGCCCATTCAAGTTGTCTAGATGTGAAGATCCCTCCTAAGCAGAAGGCAATCTGAGTTTTATCAGGAAAGAACATAGAAACCACATATCCCTCCCAAAGTCCGTCTTCTCATCCCTTGACAAGTGAGAAGTGGGGCTCACTTCTCCAGTCAGCTATTGGGGTCTCTCTGTAAATAGAATTAATGTATTCCTGCATCAGAACCCATGGGGCTGCCTGTTAAAACTGCACATGCCGGGGCCCTTGTCCAAACTTACCAAACCAGAATTTCCACATTGAAAATGCACTCCCCTAATTTTCTTACGCACATCAAAATTTGAGAGCCACAGGGTTGCAGCAGCACGAGAGGTGGGAGAGCAGGCCTGAAGGGTAGTAGTAGCCGTTAAGAATCTAATACAGCTTTGTGCCCATTTTTGTGTCAAACTTATCAGGCAAGGATGACTAGCCTGTGCCCCTACGGCCACTCATAGTCTCTTAGAGGTTGAAATATGATCCTTTGAGCACCATGGGAGAAAATCATTTCCTTTACAAACTGTACACCTAAGGTAATTGTACGTATTCTGAAGTATTACCAATGAAATTTGCTGCAAGACAATGGACTACTATGTATATTTATTCATTTTTAATCATAATAGTTGTCGTGGTAGGGGTAACATTTATAAAATGTTTAATCATGCTTTAGACATTGTGACAAATGGTTTTCATTGATTCAATTAAGTCTTACAGAAATTATGTGAGATAAGTAAAATCATTATTTCCGTTTCACTTATGGTGAAACAGAGGCCTAAATAGAGTAGCTAACTTTTCTGAATCATGTAACTTATAAGTGGCAGAGGTAGAACCCAGCCCAGGCCTGCCTGCCCAGGCTCATAACCATTGTTTCACTGCAGTAAAATTAATTAGATAATAACAGATTTAAAAATATTATAGTCCTTTGTGATATTGGTCAATTCTGACCCTTGCCTTTGCTGTTTGGCTCCTTTACATGATAAATCTTAGATACTTAATTTTGAGTGTGTAATGGCTGGATGTACCTATGTTTAATTAAAGAGAAGTAGTACATTTAATTGCACTGGCAAATTTTAAATGCTTGGCTATCCTCTGAGCTGGCAAAATTTTCTACGTTCTTAAGTTAACCCTTGTATCTCCAGGAATTTTGCTTAACAAATGGAAGTTTGTTTGAATAGCGAGAGCCTACCCAGTTTTTGAATATTAGGGTTTTCCTGGAAGACCCCACAGCAGCCTCATTCTCTGATGTAACAGAGGGTGCTTTGGGGATTTTATGGGCAATGCCTTTCCCAGGTGCATGGGATCTAGTAATGTAGCAGTTCTCAGATTATTTGATGAAAATTTTTCCTGTTCAGTCCAGAGTGGGTGGCTAGAGGGTGCAGGAAAAGGATATTTGAGTATCAGCCTCTCGGGATTTAAAGCTCTTTCCAAAACTAGAACCAATATTGTCTAAATAAAGTGCCAAACTTTTAAGGCCTCGTTTGCAAATAAAGGGCTGCGAATTTCGAGCCTTTGCTTCCTGTCATTTCTCAGGGCACCCTAGTGCCACACCCTGCGGGTGACCACTTGGCTGTCACTTTCACATTAGGAGACCTCGTCAGGGTAGAGTAAAGAGGAGGAAAGAGATGGTCAGCAGGCAACCCAGCTTTCGTGTTAACACTCCCTTCCGTCTCATGCCTTCCCTTTTCCCTTCTCAAGGTCAGCTCTGTCTAGACAGTTCCTGCCTTCCACTTCCTGCAGCTAATGCGCCCCCACCATGGACCTGTGACCTTGACATCACTCAGTGCCCTTCCACCTGAGCTGGGAGAGTCCCGTCTTCCCTGTTTCATCTGTGACCTTTCTCCAGGTTAGAAGGTCTCTTCCGCAGCAGCCAGGTTGGCCTTGTCGTGGTGATTGCACTGCGGAAGGCTGCTTCCCCCTTGTTAGAAGTGACATCACCGCACATTAAGGGCATCATATCCCCTTTCATATTAAAATGCCTGTCAGCTCTCCTGCTCAAAGGTTGTAAATCTGCCAGAGTAGCCTGAGGTTGGGGAGTTTTCATTATGAAAATATGAAGATAAGCACTCTGTTTTACTGTCAAAGGGAAAGAGGTAGGCTTCTGGTAATGGCATTACTTTTAAAAATAAATACACATTTTCTTAACTGAGTATGATATAAGCAAATTTTGAAAATATGCTCTCTCTCTCTTTTTAAGTTTTTAAAATTCAGGCTTAAGAAGTGGGCTGGCATACTCAGATAGAAAATTCAGCTGGAGCAAGGTTTATTAATGCATGCATTTCACACTTGCTCTTGCAGTAAATCATTAGACATTTTCAATAATTTGAGACCTTCGCTTTTAGTTGTTCAGTCTAAGAAGTAGCAAAAGAATACTTAACCCACAATTCACCTTTAATTCATAAATAAAATAGCCATTGTGTTTTGTGTTGGATTTAAGCTTGTTCTTAACATCTTTAAGACTATCCCCAAATCCTCACTTGTTAGTAGAGTTTGTTTGACTGCCTGCCTCACTCATACATGTGGTGAGTTTAAGGGGGTCTTATTCACTAGTCCACTCCTAGCCCCATGCAATGGGAAGGCTGGTTGCGAAGGCTGCTCAGAACCTTAAACAAGTGGACATGCCTTCTTCTTGCCTGGAAAGGTACTGCAGGTATTTACAGGTACACCTGTAAATACCTGCAGTACCTCCCCAGACCTGGCACGGATGCCAGCATTTCATAATAAGAGATTTATACTTTAAACTGTTAAGGAACTCTACCATATTAAAATGCTCATGGGCAAAATCACATCTTGGACCTGCTATTATCATGGGTTTATGAGGTCTTTGTCATGATGACATTAAGCTGAAAAACTGGGAAAGAGGCTGAGGGCACATGAATTGTCTTGGGGACCATTTAGAGAGCAGAAGTGCTGAGCCTGGAGCCAAGGTCAGTTGGCTGGGGCTACCCTGGTGAGAATTTCAGCATTGTCAGGGGATGGCCTGTAGCCTAGGGACAGGAGCTCCTTAACAAGGACGCTTGGGGAGGACATCAAAGACAACCCTTTCCTTTAAATGGCTCTTCCCTGTTGGCCAGGGCCCACTCTCTGCATGGGAGGCAAGACTCACCCCTCCTTCATCCCCCTTCTCTTTGGAGACTCTGCTTCCAGAGTGTCTTCCAGTGGATTCTTTTGTTCGTGCCGCTGTTCCTGACTTGCCATGGCTCTCTCAGGCTGAGGGACTGGTGAGCTATGGCTGTGTACCGAATGCCTGCCGCAGGCCTAACGCTGTAGCAAACCCCAGTCGGGGGAACGTGGTTGGCTGTGGTGTTGGCGCTGGCCTTGCAGATGGTCACAGGAGAACCATGAGCCCTGCTCCACTTTTGTTCGGCAGCTCTTCTTCCCAGGCAAAAAAGTGTCACATAGCACTTCGTGCAGGTGTGTGCGAAATCCACAGCCTCCACCCTGTGGAGTATTAGCACTAAGTGAGGTGAGTGCTCCTGGGCCGATGGGACGTTCCCATGGTTTAGGGATGCAGAAACTTCGACAACGGAAAAGGGCCATGCCCAGGCCTTGGCCAAGGCTTCCTCGCTCCAGCTCGTGGAAACTAATAAACTATTATTTTAAAAACACATATATGTACCAGCAAGAAGACAAAAGCCATATTCCTTTCTATTTTAAAAGCAATCAATTTTCTCTACAACTAGAGTTCCTCCAGAATCTCCTTTTTCTACTGATTTTGAATTTTGATAAGTAGACTCTTGAATTTTGCTCTCAATAAATTATTTGGGTGGAGGAAATGGGGATCCGTAAGACTTTCATTTTCCTTCATGTACAGCTCAGGAGAAACTTATGGAGCTGGTTGGTGTTTTCTTCATCTGGGCGGGAAAGTGAAAAGTAAGCTTCAACGAAGGTACTGAGATCTTTGCTGCCCCTGAGTAGGAATGGGTGCAAAAACCAGATTTGGACAGCAACATCAGTTTTAGGCACTTAATAATCACGGATGAAGCTATGTTTATTAATTAGTTGTGTGATTGCAGTTGGGGGAAAAAAGCTCAGGAAGTTCTGAGATTCTGATTTTGAGTCGATATCAATATGCTATGTTTTCCTTCATATTTTATTTATTATTTCTTCCAGCTGTGGTACTCAGGGGTCTTGTCCGGAGACCAACTGAGGGTTCATCCATTTGGCCATTTATTTATCTGTTGATACTTAGGAGTACCTTTTCTTCACCAGGCACTGAACAAGTACCTAAAGTTTATTAAAAACAAAACGAGTTGTCCTTTGGACATTATGTTAATATGGACTATAATCTAACCAGTTACTCAGCACTTCACCACCCTCTCTGCCTCACCCTCCCTTGCCCCAGTGTGATTAGATTCAGTCCAGAAGTGGTAATGTCCATTCTGGCTCTTGACTCGGCTGGAGGCTATGTTTGTCCTTCCCACGTTCTGTGTCCTCTGCCACCTGTTTGTCTCAGCTCTTCAGTGTCAACCAAATGACCTTACTCCTCCTTCTAACAAAGGCAGTTAGGATTCTCCTCACTTGAGTTTGTGAGAAGACCCTCAAGGTAAGGGGTACCGTTCTTTTTTATAGATAGAATTTATGAAGATGGCTGCCAGTCCCCCCAATTCTTTCTAAGGCGGACATGAAAACAAGAGGACAGCATTGTGTTTTTGAGGCAGCCAGTCCCCTTCCCTGTGCGGTGACCTCCTAGAAGTGTGTCCAGACATTGGTGCAGGTTTTGTTACAACAGAAACAACTATGGTCTTTGCTCCTAGAGTTTTAGGTGAGAACAGTTGTGCTTCTTACTTCGACAACTGCAGAGACATCCATCGCTCAAAAAAAAAAGAGCCAACTATTTAAGAAAAACAAAATTGAGATAACAGGGTTTATGCTAACATACTGGTAATTTCAGCTATATTATATTTACTAACCCAGAATTGCTAAAAGTTACAGAGAAGTAGCATTTGGTCTTAAATTTTTGCATTCTACCTAGATGAAGGCCTAAGATGTAAGGTTGTTCTTGAACTTGGCCCTGCTCATTTAAAATATGCTTCACTTTAATCACTCTACAGTGCTTGCAAAAGGAAATCTTCACACCAAAAAAGCATATGGGTTTGATATGTCCTAGAAAATCAAGGACATCTGGGGTTTTTTGTTTGTTTGTCTTTTTTTTTTTCTGTAACATTTTTTTAAAACAGGTCCAATTCATTAATACTTTGGGATGAATTTATTTATGCTATGTCATAATAGAAGTGGATTGTGGGTTTTTTTGTAGTTTAAAAAATGAAAATGTTCACATTATGTATGTAAACATTTAAAAAATTGAATTTATTTTAAACAAATATGGTAGCAGGTATTCTAGCAGAGAAAACCCTTGAAAGATGTGGAAATGCATTGTTAGGAGTTAAAAGAACCACATCTCATTTGCTGATATCTAAAATATTCCTAAATTTTTATATACTGTACTGTCTGTATTTGAACTTGGCCACACAGTGGTAATGAGTTTCACGGCAGTAGAACTGGCTTCACTGAAGTGGGCGCACCCAGTGCACGTCCCACAGATTTCTGGCGTAAACCATAATTCATAAAGGGCCAACACAACTCTTTTCTTTGCAGCTGGGTAACCATTTATGTTCGAGGTGAAGAAGTTAATACGGAAATTTTGTGAGCTAGGAAAGAGGACGAGTGCTATCATTCTAATTTATGACCTTTCATATAAGGCCAAGTGTAAAGGCAACTTCAATTGTTTTATATCTCAGGGCCGGCACAGAGCAGATGTATGAAATTTGGAGTGTTAGACATAAACCTTTATTACCAAATTATAAATAATTTCTCTCACTTATAACGTTCACCTTTCAAGTTCATCTTGATTAAAATACAAGGGCAACGTCACAACAGTTTTGCTGGATTTTACAGCTGAGAGGGGTTTTCTGGAGTTCACAGTGGAACATAAAGCATCCTGGCTTTCAAAAGGCTGTTCAGAGGAGCTCAGAGGCGGAGCTCGTCGCTTGTGAAATTCAAGTTACACCAGAATGATGGCCAGCGAAGTCCGACTATTTATTTAAACATCTCAAACATTACGTCTGAAACCAAGCACCCATGCTGTAGAATATGTCCTATCTTGAGGTAAAAATAAAAGGCACACTGACTTTCCTGAGAAATTTGTCTATCAGTCTATAAGCTTGTAGTACTTCTCAGGAGATATTACAGCACAAACGTTGAATGATACAGATGTCAGCCCTAGGCGCACAGTGCACACAGGAGGAAGGAGACAAATACTCACCCGCAGTGTTATTTAATTGTGGCGTTCACAAGTGGTGCAAAGGAGAAGTAGAGTGCTCTGTGCTCCCGAACAAGAAGAGGAATATCTAGTCTGAGGGACTGCCAAAGGTTTTCTCTAAGAATCTGCGCTAAGAATTTGAGCTAAGACCTGAAGTATAGCTAGGAGGCGGCCTGCTTGAAGAGCAGGAGTTTGAGCTCCAACTGATGAGACCAGAGTTAAGGCTCTCACAAGGTTTGAACTGGATCAGGAGAAAGAGTGGAGGTGACTGTGTTAATGCCGTGAGTACAGGAGACAAGGTATTAGCCCCTTTGGGGGTAGAGAGCTGGAATTGAGCCCCTGCATAGAAGTGGGGTGGTTGAAAGGGTGCACTGTAAAAAAGAGACAGAAAGAAGAGATACTCAACAACTATAGGGTATCTTTCTCATCCCATGATAAAAGGTAGATAATAGTGGTCCAAAACTAAGATGTGACAGGTTAGCTGTTTGTATTGTCCAGTCCGAAGGCACGGGAAAAATCCAAGCGCATGCCGGCGCTTCGCAGCAGTAATGCACTGCTGGACCAAGACCAGCCAGCGTTCTGCAAACCATAGCACTGAGTTAGGTATAAAAATCTGCTTTGGAGACTGTTGGCCAATCCAGTTCCATGTTTGTAACCATCATCATCGGCATCAACACAGTACAATTGCTCACCTGTGCACAAGGCTGTTGGGTGTTTTTAAAAATAAGATTGACATGATGCTTTTTCTTATGAACATGAAACATGAAAGGACGTAGCTTTTCAAAGTAATAGGACTATAGAAGTTTGGAACAAATAATGAATGGGCAAGAGTTCCCCTTAGTATTTTTTATGCTAGTATTTGCTTATTTTAAGAATAATTGGTTCAAGAGAATGAGAAGACAAGCTACAGATTGGAAGAAAATATTGCTATAGGCATATCTGATAAAAGACTGTTACCCAAAATATACAATGAACACTTAAAACTCAACAATAAAAAGCAAGCCATCTTAAAAAAATGGGCAAAAATCAGAAGAGACACCTCACCAAAGGAGATCTACAGAGAGCAAACAAGCATGGGAAAAATTCTCCGCAGCACATGTCATTAGGGAGATGCAAATTAAAACCGCAGTGGTAGTCCACTCATGCCTGTAAGAATTTCCAAACACGGGAATCACTCTCCTTCAGGGCTGGTGGGCACATAAAATGGCACAGCTCCTTTGGAAGACAGTTTGGCAGTTTCTTACAAAACTAAACATTCTCTCATCATATAATTCAGCGATTGCACTCCCTGATAGGTACCCAAAGAGTTGAAAACTTATGTCCACACCAAAACTTGCACACAGATGTTTATAGCAGATTATCCATAATTGCCAAGACTTGGATGTTGCCAGGATGTCCTTCAGAATAAATAAACTGTGTTGCATGCAGACAATGAACTATTATCCAGCATCAAAAAGAAATGAGTCAGCCCTGGCTGGTGTGTTTTAGTGGATTGAGTGCAGGCCTGCAGACCCAAAGGTCGCCAGTTCAATTCCCAGTCAGGGCACATGCCTGGATTGCAAGTTGGGGGCATGCAAGAGGCAACCAATTGATGTTTCTCTCACACATCAATGTTTCTCTCCCTCTCTTCCTCCTTTCCCCTCTCTTTAAAAATAAAATCTTCAGAAATTCTTAAAAAGAAAAAATGAAATGAGTTACGAAGCCATGCGAAGTCCTGGAGGAAACTTCAATGCATAGTGCTAAGTGAAAGAAGCTGATCTGAAGAGGCTCCACGCTGTAGGATTCCGACTGGAGGATACGCTGGAAAAGGCAAAACCGTGGAGGGAGTAAAAAGACCAGTGGTCCAGAGGGGTTAGTGGGAAGAAAGGGATGAATGGGCACAACACAGAGGATTTTTAGGGCAGTGAAAATACTCTGTATGATATTATAATAATAGATACATGTCATTGTATGTGTATCAAAACCCACAGAATGTATAACACCAAGAGTGAACCCTGATGTAAACCATGGCGTTTGGGTGACAAAGATGTATCAGTAGGTTCATCCATTATTAAAAGTTAAACTAAACTGTCTAAGCAAAACTAAATCTTGCCAGATTCTTTTAATGACATGATAGTTATTTTTATGACCTTAATAAATTAATGTTTATATTCATGGGTTTGAAGGTGAGTTCTTGGTTGATTAGTATTCAGAAAAATCTTGCCCATTCTTTGCGAAATTAAAGATGCTGAAATACCCCGTGAAATTTGGAAAGTTGCTTTGCGACTTGGTAAAAGCCAATTAAAGCTGCTGAGGGTTCTGGATAGACACATGCGGATAAACATGCTGGCTCATGAAGTACTTTGTCTGGCTGGGCCCTTACATGTCCATGCCCCTTGGAACGGGTTGCAGCCGCCTCTGCAGAGGAACCAGGCCCCTGAAACTCCTCATCACTCCAGCGCACCACACCGGTCTTAATGACTCCACCCGTCAGGGCTCCGTGGCAAAGGGGAAAAGGACGTGAATCAAAACATTCTTTAAAAAAAAAAATAATTGAAACAAGCAATGGGGAATATGGTACAATTTGATGTCTCTTGTGAAGAAGGTTTTTAGGAACAGGGATTTTATATCCTATTATATATGTTCTTTGCAGCTAATTATTTTATTTAAATAATACTTTAAATTTTTTGTTTGCATTATATTTTATACTACAAGAGCTTCAAATACAGCCTTTCAATAAATTCATCATGTTTGGTTTGCACCCAAAGTGAGCTTGAAGTCTCTCCTTTCCATCAAATCTCTCCGTCCTTCCTATCAATCAAAGCTTGAGTTCTTTCGCTAAGAGAGGCTTACAAGAGGGGAAACTCATTTTGTCTTACAAAAAATTTCTTCACTTTAGATTCCATAAAACTTAGGGTTAAGAATCTGTTTAAAGACATTATCACTGTTTATAGTGTTACAAATTATGTGGAATGAAAGTATATGTTTTAAATTGATGAGGCCATGTGTGTAGGAAGAAAAAGGAATCAAGTCTCAGTATGACCATTCTCTTAATTACCTCTTCCTTTCCATTAATAGCAAGAATATTGAGAATTCACGCAAAACTCCAAACCAGGTTCCCATAGCAGCACTTAATGTCTGCACGGCATTTCCAATTAGAGCTAGTTTGTAATGTGATGCAATTTATTCCATTATAATACAGTTACTTTAGTGATTGTAATTCCTTTTGTGCCAGTTAACGCTGCCACGGAAACGACACCTTGCTAAAAATGACTTCATCTTCACACACTTAATCAAAATCCGAAGGTGGACGCAAAGATTTCTTTATTTGCCTTAAATTATTCAGCGATATTTCCGGACAGTCCTGACTTGTGCAGTGAATTCCAGTTTCCTATGACTGCAAGCTATTTCTTACTTGTCTGCCTAAAAGAAATCCTGGCTAAAAGATCACTTCCTGCTTTCCTTTTCATGTTTTTTTTGAGGGGAAGGGGGGGTTGCTTTTTGTTCAAGCAGAGGGCACAGCACTTTCCACTTGGCCCACAGCCCCGCTGACTGTGCCTCCAAGCAAACTTGAAATCTGGGGTTTGCGCGCTCCGGCGCGCTGCGCTCTTTTGGTCCCGCGGGCCGCTGTAGCTCCGGAAGCAGTGATTGGCTGAGACTGAAAAGAGTCGCTTCCTCAGCGGTTTCGGTTTCGGTTTCAGTTTCATCCCATTGTCGGCGGAGGCCGGGCATGTGGGGTACCTAGAGTGGGGAATCTCGAGGTGAGCCCGGGAACGCACGGGCCATTGGTAGCCCCAGGGTTCCGTCGCCCCCAGCAAGGTGGGGAGCAGCAGCGGAGCTTGCGGGTGGCGGGTCCCCGCGGCAGCCGCGCAGGGCGCCTGGAATGGCATCCGTGGTGGTCGCCGCCGCGATCGCTGAGCCAGTCCCCGAGACCCCCACCCGGAGGGGCGCCTGGACCGCGCGGTTTGGAATGGTAGCCGCGGGGCCCCATGGATTTGGCTTCCGAGTGCGCTCCTGGTTGTCGAAGTTCCGCAGGGAACCCCGACATTAGTCCGGGGATTCGGCGGGAAAGCGGACTCCGAACAGTGCCAGGCTTCGCCGGGGTGACAGGGCTGCAGGGCATTGCCTGTCAGCCTGTAGCCATCGGGGTGCTTGCACCTGACCATCAGGGAGTAAGTCTTGGACCAGCCCACCTTAGCAGGTTGGGGATTCCCACCCACAATTGTATGGCGTTGAGGTCGATCTGCAGGGCATTTGTGTGTAGGGCTGCGCGCGCGTCCCTAGAAGGTTTGGGTTTTTTTGGTTTTAGTTTTTTTGTTGCTGTTCAGGGTGTTGGGGATGAGGGCGATGCAGATAAGGATGATCGTGATTTAATGTGCCCTGCTTAGTAATAATACCAGGATATTGCAGAAACATTGAAAATCTTAGTGAAGAAAAAATTCACAGAACCCTTCCACTTACGATTTCTTTCCATATTCTCCTCTTGCCTGTGCTAATTTCTCTTTGAGCTAACATTACCTGTTTCATCGCTTCACAGGTATTTAGCATTCCAATTCATTAAGAAATTCTTCCTAAATATTCTCTCTAATTTTGTATTTTCTTTTGATTGGGTGCCTAGTTAGTGTGTAGGTCAAATAAATTCCTCAGCCATCCTGACTATGGGGCCTTTAGGGTATTTGTGAATTCTTGCTTCATTGTAGCATCCCACATTATACGCTCATAAGCTTTTTTTTAAAGGCGTGTCTTAGATTATTTACTTGAACTAGGGTCTGAGAAATGAAATGATTAGAATAGGTGCTGTGTCCAGTACGGTCTTTTTAGCTCTGTATGCACATTGCCAAATTGTTTAACAAAACAGCCTTGGTAATTTACATCATTCATGTAGGACTGTGCCCATTTCACCAAAAGTGTGACAGCTCATAATACATTTCTCACATTACCAACCAATGAAGCTGAGCTTCCCTTTGGAATTTTTTTTTTTTTTTTTTTAAGTGTTGTCCGGCAATTCCACTTGTCTGAATTTTGTGAAGGAATCTTGCGAGATTATGTTAGTGTGTGTATCCGGAGTGACTGCATAGGCTGACCGACTTTTGCGTTGCTTAAGTAATCTTCTAGCATAACTGCCTTATTTTGCAGATGAGGAACCTGAGGCCTTGAGAGGAGAAGTGAGTTTATCCAAGGCACACAGCTAATTACGTTGCAGAGCTGGAATTAGAACTCAGGTGTCCTGCCTCCCAAGTGAGTACTCTTGATGCGGCATTGGGTGGTCTCACTCAAGTGCCGTGCTCGATGTTAGAATCGAAAAAGATGTTTCCATCATTTGAACTAATCTGTCCTTCTGCATTTGCACCAAGTCACGGAGATGGGATCATCTGAAGGATCTGTGACACTGAGAACTGGGAAGGTGGCCTTTTTCATGGCCGTTGTTTTCAGATTCTTGAAATGTTGGGGTAAAATAGTAAGTTATAATTTATACTCCTGTCTGGTTAGAACTTGGCTGTTCTTCTGTATTATACCTTGAAGTTTTGTTTTGTTTAGTTTTTAAGCTTGTTGCTTTAAGACTGGAGGACAATTTTTTTTTGTTGGTTTTTTTTTGTTGTTGGTTTATTTGTTTTTTTTGATTTAGGGCTCACTGCAGTTTCTCGCCCACAATTGACATTTTGGGCCAGATCACCTTTTGTTACAAGGGCTGCGTTTGTAGGGGATGAGTAGTGTTCTTGGTAGCAGTCGCACCACGCCCTCATTCAGGACAATCCAAAAGGTCTCCAGACATTTCCAAATGTCCTTGAGGAAGGGTGGGGTAGGGGGCAAAATGTGTCCTGGTCAAGAACCACTTGCTTATAGGGGTTGTTCGGGCCACTTCATGTGAATTCCAGTGCCCCTTGCCTAGACAGCCTGATTATGGGAAGGCTTCAAGAGTCTGCATTTTAGCAAGCAGTGCTGTTGATTGGATGCAGCCGACTCTTCTACAACACAGAAACATTTCTCTTTTATGCATCTTTTATTTGGTGGTCAGTCATAGAGATGTTACTATGTTGTAGCTGCTTCAGTGCCTGGGTGGTACTGTATTAGTCATTATACCCATAGTTGGGCTGGGGGAAGGACAGAGATTTCTCTTGGCACTACCCCTCCGTGCCACCTCACAGGCCTGGGTGGCATGCTTAGGTACCAGAGATATCAAATGAGTGAGACGTTTGGGCTGTTCCCGAGATGAGAACGAGAACCACCTGAGGGAGACTGGCCAGCTGAATGGCATGTAGATATTTTGAGAGCTGTCCTTAGTGTCCAATGCCCACTCAGACACTGATGTGTTCTCTGATGTCCGTTTGCTTGGGTTGTAATGTTACGTTTCCTAACAGTTTTTTTTTTTCAATTTTTTTCGCCCTAAAGTGTAAATTCTCTGCAGTAGAGAATTCTCTACAGTAGAGTAGGTGGAAGTTTACAGGTAAACACGGCCAAGAGACTAGAATTGGCGTGTTTCGTGCTTAGTGGTATAACTCAAACTCACATCAGCTAGGGTTTCTTCCTGTCTGGCCATTGTAATTCTTTGCAGGCTGATGTCCAGTGATGGAGGCATTTTGCCCGAAGCTGCGTCTCTCCCACTAGGTCTCCCACTGTCTCTGGCCATCTCCAGGTTTAGCAGGAGGGCTCTGGGTGCAGCCTGAGCTTGGCTTATCGCCTCACCAGGTGACGCGGAGTGGCTCCTGACTAATGCCTGGCACATGGTGGGATGCCGAAAATTTGATTCTCCACCCCCTCCCCCCCATGCTTTTTCCTGGAGAAAATCTGCAGGGCACTTTGCAGATGTTCTCACACTAGACCTCTCAGAAGCTTCCAACAGAAGATACACTGCCTTTGACTTAATAGCCATGTGTGAAGATGGGTCATTTAGAACAAGCCTGGCCTGGAGTCCGGGAGGGAGCAGAGGCACAGAGGGTGACTGTGGCTTTAATTTTGAAGGGAGGGGTTTCGTCAAGGTGACCCTGCAGAAAGGAGGCCTTTGTCCTCTCACGTGTCTGGTTCCAGAGGCTTTTCTCTCCCTTCAGGAAGGGTCAGAACGGTTCCTTCTGCCTTATCCAATTTAAAAGATGAAAACTTAAAATTACGTGAGCCAAGTGATGGGAAAAATTGTGATGTCGAGACCAATTTAGTTACACGAAATGGATGTACGGGCAGGTCATTAAGTAACAGGGAGTGCCCGGGAAGCCTAATGAAGACGAATGTAAGAGCTGTGGTCTCCTAAAGTGATGGATAAAATGTGTTTGAAGCAACATCCTCTTTCCAAATAACTGTTAAGATATTTTTTTTTTTCAAGAGATTTAGCAGAATATAGATGCTCTGGAGAATAAAAGAGAAGTGTGCTGTTAGTCTCCTTTCATGTGGCTCACACTCTTTTGAGGGAGAAAAGACTCGTATAAAAAAAATTAAACAATGTAAGGTGGTAAGCAGTGACAGGTTACATCAAATACATCCAGATGTGAAGCTCAGTGGTGCCAGAGCAAAGTGAGGTGACGTGTGCCCACTCTGTCTCCGGTGGACAGTGGTGCCCATGCACGCCTCTGCTTCACACCCTCCGGTGTCCCCTGTCTCCTGCCACCAACACTGCTTCCCTGCTGCCGGTGCATAGGAGTCTCCCAGGCTCATGCGAACAGGTGCCGGATCCTACCCAGAATCTCCAGGTGGCCCAGGTGGCTCACATTTGGGAAATGGCCCGAGAGGCCCAAGCCCAGGCCCCTGTAGCCTGACCTGCCGTGCTACCCAGGAACATGTCCGTGCTGCCTTTGCTACGCTCGCTCGCTCTCCTTTCCACTAGTGGGCCCTTAACTTCACACTCAGCTCAGGTGTCACTTCCAGAAGTCCTCCTCCATCTGCCAGGCCTGTGCTGACTGCGTCTTCTCTGTGTGCTGTCCTCTGCGTAGTTCTACCCAAGTACATACAGCTTAAAAAAAATTCTCTCTTTACATGTTTGTTTATTTTGTCGTGTTACCTGTTTGGGAGTGCAATCCCGGAGGGCCCAAGGCCATATCTTGTTGGTGTTACATCTCCACCCAGCCTGTGCCTGACACTTAGGTGTGGAAGAAAGTTTAAGGTGTTGAATGCCTTCAGAAGGAACCCGCTGTTAGTGGGAGTGAGGACGCTGTTAGTGGGAGTGAGGACGAGGTTTAATGGCAGAGGTGTGATCTTTGATGAGCTTAGAAGAAGAATGGTATGTGCCTTTTAGAAAGGTGAGGGAAGATAATAAGAATTTGAAAATAACTAACACCATCAGTTACACAACTAACAGTTTAGGTTTGTATTTTTTCTGTCATTAACTGGAGAAGATAGTTAATAATATCCTTGTGAACTAGATTCTCACATCGTGATGCATCTTAGTGGTTTTTGAACACAAAATAAACAGCTGGTTTGATCTCAGTCTTGTATATGAAGAAACTGGCATAGTGGGATTTAGCATCTGATAGGAAATGAGCCTAAGAATCCTTTCGGTATTTACTTTGTATTTGTTTATTTATTTTCCCCTGTGCTCAGAACAGCGTAAATAACATTGTTGTGTGGTCTGGGTCCTGAATGAATAGTGGTTGTCCAGAACAGTGGTGATAATTTCAGTTATCTCTTGAGACTGTGTAGCAAAAAAATTAAGTGGCAACTCAGTGGGAAAGTTGAATTAAAATCTGTTGAGCAAAATAATCAGTTGGATCCCATTAAAATTTTTTCCAGCCTCAGGGAGATGGAGTGGATGAAGGTGGTCCCAATAACAGCCACACATTCAAGGGTAGTTTTCGAAACTTACATTTTCTGTTCTTTAACTTAGTATCCTGACTTTTCTTGCTATTTCCAAAGCCTTTGTGCTCTCAGTTTTTGCTTAACTGCAGTTATGTTACATTTGTTTGCCAGAATATTTTGAGCGATAACTCTTACATAACAAGATGAGTTTTAAAAGGAGTGATGGGCAATTCTGTATGTCTGATGTGACTGGTTGGGTGCATCATGCTCTTTTTGTGTTTCAGACTGCTATTATGCTTACATTTTAAAACTATTATTCTTTATGACGTAGAGTATAGATCTGCTGTAATCATAATGGAATGAAAATCTTTGGCTGCATTAGCAACTTTCAGGGGACTGCATGAGGCAGTGATTTTGGCCACCACTTACTGGCTGTTTGACCTTAGGCATGCGTGCGGTTCCGCCCTTTCTGTGTCCGCTTGGTCTGTACAGCGAGGATAAGAACAGCACCCGCTTCACCGGGTGGGGTGAGGTTTAAGTGGAGTAGCGCACGTTAAGTGCTTAGGTAAGTGCTGGCATGGAGGACGTTCAAATAGTAACTCAGTTATGATTATAATTACTTCCAGAGATACTATTTTGGCATCAGAAGTTTGTAAGTATGTCTACATTATACAGCAGACTTCAAAGTAGGGCTAATTTGAGCTTGACTGCCACTTCCATTGCTTTTGGGGGCAAATTATTTCATCTTTCTGTGTGCCTTTATTTCCATTACCACAACGCGCGCACGAAGCGCTTCTTCCCAGGGTTCTTGTAAAGATTAAACTTGGTAGTATCCGTCAGGACCTTAGCAGAGCGCTCAGCGCACATAAAGTAAGCATTTCCTAAATGGGAGGGTGGACGTGGCGGCGGTGGGCGTCCTGGCGTGCGTGTGAGGCAGCGGCGGCGGCAAGTGGTGATGAGCAGCTCCGTGAACGCAGGGCTCCTCTGCGGTGAGGCTGGGTCAGGGCTGGCGTGAGGGTCCGTGGGAAGCGCTTAGTTAGCTTCGCGTCCGGCCCCGGCAGGTCCTGCAGACGGTCGTGGGGTCATGTTGGGTCTTCACATACGCCGCTTGGACACTGGCTCTTCTGTAAGAGCTTCAGGCCTTTTAGTGGAGGAGCTAACTTTTGTCCTTGCTTTCACTGCTCCCTTTCAGGTTTCTGATCAGGATTGCCAAAATGAGTCTGCGGAAGCAAACCCCCAGTGACTTCTTAAAGCAAATCATCGGACGGCCTGTTGTGGTGAAATTGAATTCTGGAGTAGATTATCGAGGTAATATTTTTCTGCTTCATTCTCACTGGTGTAATTAAGTAAGTAAATATGACTTGCTGATTTTTATTAATCTCTTAAACGTGCCCAGTGGACCAAAGAAAACATTGGTTGTCAACAGTTTCTGTGCCCGCTTCTTGTTCTGCCTCTGAGACAGTTGTTTTCGGAGACACCACTCCGACTCCACCGTGTGCTTGGACTTCTGGGGTGTTTGCGTGACTGCCGTCTCCTGCCTCTGCTTCGAGATCGGGCGTGCCTGCCTCCTCTGGGGCCCTGGGACCAGCCAGGGGTGCCCAGTCCCCGCAGGCAGGAAGGGCCAGCTGGGTGCTGAGGAGCTCTGGGCACAGCCTCACTTGCTCCTGCAGGAGGGTTTGGGGCTGGCGGCAGCGACTCGGGCCGTGTCGTGTCCCAGCACGAGCTTCCCGCTCACGGATCATGCAGGTTACCTGGAGTCACCTGTCTGTGCTTCTACAGGACGCTCTTTTCAAGGCAGTGACACTACCGAAATCAACTTTGCGGGAGAAACGGATCCAAATTTCATTTTTAGAAGTCACTAAATTCCTGATCTTCCAACGTTTAGATAGGTTAAATTCCCTGGAGTGTTTTTCAGGTACAGAAACCTAATTCATTAGCAGAGGCTTATGGCCTTTTTCTTAGTCTCTTCTTTGAATAATTCTTGGTCTGTTTTCTGAATGATGATAATAATCTCTTGAGCTTTTTTCTCTTTCCACGCATGCAGACTCAGTTTTCCTGAGAGCTTACTGTGGGTCCAGTGTGTGCTGATCACTTTGGTTTTCATTTTCTGTTCACAGAAGTCCTTTGAGATCTGTTGGTTATGCCCACCGAGTCAGCAGGAATTGGGATGCCAACTCAAGTTCGGCTCAGACCCCTTGTTAAGAAATCACTCTGCTGTTCATGTAGTGTTTTGGTTTCTTAGTGTTAATAAGATATCTCCAGTTTAATTTGACTTAATAATGAAACTAATGGATTTATACTGATTAGTGAGATATCATGAAGTCCCTCTGTACTGCTTCTCACCCTTGAACTTTCGATGAGCCTAAGCGGGTGTGTAGTGCACTTCTGGAGATCTGAGCACACTCGGCAGTCGATTAGGGTAGAGATACTGTGTGTGGTGTCTTCTTAGTGCCCACTTCATTGAGGGGATCAGCAAACAGCCTGACCTTCTTGTCTCTGCTATATAGTGAAAAATTTTCTGTTTTTAAAGGTAATATATGTTGTGGGTTTTTTTCTTCCCTTTCTTTTTTAAAGAAATTTCAAAGCAAATAATGGAGAAAAGTAGACTTTAGAAGAAAGCAAAGTCTCCCCAAATTCTGCTGTCCAGAAACAATGCACCTTCCCGATTTGGACCTGTCTCCATGTCAGCGTGGCTTCACATGCGTGGGGTCAGCCGCGCCTGCGCCCTGGTGTTTTTACAGGAAAACGTGCCTTCTGCCCTCGGACTATGCCATGTGGAGCAACCATGTGGGCGTGCCTTGTGTGGCGGTGCCACAGTTCTGCCTTGGTTTTTTTTTTTTTTTTTTTTTAACTTTCTTTTTATTTTTAGAGAGAGGGGAAGGGAAGGAGAAAGGGAGGGAGAGATACATCAACGTGTGGTTGTCTCTTATGCATCCCCAACTGGGGACCTGGCCCACAACCCAGGCATGTGCCCTGACTGGGAATCAAACCGTTGACCCTTTGGTTCACAGGTCAGCACTCAGTCCACTGAGCCACACCAGCCAGGGCTCTGCATTGGTTTTTAACCAGCCTCCTGTGAACGGACAGTCCGCTGTTTAGCATTGGGTGCTGTTGGAAACAGCTCTGCTCCTCTGCCGTGTGTCTTGAGCACTTGTTAAGCATCTCCTTAGAACGGCTCCCGGGGCCCGGTGTCTGAGTCACAGCCGGTCAGACAGACGGCCCCGGGACAGCGTGCGTTCTCTCGGTTCGCGCCAACCCTTGTGGCAGCCTTGTTCTCCACTTTTCCATCCTAACTGGCGACAAGTAATATTTCATTTCCGTTTCTTTGTTTACTGGTGAGGCTAACCAGCCTTTCCCATGGGTAGCAACCATAAATTTTTTCCTTTCACGAATGTGCCTGTTCATGGCTTCTGTGCTGTTAGAGCAAAACGTTGTGCGCCGTTGAGAGCGCGACTACAAAGAAGGCTCTCATCTCCTGGTCAAATAAAAATCCAACAGACAAACAAACACCCAGCTCTCTGAAACAGTTTTTCGTTAGGTTTGACAAAAACTTGGTATTTTCTGTGAGTCATCATAGTTTTATCTGTTAGAGAAAGGAAGGGATTACAGTTATAACCTTCCGAAACCTTTTTCTTAAAAAGAAACAAATTTTTGCTCTGAGAATAGATGTTTTTATTAGAAGTGGACATTTTATTTTGAAATGTTTCTGATGCATTTTCAAACAGATTTGCATATTATATCTCAAGTTTCTTGCTTTTATGGTTGTTTAATCATAAAATTAATACATCAGGAAATAATCTGTAAAGTTGAATCTTAAGTATTCTTTCGACAGGAAGTAATTGTTAATGCTCACAGTCCCTTCCGATTCTTTGAAAGTTTACAGGCTTTGGCAGAATTCTGTTAGGTTAATGTCTTGTGCTCTCATTACACACAATTTTGAAAAGAAAGTTTTGTTTAGAGGATAATGGGGCCAGAAGCAAAGAGTGAGGAGCATATTAATGAAGTTGAGGCTTAATGAAGCTATCGACTTGGTTAATTGAATCAAATTTGTAGTATTTGCTTTCACATACAATTTTTTTCCTAGAAAAGTTCACTTTAAGTTAGAGAAGTGAGAGGCTTTTATGTATTTTTTTTTCATCTTTTGAAAAAAATCACCTGGTCAGATTTTACAAACTTAAACTGTCTTGGCACAACGAAAAAGGTTCACCCAATTTCCTTGAAAGCTCCCTACAATGATTTAGCCGTTTTTCCGTATTAGCCTGGATTTCAAATTATTATAACTGTAGCGAAACAGAAAGGGACGTGTTAGGGTGCGGCATGCTGCCTTGCATTCCCAAGCTGCTCTCCGCTGCGCGTCGCAGCTTGAAGATGCTCTTTCAGGAGCACCTGCTGCCTCCTCTTCTGTTCTTTTAACAGATTGTGGGGACTTCCTCTTCACCCTGGAGGACATTCGTTTGCTGCAGTGGATGCTGTGAACGAACGAAATAAATCTGCCAGACCCGTGTTTCACTCCGTGGCTACACTAAGGAATGCCGCTGGAAGTGAGGAGTCTTGGCTCACGGTCGCTCGCTCCCGCATAGCGGCCCACTCCCTTTTTCAGTTTTCAGAGAAGGTTTTCTGTTGTTCTACTTTTGCGAAGGCGTCTAAAGTTGCTGTTCCACACGTACCATGAAAAGGTGACAGTTGGTTGTTTTTCCTGCTTTCACACTGTATGCTTCTTAGCCTCTGTTCAGATGGGCATGAAGTAAAGACTTTTTTTTTTTCGTACTTGCGTCTACTGCATTTTGGCTACACTGCGAATTTTTATATTAAGCATGTGAAAGCTAATAAATAGAGAGATTATCAACTCTAAGGTATGCCCTGCAGTTTTCAGCTCTCACTGGCTTTGTGTGTTTTCTCTCTGACCGAATCTGTCTCCAGGGGTCCTGGCTTGCCTGGACGGCTACATGAACATAGCCTTGGAGCAGACGGAGGAATACGTAAACGGGCAGCTGAAGAATAAGTACGGGGATGCGTTTATCCGAGGAAACAATGGTAATGTTCCTTCCCTCTGTAACTGTACAACATCCGAAATAAGCCTTTGTGTTTATCATCGGAATCACCAGCGGGTTTTCTAGATGACATAAAAGTTCGGTTTCAGTTTTGCTTTGTTACTTTTAGATTCTTGTATCTCAGAGCTTCGGTGTGGCCATTTTTTAAGTAGCTTTGTGGAATTTTGGCACTGGAAACTCCCCCTTCCTTTGCCGAGGAGGAGCCGAGGGGCCCTGGTATACCGACCCAGAAGCCTGTTCTGTTGAGTACGGTGGATTGTGTTCCCGAGACACTGCCTCCCTCCCTGGGAGCTGGAGCTGGAGCTCGGTGGGCATCGTTGGGCAGTTATCTTGTGCCGTTTGTGCTCCGTCTGTTAGTCATTCAAATGCTCTTTGTGAGAGTCTCTCCTTTAGTGCGACAGAAACAACCAGATCGGAAACACGGTTCTAAACTTAGTCAGCTTTTTTAGCAGCTAATACATTGCTGTGGTTCTTAAGTTTATTTTTAAGTGCCTTGTTTAAAAACACATTATATCTAAAGTCATATTTGAAGTTTTCAGGGGGAAGGGGACGACATCAAAACTGTGGGAAGTATCCCCTGGCCCTTCCCACTTTTTGGTCCCGTTCCCCGAATGGGGTCTGGGACTCTCGAGTTGGGATTTTTTTTATTGATAGGCATTCTCTCGTTACGGATAACTTCGTCAGCCCCCTTAGAAGTCCGACCCCTTCACTGCGAACTGAGCACCCGGCTCACTGTAGGTGTCCCTTCCGCCTGGTATTCTTGCCACACCACATGTCTTTCGTTTGCTTTTCCATTCTTCCAGCACGTGAAACTTCCCCTCCCGTTTTCCACATTGTTCTTTCTTCTTACACTTACTGAGAAATGTGCAATTTTCCTCCATCTCAAGACGACTGAGAGCCAGTCAGGTGCAGGTTCCGTGAGTAGCAATAGGGTGGATCCTGCCACGAGAACCTGACCTCTAGAGCGTGTCCAGTTTCCCAGGGCTGTTGCTACTGTCGTTCAGATGCTTCCCTTCATCTGGCTTTTTCCACAGCCTAGTGATCAGTGGTAATTATTTTTGGACTCCCAGAGTCACCTTCTTGACTCCTGGAAGAGGATCTTGGCCTACTTGATTAATCTGTGCTCTGTTCTGCGCACCGTTCTTTGATCGAGACATCTCCGAATGTTCACTTTGAACGGATCTCGGAATCTGAGTCAGCCTTGAGGGTGGATGGGGAGGCACGCCCCCGGGGCAGGGCGACCAGAGCGACCAGCCACCACACCCCGTGCCGCGTCTCCGGAACTGTTCAGTCTGGGAGTCACCAGGGCACTGGCAAAGCAAAACTCTGGCCGACACCGAAGGCTGATATTTTACCAGGGAACTCAGAATAAGGACTTGGGTTTTTTTGTGTGTTTTGTGTTTAATAACAAACGCTTCAGCCCTTGTTTATCCTGTTGCAATTAAAAAATTTAGAGTTTCTGTTGGGGAGATGGATGAAATATGGTCTTTATTTGTAATCTGAAGTCTATCCTGGTAAGATTGATTGACTTACTTTACTTTATAATTACCCATAATTATAAAACATCCTTGGGTTCTGGTGACTTTCACAGGTATTGTGTTCCATCCTCCTGGTCACAGCGGTCAGTCTGACGTGCGGCTAAGACGACCGCGGTCCTGGGAGACACTGAACCCAGGTCTGCGTTCACAGAACTGGTCTTACCAGCAGTGCCAGTGTTTCCCATGCAGTGTGAAAAGTCCCTCTAAGTTGGCAGAGGCATCAGGCCAAATCTGTTTGTTTTTAAAACTTGCTGTTATGCGACTTGAGGACAGTTTTTCAGTTTCTTTCTGCTTCCTTTGCAGTGTTGTACATAAGCACACAGAAGAGAAGGATGTGACGGCGTCGGGAGTGCAGTTCTTTTCACCCGTGGATATTTTTTTTTATGAGGTCTTTTCCTTTTTTAATATAATTTGTCATAGTTCATAAAAGTTGGTGGTTTTTCACTGACATGTGAGTTAAGTAAATGAATAAAATGGATTTAATTGTAAAGAATTCTTTCATATTTAAGTTTCAGTCATTTCCTGTTACCTCTATGTCAGCGTGCAGAATGTAAAAGAATAAAAAAAGGAAAATCTTTTGTTTCTCCCTACATGACTTTTTTTTTAAAAAGATTTTATTTATTTGTAGACAGAGGGGATGGGTGGGAAAAAGAGAGAGAGACATTGATGTGAGAGAGACACATCGATCGGTTGGTTGCTGCTTATATGCGTCCCATCGAGGGACTGAACTCACAGCCCAGGCGTGTGCCCTGACAGGGATCGAACTGGGGACCTTCTGCTTTGCTGGACGACACCCAGCCAGCTGGGCCACCCCAGGGAGGGCCCTGCGTGACTTTTAACTTAAGTTCCCAGCAATGTCATTTGGTTAGACATTGCTGCACTTCCTCAGCTGACTACAGAGAGGCACACGATGATGCTTCAGGCATCATGGAGGTAGGTGTCCTCCTCTACTCTCTCCTCTCGTTTCCCCATCCAAGTCCTTGAGTGAAAAAGGGCTACTCGCGCACCCAGTTTCAGTCCGAGGTTCAGAAGGGCCCACGAGGCCAGGAGTCCAGCTTCTGACGCAGTCACCTGGGTGGACAATAGAATCCGGGGTGTCACAGTGGCACTCCCACGGAAGGAGTAGGCATACGGATTGATTTGGGGGAGCACTTTGAAAGGTTCCCAATACTCCAGGTAAGCGCAAGTGTTCCATTTCAGCGGTGCCCGTCCGCTGTCATCTTGCAGCTCCTCGAGGGCGGCGAGCCCCGTTGGATTTCCTCCCCGCTTTCGGGAGCGTGAGCCCCATGTCACTCTCTTATTCTGGGAGCACAGCCGGGCGGAGCCGTCCCTGCACGTCTGTCTGGCAGTCCTGTAGGTTAAGGCAAAGCTTAGAGTTCGTGAACTCACTCAGGTGTCAGTTGCTAACCTGATTGGAGAAGAATTTCTCCTTGCTTTTGCTTAGGGAGGGACACTCGGGACTCGGGGACCCTTCCTCCCGGAGGGCAGCTGCGTGTGAGCGTGACGCGGCCCCAGAGCAGAGCGCAGGGCATTCACAGTGCTTGGCACCCGGCGGGCCTTCTGCGTCATGGGCCCCCTGCTGCGAGGGTTTTCACAGTGTGTTAATGAGATTTCCACAGCCCTGCTTTATTCCATGAGCAGTTTATGCCGTCTCCAGGGACAACAAATATATCTGGGCACTGTGGTTGAGTGAACACCAGACAATTGTGTGAACGCCGTACTGGCCTTCCTCCTCCCGCCCTCCCCGATCTAAACAATTGCCTGGTTGGAGGCTGTGGGGGCAGGATTAGGAAGGGGTGGTGCTGGTTCTGGAGAGGTATGTGTGGCGTGCTCTTGTTTTGCTTAAAAGATCACAGAGCGTAAGTGGAAACACTTATTTTTTAATTAATAACTTGGGAAAGGTGAACAGAATCATTTTGCAGGGTTTGACTGTGTGTGCACCAAAACACTGCTATGCTTCAACAATTTGTCATTTCTCGACAGGGGCTTGAAAAGGGTCCAGTCTGTAAGTACAAATCACCAATTTGCTCTGTTATAAATGACTTCTTTTGGGGAGAAAATGGATGTCCCCCCGAGTGCAGCGTACGTGTTCTCATTTGTTTTCTAGAGTCGGGCTGCCGGGTTGCCATGTCCCTTCCTTCACTTGCACCAGCTGCTTATCAAAGCCACTCCGTCCCTATTCTCCACCGATCTGTGGCATCCTATTTGTGCCACCTTGTTCCCTGACCTTTTTGGCATATGTTTTTATATTTCCCTTGTCACCGCTCTTTAAATAGCTCTGCGGTGGGCAGTGCTTTCAACCATGGCACTACTTCCACCCAAGATCGACTTTGGGAAATGCTGTCGTTTGCGTGGTGATGAGGAACGTCCGTGGTAGGCACCGCACCCAGCGCAGGTTGTCGCCACGTGGTAGAACTGTGACACAAAATAGTGTACATGCCCAATTGACTTTTTTCTTAACTGTAGTCTCCTAGAGGTCAGTGAATGATTTCCAGTTGCACTATAGCAAAGACATCTGTTCTAAGTTGAAGAATTTTTCACTTGAGTAAATATGGATTCCCTGTCTCTCTGCCCCGAAACCCTGGCTGCTACGAGCTCTCTCTTGGGCTGTGACAAAACAAAATGTTTAGTGAGAGACGGAAGTTGTGCTTGATTCTTTAGACTATTTGACTTCGTGTTCTGTTTTGGTCTTCTCAGCTATTCCTTGGCTAATCTTCCAACAAGTTGAATTGATTCTGACTTCAAAACTGTTTATCCCAAAACAGAGCTGTTGACAAGTACAAATACAGATGGCAGACATGTGGTATGATTTTCCTGTTCTCATCTCAGCAACCAGTAAGGGAATGGTACTGAGAGATGGTTTACATCTTACGCTTTTTAATTCAGCGCAATGCGAGTGCTTAATTATGGACAAACAGTAACAGTGCTTGAGGGATTTCCTTAGGTTCTAAAATCTCAGCATTAGTTTGCTGTATATGGTTCCCCGTCTTGGAAGCTATAATCAATGAGAATAGCAACAGCCTCTGGTGGGGTAGAATTGTCTGGTAATCCCACTGACTCGCAAGGGACCCCAGTACAGCACTCCAGGCAGGAGGGCCAGCCTGCCCCCTTAGTGCGGACTGACACTGACCTCTGTCCTCAGAGCCACGATCCTCAGTACTGGCTAGCTCTTCTATTCAGAGGCAAGTTCCAGCCCATTCTCTGGCCAAGGCTATTCTTTACAGCCAAACTGCATTAACGTTCCCTTCACAGAAAGAAATTGTTGGTGAAAGGAAGTCACAGTTCGTTGTCCCCAGTGACCTGTTTCTGCAGGCCCTGTTTGCGGCAGCCCGGCTCTGACCACCTGGACCAAGGTCCACCCGATGGTTGTCGAGCGGGACTCCACTCTGGGGGTCGCAGAGTCAGCCCTGACCTCTCCTGGGTCTAAGGAGCCAGCAAGTACTGTGTCTGGCTGTGTGCAGTGCACACCCGTGTACAATGCACACCCATGTTTTTGCCCAAACTTTGAGGGAAAAAAATCGTTTCAATTCAATTACTTATTTATATTTAGGTACTTGTTTTTTTGTATTAGAAAGAGTATTGTTTTGCATACGAATATTGTTACTGCTTTCTAGAATTACACTTTTAATGCATAAGCATAAGTAAAATAATTAAAAACATTTATATAGCTACAGAATTGGTACTACCCATGTATCGTGCACATCCTTATTTTTCCCTAAAATATTTGGGCAAAAAGTCCTCGTACATAGCAAAACCTTGGTCCTTTTATTCCAGCAGCTGCCACCTGTCATCCCAGTGCACAGAGGCGCAGCACCGAGGTACTGCGCTCCCAAATGGCCAGCTCCAACTCGCCAGTTGGGGTCCAGTTTGCCAGAGTGGGGGCAAGATGGCAGAAGTGGACAGGCAAGAGTGGCACGTGCCCAGTGACAGGACAGTGGACGTGACACGAACCAACATCTGCCCTGTGCCTCTCTGAGCCAGCTTCCCTTGTCTGGGAGGTGGAGGAGGTGCCCACGTAGTGGGGATCTGAGAAAGTGGTCACAGAAGTCAGTTCAGCATTTATGGCATGGCGGCCATAGGCAGGGCGCTGGGCCAGACCTCGTGCAATGCTGAAGTGAATGTGAGCTGCCTCCTCCTCTCCGTACAGAGTGTGGAAATCTGGGTGTTCTGGGAGAAAGTGGTGCTCCATGCTTTTTCTTCTAATTGGACCAAAATTTTGAGAATTCTTTTTAAAATCTGAGCACTTTAGATGGGTTTGATAATCTCAACCATATGTCCATGCCTTGGAAGTCCAGATAACCTCAGGACTAGATAATGTTGGAATATGATTATCCCCATCTGTTTATCTTGTTTCCCCACAGGCCCGTGCGGCTCTGCCTCCTGTCTTCGTACTTGTTTTTCCCAGCTAGCACAAGCCAGATTTTCTGTTTTCATTCATCTGTCTTATGGAAACATTTTCTTTTCTTAGTGATAGTTTGGAAGTAGCCTCAGCTAGAAGGTGGACATGCTGTCCAGAAAGTATCCAGCCATGCCAAATGTAAAATAGAGACATTTATTGAAGAAGATACAATATACGAGAAACAGTGTACACAGGACAATGACACCTCAGTCCCCTTCAAAGTAGGCACCTTGGGACCTCACACACTTCTCCCAATCACCATCACCTGCCCTGTCTTATTTTCCTGAATCTCATCAATGGTCTGAAATCTCTTCCCTTTCAGAAGTGATTTTAGTTTGGTGAGTCACGGCACCAAATCTGGGCTGAATCACCTGGGTGACTTGATGTTTCACCAAAAAACTCTGATGAGACGTGATGCATAAGCAAGTGCATTGTTGCGATGAAGCTGCCAATCACCAGTTGCCCAGAGCTGCAGCCTTTTAAATCCTGTGAACAGCTTCTGCAGAGGGAATGTTCAAGCTTAACACAAAATGGGGTGCAGATTCATTGCTGTATTTGCTCAGTCATTTGAATGTGACAGCCACACAGTACACATGCTCACTCAATGGTGTCTACCACCCCCACTGACTAGTACAGTGAAGTCATCATTGTTCACACATGTGCACTCCAGTTCACTCTCCTTGGCTGCCAGGTTATACCGATGTCATGCAAACTGTTCTCATTATATTAACAATGGCTGGACTTTTTCCAGACTGACCTCATATACTAAGATCTTCATGAAAGTATAAAACACTTGAGCAGTTGGGATAGACTAGTTTTTGAGGTCTTGTTTACAAAATGTTCAAATCCATATGGACGCCATTTATTCCAAGGTTTATAATGGAATGGATGCTGGTAGGTTTGGCAAAATACTGTAACAATAATGTGGATTAAAGGAGAGCCCGTCTGCGAGAAGTTTACATAAAATCATTTTAGAGAAATTTCTTTTACCATCATGTGCACACAATATTCCAAATCACCGGTCAGTGTTCATATCAAATGGGACTTCTGCTGAAATTGCAATAATGCACAGAAAAAGAGGTGAGTTGTTTAGGAGGTTGTTTGGGTTCATCTGACACAGACACATCCAGACCACGTGACATTTCATTAGTGCAGCATCTAGACCACAGAACTAGAGGAATGGAGAGCCCCAACCTCATGGTGGCCGCCATCTTTGCCGTTCTGGCGGGCAATCCTGGGCAGTGTTCTTGTGCCGGGCACTGTCTAACGCACTTGCCTGTACCACCTCATTCTGTCCTCAGAACCAGCCAGTCATGGTCTCTCTCACCCTCTCTTAACACATTGAACAAAATTTCTTAATATTGTGGGCAAAAAATAAAATAGTTTTTGGTATGATTGCAGGAGGCATAACAGTCTTGGAGAAGAGAAAGATTTAATTGTACGTATACAAATAGCTGTGTGAACAACTGTACTTAAAATGTGTTACAGTCTTCCTGGTTGTGTGCAGCTTAATATTTTCATCAGTTACTCAGGTAAAGGAGTAAAAGATTTTTCAGATAATACAGTAAGCACAGACAAAATCAAGAGTTAAAAAGCTCAATAAGCTAGGATAAAAATAAAGCAATCAACTAGAAACAAAAAGCAATTCAATTTAGGCTTTAGTGTTTTGGGTTTTTTTTTTTTTTTATATCTTTTAAGCATGTAACAGTTTGGGGCGACCCAGAATTATTGAGTCTCATTGCAAGCAATTTTCCATCCCGCTGTGCTCTAACCTCTGGTGGCCTGGCTTTCACTCCCATCTGGTGATAGCTCTCACTTTCTGCCGTGGGTCCCTCTGCTGGTACATGCAGCCCCTGCAACAAGCTTGTGAGTGAGAAATGGAACAGTCTCCCATTCCACAGATGGGAAAAGTGGGGCCCACCAACATTAAGTCGCTTGTCCAAGGTCATGCATCTAACTTGCTGTCTGTCTTCCAAGCTCATCCTCCATTTCTTGCTTGTCACCCCAAGTAAAATGTCAGCTAAACAGATCCCACTGATACCTTCTTGCATCAGCCACTGACTGTCTTAAGTATTGTTTTGCAAATAAGCCAATACCAACGAGTTTAACATCCTGTTGTCCTTGTTCTTTAGCAGGGAGAGTGGAGGAGTGGGTCACTGGGTGGAGAAAGAGCACTAAACCACTCTTGTTATGGAAGAAAGTGTACAGTAGCATAAAGAATGAAGCAAAAGTCAACATGCTTCCTGAATGTACAATATGTAAATGTCCATTGATTTCCCATTTTAAGAACCTAGAGTTGAGTTTGAAGAAAATTGTGAGAATTTTTCTCTTCTTACACTGATGGTCCCAGAGCTCCAGAAATCTGTAGGCTTTAAAATTTTTTTTCTAGGTAAATGTTGAGATGCTCACCAGGATCGATACTAGGATGGCCCGTGTGCGTGTGAAAACACCGGTCAAGATGACAACGGCACGGTGCTTACCAGCAGGGAGGGGAGGACAGGGAGGCAGAAGAGGGTAAAGGGGTCCAATGCATGGTGACGGAAGGGGACTCGACTTTGGCTGGTGAGCACGCAATGCAATGTACAGATGGTGTGTTATAGAATTGTGTACTTGAAACTTACATAATCTTATGAACCAAAGTCATAAATTTAATAAATTTAATTAAAAACCACTGGTCAATTTCAACAGTGGGAAAAAGTTGTTCATGAGTTACCAAAGGCACACGCTCCGTGTTCAGAGACCTCTGGTTCCTTCCCTGCCTGCCCTCTGCCCCCCTCCCCCCAAATGTGGTTTGGCCTCCTCACCATAATGCATTCCAGTACAAATCTTCAGAATTTGATTTCTGCAAGTCTTCAGCCTTCTTTCCTCCTCCCCCAAAGTTGCCTTCCAGGCAGGTCTCACACATGCCAGGACCTTTTCATGACTCTGGTCGAGTTCCACAGGCGGAAAAGCAGAAACAAGTACGGCCACGGCCACGGTGAGCCCTCCCCCCCATCCCAGTGAAGGAGAGGGGAGTGGCCAGAGAGCTCTCGGAAGTGACGTTCGGGTTCCGCTGGCTGTGTCACCTAGCTCCCTCCAGCTGTCCTTCGCCTTTTAGCTCAAACGATCCGTGTTTCTTGAAACGTCCAGAGTCTCTAGTCAACCCGACTGGTTGCTGCTCATCAGTGAATGGACTGAGGTCTGGGGGAAACTGGCCACTTCTAACCAACCAGTCCTGGCGAGAGGGGGAGGTTGTCACAGGGTAGGTAGGTAGGGACCCTTCCCAGGGCTGAGATGTGGGCAGACCCTCTAGAGGAGTGTGCCCAGGACTTTGTGTGCAGAGGAAGCCCCTGGGAAGCTTCTTCAAAAGCAGAAACCAGCTCAGCGGATCCGCGGCGGGGCCTGTGAGTCTGCATTTCCAAAGATCTCCCGGTGAGGTGGGTGCTGCAGGCAGGCCCACGGCGCCCGCTTTGAACAGTGAGACTCGATAGGCATTGTAGTCAGGGCACAGACTACATGCATTCAGCACCTTCGTCTTATTCTAGAATGTTCTCTGTTCTTTATTGACAGGAAAGACTGCTCATTGTTTAAGAAGCAGTTCAAAGGTAACCTCTGTGCACCATTTTGGGGCTTTCATAGAGTTCATCTCATTTAACTCCTTTTAAAAAAAATCCCACTTACTGTTAACCTCACAGGTACTTGTGTCAGCTGCATTTTGTTTTGTTCATTCTGCTTTTTCACACAAGGCTTTTATGTCTGTGAACTTGTGGTGTGCAGTCTATGAACTTTACCAAGCTCGTACCGTGTGTGGCCACCGCAACCGACTCAGAACAGTTGCATCACCCCCAAAGCGCTGCCTTCGCAGTCACCCCGCCCCACGCCCCCAGCTGCTGGCAACCTAGACCCGTTTCGGTTCCCACGGCTTTGCCTTTTTCAGAACGTTCCAGAAATAGAGTCTCGCACCCTGTAGCCTTGGAGTCGCCTCCGTTTCCTTGCGTGTAGTTACAAACCTGGGTAGTGTCATTCGCCTTTGTTTCTTGTCCAAATAAATGTCTGGCACACATTTGGTGTTGAGATACTCATTTTAATAACTTTTATTGTAATCGGTCAAACGTCCTTTGAGAAGCCTGACATCTTCATCAATAAATCCCAGATGGGATGGGGCCTCTAGGGGCTTGGAGGTTTACTGATGACTTTGTGCTGGTTCTTCAACTCAACTCAATGTTTTCCTGATTTGCCTGGTCAAAAGCATCTCCTGGGGTGTGGAATAAAAATACAGATTTCCAGTACTTTCTCCTGAACATTTTGATTTCATGGGTATAGAAAGAAGCCTGGAGAATCTATACCAGCACTTCTCAAGTCTTGCTTGTACCAGAATAACCGAGAAGGCTTGTTAAGCCACAGATTGCTAGGGTCCGCCCCTCGGGTTGCTGATTCAGTAGGTCTGGAGTGGGGGTCCAGGCGATGCTGACCGTGTGCTCTGTCGATCCCACTTTGAGAACCACGGCTCTGCAGGCTCTGGGCTATGAGGAAGGTTGGGAGACCCTTCTGTGTGGCATGGACCCAGCTCCCACTCAGAGATGCACAGGACCCATGACCACAGACAGGTTCTCTCATGGGAAATCAAGTTTGTAATATACCTAAGCCGATTTGAGTCTTGCTTTTGCTAAAACTCCCTCACCCTGAATTGAGACAGCCAGTGCTTATTGTAACTTCCTAAAATCCATGCTAAACCTTGCTGGGACCAGTGTAACTGGCTCAACCACTTTTCTCTTTTCATTTGCTAATATCCTTCTTCTGTGATGTGATTAGCAGCATTGCCTCTTGTCTGTAAAAGGTAACCACCTATAGCGAACCTGGGCATAGTCAGTGAGGACCATCATGTAATGGGACCAGAAACAAAATAAAGACCTGTCATGGCAGAGGCCATGGCTTTTGCTCCCCTTGAAAGAAAAGCCATGCTGTCCTTTTTCCTCCACCAGACTCAGTGGTCCGTGTGTATGTTTTATTTCATCCACAATGACGCGGACACTACTGGCCGGTGTCTGCACCAGTGAAGAGTCTCAGGTGATTCTTATATGTTTCCAAATTTGTGAAATCCAGCTTCGGTGCAATTGAGAGGAGAGGAGTGTGCTGGGGAGCTTTCCTGTGTGCAACTTGGCCCTCTGGCATCAACCCTGCCCCCCACCAGGGATGACCCTGTGTGCCCACATGGACTCGGCAGCAGAGGACGCTGAGGCTGGCTGATGCCTTCATTCTCCCTGGGCAGGGAGACCAAGAAGAAGGCATCTGGCTCCCACTGAGGATGCCGGTGCCAGCCGTGGGCAACGCTTGTGCACGTTCCATCGAGCTCTGCACATGGGCTTGAATGGTGTTGGTGTGGAAACGGGGTGAGTATGTGCCTGTGGTCTTAGAGCGAACCGATGCGATTAAGGCTGGATTTGGATGCAGAGGGGCAGTTCCTATGGATGCCAGGATGGGGGTAACAGCTGTTTGCCTGCCCATTAGAGGGGAAACTGAATGGAGAAGAAAAGACACATTCTTGTTTAAAGGATGTGCCTTTGCAATCCCATCAAACCTGAAGGAACGCATGCTCTTAGGCAAGTGTGTGTTTCTTGGGTTCAGGTAGGTGAGGTGCCAGGGGAGAGCAGAGATCACCAGGTCTCAGGAGGGACAGTTGGGACTGTGGATGCGGTGGGGTCTGTGGGATGCGGCACTCAGCCCCCTTCCTCTGCAGGCGTCTGGGTTGGATCTGCCTTTGGGAGAGGAGACCACCTGCTGCCATCAACAAGGGCGCAAGGGCACTTTGTGTGTGGCCCTTCTGAAAGTGGGCAGGGCCCTGGGCCCCCTTGACTGAGGATACACTTTTATGATTCATGGTTCGTTGTCTCCGAATGTACTGGGAAGCCCTAGGAAGGTCCCTTGTGGTGCAGAGGTTTCTGGTCATGGAAAGCCAACCTAGCGGAGGAAGGTAGTGTCTGAAGGACTCTTGAGTCTGAGAGATTTGACCTAGAGAGCATGCGCCAGCTGCCACGTCTGGTTGGTGCAGAGGGTGGTGGCGGCGGTGGCCTGCAAAGGTAAGACAGGACTCCATGAGGTCTGATTATTTCGTTGCATGGATGATCTCTTCACTGCTTTTATAACTAGTTTCACTAAGTTTCAAACTAACTTACTAGGGAGGAAGGCTGTTGTTGCTTTACAGTGCTCCTTAGATCAAAACATTGGTGGAACTTTTAAAATACCTGTGCAGAGGATTATAAAAACAAACAACTAATTTTTTTAAATGTCTGTCTTGAATATTTATTCTGAGAGCTTTTTACCTGTCTTATTTGTCATCTTTCACTTTATTTTCACCTGCAAGCTTCTTTTCACAGTCAACTTTTAATTCTTTTCTTTGCTGGCCATTCAAGGTGGCAAACAAAAGCAAAATTTATTCTGTAAATGTTATTTGATCCAATCATTTTGTTCCATTCCTGAGCGAGGTTGTTTTGTTGTTTTGTTTTGTTTTGTTTTTTTGCCACTATATTTAACAAGGTATGGAATGGATTGGCTTGGCTGTGACTTTCTTTGCTTAGTCTGCAAAAAAGTCATGAAATAAGTAAACACAGTAAACAGGAGGAAGGACAAGGTGCTGCCAAAGCATTGTGAATGTGTGAATGTAGAATTCACCTCTGAATCACTGATAATTGGCAGAACTTTGTAGCATTTAGTTCTGTAATTTGTAACTCTAGAGATAAGATGTTAAGCCAAGCCGCCGGATGCTGTGCCCCCCGACCACATTGGAATACTGGGGTCTCCCTTCAGCAGTAACGGATTCGAGCTCACAGTGACCTTGGAGAGCAGACAGTTCATCAGGAGTTTACATGAAGATACAATTATTTTATTGTCTTATTTTTTCCACTTAAATATTAAAGCCTCTCTTTAAAAAGAAGCAGTCTGGTCTTTTGAGAAAATTAAAAATATGGAAGGTTTTTTAAAAAAAAACATGTTTAGAAAGGAAATATTCCCTATAGCTTGGTGTGTCTTTTTGATCTTGACCTTAAGCGCCTGCAGTCTGGGGAGGTGGCATTGAAGGTACCTGGGGTTTAAAGGTGTGTGTGGGATGCAGGTCAGTCGCATTACAATGGACTTAAACAGCCTCTGGACTGAAGCTGGTGTTTCTTGTGACACAGGAAAGGGTAGGACGAGAGTCCCCGTGGCCCTTGCAGGCTGGGTTTGTATAGCCCTCTGCCTGGCTTCCTGCTCATCCACCTTCCCCCACGGTGCCAGCTCGGTGGCCTGTGAGGACAGGCGGCCCCAGCACATCCAAGCCCAGCCTCAGAGCCCCAGGACACACCACATCACCATTCACACCAGCAGGTCTTCCTACTCGTGAAGAGTCACCTACAGGTGACACAGTGCCAGGTGCGTGTGAGAGGGGCTTTGAGCCAGCTGGGGAGCCCCAGGGCTTTAGTGACAAACTCCACAATGTGTTTGTCCCACCGGGAGTTTCTTGAACTAAAGGACAACTTAATCCTAAGAGGCAATTATGCAGCCAAAGACAGGCATGAAATATCTGTTATCCTGGGAACCACATAACTAATCTCTGTATTGATATTCATCTTTACGAGAGAAAAGGGCACAAATAGCATTATCATAAAACATTAAAAAGTCAAAGTTTTCTTTCCCTTACTCTGGATGCTCAGTTTGATTTCTTAGAGGCAACCATTGTTGTTTCTTGCACATTTTTCCAGAAACTGTTCGTGCGTGGAAGCATATATAAGTGTGATATCCCAGAAGAGTATATATAACCTTATGAAGACACAAATTAAAGCATTCTGTTCAACATCTGTATTTTTCACCTAGCAGTCATATTGGCACCGTTTATTGTATACATAAGCTTATTTTCAATGATTTCCTGACACTCAGTTTTCTAGAGATCAGGTGAAGGATTTAACCGGTTTCCTACAGCTGGATATTGACTTTTCTAATTGTTGGCATTGGGAACACTGTTTCGGACATCCTTATACATTTGTTCATTGTGTGAGCCAGGATTCTTTTAGGTGCAAGCGCCGGAAGAGCTGATGAACAGAAAGCTGACAGATAAAGAAAGACATTTGGTTTTCTCACTGAGTCTGGCAGTGGGGTTTCTGTGTTTGGTGAAGACACTCAGCGATGATGAGACTTGAAGGTGTTTCTGTTTTCCTGCTCGGCCACCGTCAGCGAGCTGGGTGTCGTCCTTTGTCACCGCCCAGGCTCAGGAGGGCTGCTGGAGTCGTAGGTCTCGCACTGGTGCTGAAATTGGAATAGAGCATCTGGTGGGGGAGATTTATTCCCCCAGCACCCGCCAGCCCTCTCAGCTGACATGTCCTCCTTGGCCAGACTGGGGTCACAGCTGAAGAGGGACTTGCAGCAGAGTTTTAGTCTGAGGACAGGGAGAAGCCTGTTTTGAAAGCAAGAGGTCCCCTCTTGCCACTCGATCGTAGCATCTGGGTTCTGTTTGCAGACAGTAAGTGGAGAGAGGCTGCTGGGTAGTGGACCTCAGGATCTGCCACGTTGGTTTATGCAGGTATGTCAGCTGCTAAATCAGAGGGTAACTGAGGGCAACTGCCCGGTGTGTGTGGTTTTTATACCCAATGTCAGCTTTACTGTGTCTAAGTAGACAATGCACTGGCATTAAGCACACTCACAACGTTGTACAACCATCGCCACTGTCCACCTCCAGACCTTTTTCATCATCCTAAACAGAGTTCTGTCCCATCAAACAATCTCTGTCTGCCTGTCCCTCCAGCCCCTGGTAACCTGGACTCTTTCTGTCTCTATGAATTTGCCTGTGGTGGGCACTGCATGTAAGTGGAATCATACAGTATGTGTCACTTGGGGCCTGGCTTGTTCCCTGCACTACAGTGTTTTCCAGGCCCATGCATGCAGTGGCACGCGCCAGAGGGGGCTGCATTTTCAGCGCAGGAGATGCGCTCAGGTCCCCCCGAGGAGCTGGCTGGGATGGAGTTCTAGCGTTAGTGAGCGAGTGCTCTCTCTCTCCCGCGGTCCAGCCGGGACTGGTCATAATGACACACGTTAAAGTTCGTGTGTGTGACGGGGGTAAAATAGTATCTCACTTATAGTTATTTTTAAAATATTATTTGAGTTTGTTTTATTTTCTGTGGTGTCCTTTCATAATTTTGGGTTATCTTTTTATAGATTCACTATAACCCTTTGTATATTTGTCTGTTTTGTAGCTAACAAATACTTTCTCAGTTTATCATTTTTTTATTTCTTCTATATTCAGAATTTTTAAACAACCATCTTTTCCTTTATGGCTCCTGGGTTTTGCTTAGAAGGGCATTCCTAACTCCAATATTTAAGGGAAAAATCACATTGTTTTAAATTCTTTCCAATTCCACCTTTACACATCTCTGATCCAAATGGAAATCATTTGTGGTATAAAACAGCACATTGACTTCTTGGTTTCCCTGTGGAATAGTTCGTTTTGTGGGGGCTGGTCTCAGACTCCAAACTTGCAGTGTTACAGTTGCCACCTAGAACCGAGTGGCCCTGCACCAAGCACATCCCCTCCAGTGCCCATTCTCTTCTTCAGTGACCGTGAGGAGCGGCCGTGATTTCGCGGGGTTTCTGCTCCAGGCTCGAAGAGCGTCTGGTCGTCAAACAGCCGGCACTTCCCTGCTCAACCAAACTGATGGCTTGTTTCGCAGAAGCCGACCCGGTCACCTGCTCGGACAAGTCCTGGAAGAGAACCCTGTCCTTCGTGCGGAAGGCCCCCGCCCAGCCCCTGGGGGACGTCAGATTCCTGTAAGAGAGTGGAGCGCTGCTTTTCAGTAACTAGCTTTCCACTTTGAAAAGAGCGGAGCTCCCCCCCCCCCCCCTGCCGCCACCTCTCAGCCCCTTTGTAACAAGGATGGGGGCCCTGGAGCTGCCCTAACTGGAGGGCCTGCGCGGAGGGTAACTACAGAGCACTGCCCCCATCTCCGCTCTTTGCCACCATCCGTGTTCTGCAGCGTGTGAGCTCCCCTCCTCCCTGGGCACAGGTGAATCCTGGTCAACGGCTCCAGGAAACTGTCAGCAGAGGACAAGAGGTCTGCTGGTGGGGGGGCAGAGGGAGAGCCGAGAAGGAGAGAGGGAGGCAGACAGACAGGTGGACACCTTCCTGGGCCCCGGAGAGCCCCCGAGTCTCTGCCCATTGGCTGGCCGGCTATCCCGCGGTGGAGCAATAATAGCGCCTCCTCCTAGGGGTGGGCCGCGCGGGCCAGGGGCCCCGAACAGTGCCCGGCCGCAGAGGGCGCTGTGCAAGCGTGGCCATTACTCAGACTGAGACGCTCGCATCTGCCAAGAAGGGGAATTTTATTGTTGTTTTCAGAAAAGGGTGTGTTTCTTTTCTTCCTCAGTTGCTTTTCCCCACTCGCTCATACACAAGAGGGAGGCTGAACCTGAGGGTGGCGGCATCCAGAGCCCGGGCTCTCCCTCCAGGCTTCCCCTCTGCACTGGGAGCAGTGAGCAGAGGGGGGTCTCCTCCTCGCACCCTGACGCAGCGGGCAGAACAGCAAGGAGCAGAACCCCACAGCGCCGTGACGATGCCCGCTTGGCTGCTGGCGTGACCCAGCTCCTGCCATGCCTTTGGTTCTGATCCAGGGCAGGTGTGCGTGGTGTGTGACGTCCTCACAAACTGATTTTTTACTGAAGAAAGTCATTATGTATTCAAAATATGCCTTAAGAGTATTTATTAATGATTTATTTCTAATTTTCAATAGAATCTGTGATTACAATAGCATCGTACAACTGTACAAAAGAATTATAAATTTTGATTGATGATGTAACTCAATTAACAACAAACCAGTAGTGGCTAATAATAAAGTCAAAGATAAGACCTTTTGAGTTGAAATAATTAAAGAAGCTACCCTTTAGTTGAAATGATATTTTTAATGACTATATTTCTTGATTCATGCTTGTCCTTTCCTGATTTTATTATTTGCTGCTATTGAGTTTTTGTTTTTAAAAAGAATGAAGTCATTCAAGGGAAAATGTAACCATTCCTCTCTGGTTCTTCTATCCGTTTCGACTTTTGTTCTTCTTTATCTTTTTGTTGTTCTCTCTACTCGAGCAGGATGACCCTTGGTATCCTTTAAGGAAAACTGAACTCTCGACCCTGCGCTTTCTCCTTCCACAGTTTATCGGTCGTCCAGTCGTACTTCCTTTACTGGGCAAGGATTGAATCATCTGTGGTGTCTCAACAGACACGCCGCAGAGCCCATTCCGACGGCCGCGTGGAACTGGGCCCACCCATGCCAAGCCCTGGGCAGAGGCCGGAGGGTACTGAAGGACCTGCCCCAGGTACAGCTCGCCACTGCATGCAGTAGCTGGGTTGCCATCATTATTTTTAGGTATCTATTTTCACTTCAGAGTTACTAGTTTCCAATTCCTGCAACACAAGTAATAAAGGCCAGCCTTGGCTGACTGTTAAGCAGTTCTTGGGGAGGTGGGGACAGCCGTTAGCAGGCTGGGGTGGGTGCGGTTGCTGTGCTTGGGGGGACAAACACTCTTTGTCCGCTCAGCCCCACAAATCAAGCTGCGCTCTCAACTGGAGAGTCCGAACAGCGCTACACAGCCCCCAAATAGCACCCACCTGCCCCCAGCCCCACCTGTACCAATCCTCCCAAACCCTGAAGCTACACAGGCAGCTCCAGAAAGAAATGATCTTTTCTTCTGTTTTTACATAAAAACTCATCCAGTGTTCATGGTGACTTTCCACAGTAGGCAGATGGCTCTTTGCAGGCTGGGTCGGAGAACGGAATGAAGAGTGAGAGACGGGTAGGAGGGCAATGGGGTGTTTTCCTGGTTCACCATGTGGCTTTAGACCCCACTGGGCCATGAAATCCTGAAACAAACAAACAAAAGCAAAAAGCTGAAACATTTAAAAATACATATTTGATCGATTATGCTATTACAGTTGTCCCATTTTTTCTCCCCTTTATTCCCCTCCACCCTGCATCACCCTCCTAACAGCAGCACCTCCCCCCAACTTATTTCATGTCCATGGGTCGTACATACCAGTTCTTTGGCTTCTCCATTTCCTATACTAGTCTTAACCTCCACCTGTCTGTTTTGTACCTACCATTTATGCTTCTTATTCCTGTACATTTTCCCTTTCTCCCCCTCCCCGCTGATAACCCTCCATGTGATCTCCATTGCTGTGATTCGGTTCCTGTTCTAGTTGTTTGCTGTTTGTTTTTGTTTAGGTTCAGTTGTTCATAGTTATGTGTTTGTTGTCATTTTACTCTTCATATTTTTTATCATATTCTTTTTCTTAGATAAATCCCTTTAACATTTCATATAATAAGGGCTTGGTGATGATGAACCCCTTTAACTTGACCTTATCTGGGAAGCAATTTATCTTCCCTTTCATTCTAAAGGATAGCTTTACTGGGTAGAGTAATCTTGGACGGAGGTCCTTGACTTTCGTGACTTTGAATATTTCTTTCCAGCCCCTTCTTCTATGCAAGGTTTCTTTTAAGAAATCAGCTGATAGTCATATGGGAGCTCCTTTGTAGGTGACTGTCTCCCGTTCTCTTGCTGCTTTTAAGATTGTCTCCTTATCTTTAATCTTGAGTAATGTAATTATGATGCGCCTTGGGTCCAACTTCTTTGGGACTCTCTGAGCTTCCTGGACTTCCTGGAAGTCTATTTCCTTTGCCAGATTGGGGAAGTTCTCCTTCATTATTTTTTCAAATAAATTTTCAATTTCTTGCTCTTCCTCTTCTTCTTCTGACACCCCTATGATTTGGATATTGGAATGTTTAAAGTTGTCCCAGAGGTTCCTAAGCCTCTCCTCACTTTTCTGAATTCTTGTCTCTTCATTCTGTTCTGGTCGAATGTTTATTCCTCCTTCTGCTCTAAACTGTTTGAGTCCCGGTTTCCTTCCCTTCACTGTTGGTTTCCTATACATTTTCCTTTATTTCATTTTGCATAGCCTTCACTTTTTCCCTCTATTTTGTGACCATACTCAAGCAATTTTTTGAGTATCCTGATTACCAGTGTTTTGAACTGTGCATCTGATATTGGCTATCTCCTCATCGCTTAGTTCTATTTTTGGAGTTTTGATCTGTTCTTTCATTTGGGCTACATTTCTTGGTCTTAGCACAGCTATTCCATTGTACGGGGTACAGCCTTAGGCATTCACCAGGGTGGGGCAACCCCTGTGGCACTGTGTGTGGGAGAGCGATCAGAGAGGGAACAATGCTGCCTTCTTGGCAGCTTTCAGCCACTCCCCCCACTACCCACAAGCAAACTGGGCCCTTCTGGTGCTGATTCTTGGGTGGGTGGGATTGTGTACACTCTGGGACCCTGTGGGACTCTCCAGTGAATTTTCCTGTGAGGCTGGAGTTTCTCCCACAACTGCAACTCCCACAGGTTTAATAGTCAGAGATTTTGCGGCTTTATTTCCTGGTGATGGAACCCTGGATTGTATGGTCTGTCTTGTTCCCCAGTTGTTCCTCCCAGTTTATCCGCACACAAATGTGGGACCACCTAGTCCACCAGCCACCACCTTGCCGCAAGTCCTCTCCACCCTGGCTGCCTGTTGTTGCTCCTCCTACCAATTTTAATGAACATCTCTTCTTTAACTCCTTGGTTGTCAGACTTCCATACAGTTTGATTTCCTGGCAGCTCTGGTTATTTTTTGTTTTTAAATTTGTGATTGTCCTTTTAGTTGTGTGAGGAGGCAAAGTGTATCTACCTACACCTCCATCTTGTCCAGAAGTCCAAAAAACTAAAACATTAACAAGCTAGACAATGCTTGACCTACTAGAAAATTACTGGTGCTATGGAATTCATTTTCATTATTTATTTCTTGTTAAGTGCTCTGAATAGATGCGCTCATAAAGGCGTCCAATCACTCACATAGGAAATCTAGCCTTTACTCCATTCAATCCCACTTTCCTTTATTCTTCCCTTCATTCTTAGCTAACATGGCACGCCCAGGATCCGACTGGAATCCCTCAGTCCGGCAGACCCAGGCTCAAGGCCAAGCCTGGGCCCCGCCTTTGCCCCAGACCTCGTCTTCTCCCCAGTGCCCAGCACTGCTCCTGCAGCCTCTGCACCGCGATATTCCTGAAAGCAGAGAAAACACTTCAGAGCGGCCTGAAGACGACCCTGCGTCTTCAGACAGCCCACCGCGTGTCTGAAGTCTCAGGTTTAATTTTATAAATCATGCAGATGTTGCTTTCTAGCCCCAAGCGTGCTGCTTTTAATATGAGTATGAGTAAAAGGGAGGCTTCAGGAAGGGCCGTCCTGCGGGTCCTAGCCCCGCCTGGTGGCTGACCCTGCTGGGAGGCTTGTCTCCCAGGGGGCTGAGAACTCCAGTCTGAGCCGCCACAGGGCACACTCCTTATTACGCTGCTGACATGCCTCCCCGTCTGGCCCCAGCCTGTTTCCCTGCCTCTTCCTCTTCACAGACCCTAACGTTTTCCTGAGGAAAAAGGAGTGAGTGAGTATGAATGTGCATGTGTGTCGCGGGAGGTACCATTCATCTAACAAAGTGCAACAGATTTGTAGCTGTAAGGAGACCTCAGTAGGCCAATGGGAACTATGAATTTTCTCAATGGGAAGACAGCCTGTTACGTTTCTCAATCGTTTCCCAACAGCCTGTTACGTTTCTCAATCGTTTCCCAGACCCTTGGGACATTTTGGGGCCCTGCCCGACCTCGTCAGACGTGACCTTCTTCGTGTGTCCACCTGTTGCCTTCTGATTGTTCCTCACACTGGGCCGCTCCTCGCGATGATCTGTCTCTCTTCCAAGGGGCAGTTCAAATCTCTCCTTTGTGGAACTCTCCCCCATATTTCCTGGTGGGCAGATAGAATCACCTCCTTAGCTCTGGTACTGAAGCTGTCGTCACACTGCAGTGGATGAGGATGGGCATGTAAGAGTCTCTCCTTCTAGATTTGAGTTCAGAAACAAACCACCAACCTGTACCCCTTCTGTACCTGCAGCGATGCTGGCACACAGTGGGTCTGCAGATGTCCAAAAGCTAAATTTAGAGTTCAAAGCAGGAACTTAAGACAATTGTTGGAATTTTTGCCACATTCTGTGGGTCTGTGCTAGGCTTCTTTGTTTTTCACTTGTTCTCGATGTTTCCGAGTGATGAAGGTGTTGGAAGAAAGTAGCCCGTCCCTCGCTCCCCAAAAAAGATTCAACCCAACCCTGTTGGAGTCCTGGGCAGAGCAACTTCGGCCAGCGCTTTTTGTGAAAACTATCTCTGTCCCCCCAATCATGGAAGCAGTAGACCCTCGGTGCGCGTCTGTGCCAGCGGGGCTTCATGCTGCTCCTTCACGGACTCCACTTCACCCCCTCGACAGCAGTGTGCTGTAGGGACTGTCATTGGTCCCATTTTGCAAATGAAGAAGCTGATGCTCCAGAACTTGCCACAAGCCTCCAGGAATTAGCAGAGTGGAGAACAGAACTCAGAAATGATTGGACTGCAGCACCTGCACTTGGTCACTGCACTGCGTGCGGCTGTTTCTAATGCTGGGTGACCACCCGGCCATTCTCCCGTCATTCCCATGACCCGGGAAACTTCTTTCATCATTATTATTTTTTTAAATCCTCACCTGACGATATGTTTTCTTATTGATTTTAGAGAAAAAGGAAGGGACAGAGAAACACCTATGTGAAAGAGAAACATCGATCGGTTGCCTCCCACACATGCCCTGACTGGGAATCGAACCTGTAACCTTTTGGTGTACAGAAAACAATGCTCCAACCAACTGAGCCACCCGGCCGGGGTATCTGGGAAACTTGTAGTGTTACTGCTATGGCAAGAAAGATTGAGGACTTTTAAAAATCTTCAACTTGTGAGATTCCACTTTCTTTTCTATTGAGGAACAGTTTTTGGCAGAGAGGAGAAAAAATGCCGCGGTCTCTGTATTCCCTGATTGGTACCTGTCGGGAATGCACCAGCCCAGAAGCCCCCGGACCTACACTCTGGAAAGACCCGAGGAAGGGAGAGTGCTCTGCTGCGTGGTCAGGGCTTATGTTACCGGTCAGACCGTTTTTACGTTGACACTTTTGAGTGCCTCGCACTTAATGGTCTATCCTCGAGGCGCATTAAAGTCTCCAGTATTTACCCATTATCGTCGCTGTCGGTGCTAATCGATGCCAGGAAAATGCTCTCACTCTCTCTGCGGTGTCTTTGGGCCTCTGTTCAGCTCCCGGGCTGCCCAGCCCTCTTTCGCAGCAGTGTGCAGATATCCCTGCTCTTGCCCTGGCTGGGACTGCAGAGGAGGACAGCTTAGATCCTGTTCCTGCTGGTACCGGGGTGTCAGAGATTCCTGGGGGTGCAGAGACTGTGTTCCAACCATCGCTACACATAGCTACTACTGCCAGCAGTGGCCAGCCACATAGCAGGGACAGTAGCCCAACGCTCGAACCCTCCCTGGATGTCCATGGGTTGGAGAGGCTCGTGGCCCTCAGGTGCTTGTTCACAAGGAATTTGCTTCCAGCCCCAGCACCCAACGCAGGTAATAGGCAGGGGTAGGCCAGTCCATCAAGTGGTGGGATGACGCCAAACTCCAGGGTGCTGAGGAAATGTAAACTTGTTGGAGTCTGATAGTAAGAGATCTCAACCACGTTTATTCTTAAGGGTACAAGAAACCCTGATCATAGAAGGGCTACTGGTCAATAGGGCTGGGTATGATAATCACCCGGGGAAGCATGCTCTCTCAGACAGGGTGAGGTCTCTGACATGTTGCTATAAATAAAACAAAATATAAATATATGTTTTGTATTTTAGATATATAGATTTATAATACAAAAATATGTATTTACACAAAAGAATAAAGAAAAGCATTCAGTGAGTTCTTTGCTGCCATCCTCCCTCACCTCTTCCCCTCCCCCCCCCGTCTCGACTCCAAACTCAGACATCTTTCAAGGAAATCTAATTTATCAGCATACACAGCAGTGACAGGAAATGTTGCTTTTAGATCCAAATACTTAATGACCTCTTCTCAGTACTTCTATTCTTCCCTTTAGGACTCAGGGTGGACCAAGCTTTGATTCATTGGAAACTTGCCTGCCCTCTGATAGGAGCGAACAGATAATAACCCACGTTATGCAAGGGGGGTGAGGTTGGTATTTTGAACTCAGAGTGGAAAGTTCCAGACTAGGAAATCAGAGCTATTAGACTCGTAGCCAAAGCAAGAAAGAAGGAGGCAAGGGTATAATACATACATCGCATTGTTCTGCCAATCAATACTGACCTTTGCCTCTGAAGTTATTATTGGCAATTGTAGAAACTGATGGTTTTAGTGATTTGTTTCCCCACCCAGCCTTGGTGAATAGTTCCTCTCTCCTCCCTGCTCCCAACCCCTCCTTCATAACACTGACCTCGTGAGACCATGCAGGGTCCCAGAGGCTGGCTCAGTGGGCAGGACAAAATGTGCATGCCCACCGATTTGCTATGCCTTTGAAGTTTTAAAAGGAATGCAGAATAAAACATAGTATAATGTCCTTACGAAAATTCATCAGAACCACCATCAAGACTAAATGGTCCCTCTTGCATGGGTGTTAGCATAAAAAGACACACAAAGCTTTCAGCCATCGGAGACGACAATCACCGGCATCGGTCCGGAAGCCACCCTGTTTATTCTTGCAGCTGGCCTCCATGTTCTCTGTGGGGCCTCCATTAGCCACCCTGTCCCCATCGATGACAAATGCATATTTATCTACTCGGGCTTTTTACTCTGAGCTCTTTTAAGGAGTAGGCACGAGACTGGGTTTTCAGCTGCTGCCTGGAATTCTTTAAAGAATACAGGTTGGTCGCAAAGCTCATTGGCAGCTTGGGTGAAGACCAGCCCCTTTGACGTTTTCCCCTTTGCTTTTCTAGGACAAGGTGGAGGTCTCCAACAGGATGGTGACAAGGCCTTGGCTGGACACTGTCCCTCTTACCTATCCTCAGCGCCTCTGGCCCTCTGAACCACTGACTAGGGGTGGGAGTGGGGCTGGGACAGCCAATCCCTGTCTTCCACACCTTGGACTCTGCTGGGCCACCCACTGCTACTGGCTGGTCACAGGGACCCGGGCCCTCTGCCAGCTTCTTGCCCCAGTCAAAGCAAAAGCTGCCCGGAGTGAAGGAGGCAAATGGAGAGGGCAGAGTGGGCTACCCCAGGGAGGCCCACCCAGGGCTTGAGGCTGGGCAAGAGGGAGCCAGTGCCCCCGTGGAGATCCAGCTCGGGGCTCCCCAACTGGCAATCCTGCTTTGCCTTTCAGCCATCTTTGGCGTGGTTTTGGCTTCTGGCCTTTGCTACCTGCACACCCAGTGTTGCTGCAAGCAGACACAGGTGTCCTTCAGAGAGCCTGCCCAAGATGCTTCTGCCAGGAGCAATGGCGGTGAGACGGGGCATGACAGGCAGATCCGGGAGAACAGGTGCGGTTTGGCTGGAGCCGAATACGACTGGATCACTCCCGCTGTGGGTAGCAAGAAAACAGTCCTCTGAGCAGCCCGCCGTCCCAGGCCCCTCTGTGGCCTCGTCAGACCCTGTGGGCTGGCGTCTCAGCCAGAACCGAGCTAATGAGAACAGCTGATGAGCGCCGGGCGGCTGTCATTGCGTGGTTAGCGGAGGAAGCAGCGACAGGACACTTTCATCAACAGCGTCCTTCCCGAGCTTTGTTGTCCTAACATCTGCATTTAGGTGCTTTTTTTTTTTCTTTTTGCAATTAGACGTTCTGTTTGAAGAGTTAAACTCAGCACAATGAATATTGTATAACCTGCTCATTAACTAGACTCCTGTGGCCTCTGAGCTTCCTCCGTTGCCTTCAGGACCCATGGAAATGAAAACTGTGTCCCTCTTCTGCGTGTCAGCCACCTCCCCTAAGTCTTTGAAGAAAGAGAAGTATTGGGGTTGCGTCTCTTGCAAGAAAAAGAAAGAACTGTAGCCCTCATTTCGCCCCTCCAAACCACTCCAAAGAAGTTTCGTTCTTTACCCCTGGAGTTCAGAACTGGCTCTGATCATGGGACCAGGTGAGTGCCAGGGTGTTCAGTCTTTTTGGACACTCAGAGGTGTGACAAATCCGCCATGACATCAGTCGGAGGAAAGAGAATTGGAGAGAGCTGGACTAAACACCTCTGTGGGGAGACACATGCGTGTACCCTGGGCCGTAAATGCTGGAGTGGGGCATGTCAGCCTCTTCCCCAGGGGTAAGTGGATCTGAGATCTCCCGTCCATTTGCACTTGACAAGAGGCTCATGCAGCGAGCAGATGTATGACCTTTTGGCCCAACGTCAGGCCAGGGGAAGAAAATGCAGCCAGCCCAGTTTGGAGAACGGCCTCTGCTTGTCCTTCCAGGAATGGTCAGGCAGAGCACGTCATGCATGGAGGACACCTACCCGCGTTGTGACTCCATGAAGGTCATTTTGGTTTAGCAAGAGTCCCATACATACTACAGAGGGTCAAAAATGGCAGGTTTGAAAATAAACCTTGAATATACTCATCTCCTTTGACATGTAATTAACTGCCTCTTCAGAGGTAAGTTACTAGTCACAGGCCATTTTAATGGTGAAGCAAAAACCACTGTAAGTTCAGAAAGGGTGTTTATTGAGCACCTAAATCATACAGGTACAGCACTAAGACCTTCACGTATATTTCCACTTTTAATCCTCACCGTAACTTAACGAGTATTAAGTTCAGTAACTTGTCAAAGAAAGGCATTTCTGACCTGTCCGTTCGGCAACAAAAGCATTCCTTTTAAACTGGGCTTGTTGGAAAGAGAGGCCCCTGCTGGCTTTCTAGCCCCTGTGAGCTCATTGGCATCAATTCCAAGTCTCTCCTCCTGAATTTCGGGCCAGGCACGTCCCAGGCGAGGGCCTCCGGAGGCACAGGGAGACCCAGGAGTTCGCAAAGGAAAGCGCTCTGGGAGGGCTGTGGAGAGACACGAACGCACTGCGCTCAGTGGGGCCACAGACATTGCTGCTACACGCCCACCCCACCTCAGAGATCTCCCCAAGCTGCAAACTCACAGGGCTGGTGGCTGCTGGTGGCTGCTGCTGGCTGCCGCGTCTCCTCTTCACAGCGTGGCACAGCTCGGGGACTGGGTTCCACCTGCAGTGTCTAAGCAGACAGAGCCAGAAGCTGGGCACCTCTTAAAGCTCAGCCTTGGGAGTTACACGATTTCACTTCTGCCACTTCCTAGTGGTCATGGCAAGAAACAAGGCCAGCCCTTATCCTTCAAAGGCAAGGGCACTGGACTTCACTTTAAAAAAAAACAAAACATTTTTTATTTATTTTTTTGAGAGGGGGAAGGGAAGGAGAAAGAGAGGGAGAGAAACATTAATGTGTGGTTGCTTCTTGTGCGCCCCCTACTGGGGACCTGGCCTTCAACCCAGGTATGTGCCCTGACTGGGAACTGAACTGGCCACCTTTTGCTTTACAGGCCCGTGCTCAATCCACTGAGCTACACCAGCCAGAGCTCAACTTCACTTTTTGTTGGGAGAAGTAGCAAAGGATGTGGAGCCATCTCCCATTTACTGCCTCCCTGGCTGGACCGCTGACCTGACATGGGGCTTACATGAGAGCGGGAGAGGCTGTTCATCCCAGGAGATGCCCTGGGTCACCCTCCCTGCAAAGCAGCAAAGCGGGTGAGAGAAATATCCAGCTTCAGGGTTAGGTCAGCATTTCCCCTCCTCCAGCCGGGAACTCCAGCCCTGGCAAAAAGGGTGATGTGACGCAGAAGGGTGGGCCAGACCTCGGAGCCTCCGCTTCCTTGTCAGAGGAAACCAGGTCACAGAATGACTGACCTCTTTCAGCTGCAGTGAAGAAGAAATACCTGTTCAATCAACACTTAGCCGTCTACGACGAAGTGTTTAGCTGACACGCTCTCGTTAACAACATCATCCGGCAGCTGTGATGCTTGGTCTTGTTGTTTTAGAGAAATTCTGCAACCACCAAAAGCATGTGATTCCTTTTCCACGGCCACCTCAATCCCTGTGGTCCTTCTTCCCCAGCCCTGCAGATGCAGGCCTGAGTCACGATGGTAGCCATGGGCAACAGTGCTTGCTGGGGTCAGACTTTTCTGCTGAGCCTTTCTGAGTCAACTCATTTTTGGCCAGGGCCGCTGGAGTCCACCGGCAGGTATAGTCAGGAGACAGACAACCCCTCTGTCCCTCAGATCCTGAAGGTCCTCTCAGCTTGACCTCAGAGAGGCCCCCGAGGGGAGCCGGTGGAAGGTGTTAACCTGAAGGAGCTTACTGAAGTGCAAAGCCATTAAAAGTTTTTAAAAGGCAAGGACTCCAGTGCAACATCTTAAAAATAGCTTTTTTGTTTTGTGAGAACAGCTACAGAATTGTTCGGCCAACCATTTCTTGCAGGAGAAAGAGGTTTGGGGCTAAACACACATTTAAGGGTAAATAACAGAAAAACAATTGCTGAAACTCTTCGTATTCTGAACAAATGTTTTCGCATCTATTGCGTTAACGTGGTAGGCACAGATTGGAGGTAGGGGTGGACCTTAACCTTTGTCACCTTCAGAGCCTATTTCTGATATTTCTAATTAATCTCCCCCCTTTGGCACTATAACTTTGCTAAGTCATGACTTAATGCCTGACCGAGCCTGGCTGAGCTGCCTCACTGTCCAGGCTGTCTGGATTAATTTCCTGCGACAATGTTTGTTTTCTTTTAAAAAAATTCTAATGAACAACAACAACAACAAAAAAAAGGGTCAACAAACCAGTAAATATTTAAACAAGTGTCGCATTTTATTTGCAAAGTTGTGTGGGAAGGGCTGGCAACTTATGAACAAATGACAGACAGCGTGCCCTCTCCCGGTCATGAACTTGGCGTATTCATCTGTGATGCCAGGCTTTCTGAAACGCACGCTCTGCGATTTGGTTCCCTGTCACCCCAGCCGATCCCCGTCTTCTAAAGGTAGTGTGTGGCAAGGGGTTTCTTTTATTCCAGAGAAATGAATTTGCATTAATCTGTTTGATTAAACTTGAGAACTTCTTCCCAGTCTTCAGATATTCCGACCTCCTCTCCGTCTGGCCGCAGGAGGTTGAGGAACCCGCCCTGGTAACAATCTCTGGTTTAGAATATCAGGCGGGCCTCCGTGACACAAAGGAAGGGGATGTTTTGTCTGTTCATTCTGTTCTTTACATAAACAACAACAACAACAACAACAACAAAACAACCCCAGAACATTTTGAGACTTTGCTCCGCTGTGAGCAGCCAGGACCACCGAAGCCTGCCAAAGGTATTTGGTGGTTTTGGTTTGTATGTTTTTGGTTTTTGCTTTTAAACTGTAAATCTGTTCATACCACTACGATCTCTGAATTCTCTAATGGCTTTCCATCTCTCCGAATAAAATATGAACATCTCCTTTGGTTGACCCAGTCCTGGGAGACCCCAGCCCTCTGACTAACCTTCGTGACTCCAGAACATTCTCAGCGCCGTGTGAATGCTGCTCAAAGGCTGAGCAGCTCCGTTCAGCTCCGGCTGGTTTCATCTGGAACCCTGTCCGCTTAGACACCGCAGGCCTTCCTAACTTTGTTCCAAGGTTGCCTCCTCGGAGAGGCTTCTCCCGGCTCCCGGCCATTGCAACCTCTTCGCATTCTCACGCCCCCGCCTGCTTCATGGTATTCACCGCACTTCTTGCCTCCCGAGTCTTATGTATCAATTTGTACTTTTGATTCTGTGCTGCCTGCCCCTGAATAGGGTGCTGTACAAAGGCAGAGACTTGGTTCATTGCTGTGTCTCCAGCACCTAGAGCGGCCCTCATGGTTTCCCGGCCACTGATGACTAGTAGGTAAGCAGTAACTGCTTGCTGACCGAGTGAATGGAAAGCCCAAATCCGTGTTACTATTACCAGCTCTTGTTCTAGATGGAAGCAGAATGTGACATCTTGGGTAGCTCCGGGGGGCTTGGGTATCAAGCAATGCCAGAGTTCCTCTCTGAAAGTGAATGAAAGAGTTCTGGAGCCACGGTCCGCAGGGCAGGAATGTTCTGTCTCAGACCCGAGGCCCAGGGGAGTTCTGCAGGGAGGAGCTGAGCATAGATTGAACCTCTCAGCCTGAGCTGGGCAGAAGCAAGGCTGAAGGAACACTCTTCCTCCTCAGAGGCTCTCTTCCCTGGCACAGACTTCTCAGCCTCTACACTGTCAGTGTTGGGGGCCAGGTCATCCTTGTTGTGGGGGTCTGTCCTGTACATTGTAGGATGTTTCGCAGCATCTCTGGTATCCGCTTACCAGACGCCAATCGCTCCCTCTTCCCTGGTTGTAATAACAATCAACCACGTGTCCAGATGTTGCCACTTCTGTTTGGGAGCCGCTAATCTGGTAACTAAGAAATGCAATTACAGGCCCTGAGACGAAGCAGCATCTTCTAAATCATTCCAGAGTCAGCAATGGGATGGGCAGTACTGAGATGGAGAACTATAGGATTTACAAATTAGAACAGCTTCACAGCTCATCTGACTCAGAGGGATTTGAAATTTTGATTTTACCTCTTAGGCGCAACGAGAAAAGCGGGCCATTCCAGTTGACCTTTGCGGCTCTCTTCCCTTCCCCCTTCCTCCCCCATGCTCCCTCCCACCTCACCTCGAGGCCCTGCCTCGGAAATTTGGGGTGCCAACAAGCACAGATGGGAGACCATCAACAACACCTCCTTGTCACAGCTGAGAAGGAGGCCACCAAGAAGAGGTCACCCTCAGACAAGGAGGAAGAGTCTAGGGCATCCCTCAGATCCCCTCCTCCCATCTTGACCTCAAAGCTACTTTCCTTTGCACCATACGCAGCAGGTCACTTGCTTTCTTGCAGCATTTTGGGGTGCTGTAAATATTTCAGCGGACCCACAGAGAGCTGGGAATCAAGCAGAGAAATGGCCCAGAGAGATTAATCTCCAGCTGCCATTGGAACAAGGATGAGGTGGGCTGCAGGGAGAAGACATAACAAAGGGGGAAGGAACCAGAGGGTCCAGGCGGGGAAGGGGATGCTGTCATCCTCCAGGACCCGGGGTCACCACTATAAGAAGAGTCTGTTTGTTTTTGTTTGTTTGTCTTTTGTTTACAGCCACCAACTTGAACTCGCTGTCTCCCTTCCTCTGGGCTTTGCCTTTCCCTTCCTTAAAATTGCACCTGGGGAGAATCTTCTCCTATCAGCAGATGACAGATGGTTTTTGCAAAGCGTTATAGAGCGAAGAAGCTGTCTGGAAATGCATTCCATTGGATACTAAGAAATGTATTTTCCTGATTTATCGTCAGGCTACGCAGGGTTGTCTGAGAGGCAAGGAACCAATGGGGATATCCATTTTGACTAATGATTAATTATTACATCTAAAGTGATGTTTTCCCATAAACTGATAGCTGGAAAAATAGACTCCAGTTTGCTAGGGTAGCACCACGGGTCACAGATGTTGCCTCTGCATTTTCAGATTGTATTCTCCATTACACACAGCACCTTCTCATTGAAAAACATAATTTGTTGTTCTCTGAGACAAAAAAAAAAGAAAAAGAAAGAAACCCTGACATTTCACATGCAAGCCAAAGATTAGAATCACGGCCCAGGGCCGCATATGGGAGTACATTAGGAAGTGGTGTCCCTGAACCAAGGACACCAGTCAGCTGGTGCTCCGAGAGATGTAGGAGGCACTGACTTCTGATCTTTATTATGCAAATGTGCAGCCCCAGGAGCCAGGCTGTTTAACCTCATCAGAGGAAATGTCACTGATCATTTCAAGCTCCAAATGTAGCACAAGCATTAGTATTATTATGTTATTATTATTATTTGTAGGGCATATGTAAACCCGAGCCCTCTGATTAAGCTGAGTCCCTACTTGCTCAGACCCTCTGGAATGGAAAATCAGTTCCTCTTGACAATAAAAAACAAACAAGCAAGCCAAACCTATCATGTTCTCTGCCTCTCGTGTTTGTGAACGGGGCACTTTGCAGACCTGGTGCCCGGCAGGTGTGGCTGCAGACGGTGAGGGGATCCCAGCTGTCACCCCCAGACACACAGTGACAGGCTGCCTTCCGTCTCCTCCAGGTCTTGGGCCTCAGCGGCTCCTAATGGAAGCCCAGTTTGTGAATCGGGTGAGAGCACAGCCCCTCCAGCTTGCTTGTCTCTCCCATCCTGGGGCCTCTGGCACCCCTTCCCAGAAAGCAGGGGCAGCTGGGAATGCAGGCTGAACACTGGGGCTGCGAGTAACCCGCTTTTCTCCAGATTCAGGTTGTTCAGTTGGCGCCAAATCAACAATCCTGTCACCCCCTGAGTTGACCCTGTCATCCTCCTCTGTTCTCCTGGGAAAGCTGGTGGGACCCCAGTGTCTGTCAGGGGGAAGAGGCTCATGCCATCACAGAGCCCTCAGCAGGCAGCCTGCTCCCAGGGGTGGGGGGTGTTATCTCTCCCCATCAGCAGTGGAGGAATAGGCAAGAGCCATTTCTGGTGGCCTTTCCTTCCTTCCTGCTCTGCTCAGGGTCAGTGATGAGTTTTGCATACGTGGAGGGTGACCTTTTCCCACAGTCGGGAGACCTGTGCCTTTGGCTGCTGGACGAGAGGTGCCTCACGGAGGGAAACCGAGGAGGAACCCCGGGTGTGGCTTTAGATCTGGGTTAGCCTGGTGCAGAAGCAGCTGATCAGCATCAGTTCGGGCCGAGGGAGTCCAAAACTGACTGCCCTTTGTGCATACCCTGGCCAAGAGCCAGCGAAGCAACACATTTGATCGCAAGCACAGCCAGTGTGCCGGTTGGTCCCCCTCCACTCGAGCGAGATGCTGAGAGAGAGGCAGGGCAGTGGGAGCACCGTGAACCCCGCTCAGGGCAGGGCAGGGCAGCGTGGTGCTGTGCGACCCTCGAGCTGAGAGAGACGTTGGGATTTCATTGTCTCTCCATCGTCATGGGGATTTTATCCCCATTTCCACCAAGCCACGCGGCATAGGAAAAGAAAAAAAATATTTAGGAGTATATTTAGTTTAATTCAAATCCTGAGAGTGCTACCAATGAATTCTGACACAAAGTTACTTGGCAGATGTTCTGTGAGCAATAGATCTTAGGGCTCAGCGTTTGAAATCCCCTGAAATTATTGTTTCACCATTGGGCACTGAGCTCTCTGGAGGTACAGACGGCATTTTCTTTGTGTCTGCATTCTCAGCCCCCACGCAGTATGTATCTGGCACATAATAGGTGCTCAAGTGTGACCGTCTCGGAGGGTTCTTCCCACACCCTTCATCTAGGCAGGCATCCCCTTGTTATTCATTATTGTCTGTTAGTTTCCTCTGTAGCCTCAAAATCATACATTTGCTCTTATATCGTCTCTTTCCATGCTAGCACGCAGTTTCCACGAGATCAGAGGCTCATCTGTTCTGGTGGTCAGACTAGAACAGTGGCTGGTACCAAGTGGATGCTCCGAATACACGCGTTGAATGGAGAAATAAACAAAATGGCAGCTGTTTTATTGAGACCCGTAGTAGCAGTGCTTACAAGATGATTCGCAGTCCAGCTAGTACCCACCATCACATGATCATTTTGGAACGCTCACCTGAAAGTGGGAGTGGTCAGAAGCCCCTTGACTTTCCTCCTCACAGAATTCTGCCTGGGAACCTCGAGTCAGGACTGCTGTTTTCCTCCGGCCTCCGCTAGGTGGCCCTTCATGCTAAACTGAGCAGAGTGAATGAGGTTTTCAGACGTGGATGAGAGTGGCCTTGGAGCCTGAACCGGGGTCCTGTGGCGGGGAGTGCGGCGGGCCACGCCCTCCCCCTGGGCTCTGCACCACCGAAAGGCTCCAGACGGCCCGGGCTCGGCGCCAAGCCGCTTGGTTCCAGTGGGAAAGCTGACCTTGGCCAGGAAGAACCAGGAAGAGGCACAAATGACTCATTGTCCCACATCCTCCAAGGTAAAAACCCAGCAGTGTGTGTGGCCTTTGGGGCTGGACATTGTTGCAGCCTTGGCTCCCTCTGCAGCCAAAATAAAAGCACTGGGCCAGCAACGCATGCTCGGCCCAGGGATACAATCAACGAATCTCTGCCATCGTCCCATTCCGCACGCTTTCCTGCATTTAGTTTCAAAATACCGTACATGTAACACCATGATTTCCAGTTCCAAAACTTGAGCACGATTTCCTTTTAAAGACTCAAGGCAGTCTTCATCTCCAATCAAGGTAATGGGACGTTTTTTGGACTTGTGGAAGAAATCTGATATGTTTTCAGATCACGTGTGAAGGAGGCCTCTCACTCGAACGTGCTTTATTTTTATTCAAGAAGTTTGCGGTCCTAATAACTTGTCAGTGAGCCATGCTACTTCCTTCATATTTCCACTAGAGGGCACTCTTGGAAAATATTTATAAATACATATTTTATTGCTCTGTCTAGGAAATGCTGCTTTTAAAATGAACGTTAAAAAAAAACAAAAAACAAAAAACAAAAATCCAGCCTGTCCAAATTTCAAGGCACGCCCTTTGCCTTCACTTGGAACTACTCCGAATTTTTCCAGAAGCGCAGCTAGAGAGGAAGCTGAGTGCACACTGGCAGCTGCTTCTCAAGTCCCCTGGCCTTTTGTCCACATGGGATGCAGCTGGCCAAGCTGTGAGGCCGGTCCACTGGCCGCAGCCCAAATCCCCTCTGCCCCCCCCCCCCGGGGAGCCAGCCCTGCCCCCGAGGAGGACCACCTGGGAAAGGGGCTGTGAGATGCTGAATTTGGGGGCCTCTGGTTTGAGTTCAGCCCTTGCTGAGATCCCCTCCAAAAATTCTCATCTTCTGCCCTTTCCTCCCAAGCCAGCATTGGCCGGAAATCCTCTGAAAAGTGCCAGAAAGGGTCAGAGGGGCAGCTGGGGCAGCAAACAATTAAAAATAGGGCTTCCGGGCAGGCAGCCATGGAGATCTCGCTCGATATGTAAATAAGTGTAAATAAGACCCAGGCTTGGAGCTGGAAGGATGCCCTGCACAGCATTTTGTGTAGCCAGGGCTGTCCAGGGCAGTGAGCGGCCTCACAGCCCAATTTAGAAAAACAATTTTTTTTCTACCCAAGGAGAAAATAGTTCTATTGAGTTCCATTGGTGGTGGTGGTGGTGGTGTGTGTGTGGGGGGGGGGGGTCTTCTTACAACTTAGATTTCTTATTCAGTGAATAGAAGAGTGTCCATAGATAAATCACAACTGCTTTTTAACCCTCGAGACCTTACTTCTGAGGCATATTTGACCTTCCCATCCCTGACGTTGGTAAGCACCCAGTAGAGATGACACCGTCTGCTCCTCGCAGCCGACCTCGTTTTGTCCAGGAAGCAGCTCGGTGAAGGGTGTGTCCCCTTCGTCATCATCCCTTTTCAGAGGGGGCATCCCCACGCAGTGGTGGCTGGGTGGGTCATGTCCTTCCTTAATGTTTCATGGAGCATCTGCCATGTGCGAGGCTCAGTGCCAGGTGTGCACGGGAGGCTGCTTCTCGCCCTTCCTCACAAACACCCTCTCTGCACGGCAAGACAAGAAAGCCCTTCCCTTCACTTGGACCCATTCCTCGTTCTTCCAGGAACAGATCCTTTCTCCCAGAAACAGCCCCTTCCTCTTGTCCACACTGTGCCAGCAGGGGGCGCCCTTTCCCTGGGTGCCCCACTTTCTGGAAGATCAGAGCTAGTCCAGTGCCCAGGGCCACAGCTTGCTTCATTCAGGTTTAGCCTGGCAACCCTTGTGGGCCATTCCCCTCTGCTGACCTTGACTCTTCTGTGTGCTCTGCCACATGGGCAGCTGGGCTGACCTCAGAGGGCGTCTGTCTGTCCAGGGGGCCCCAATGACCCCTGAGGGCTCCACTGCAGTGGGGTTCCCGCAAGACCGGAGGAAGTCAGAGAGACAAGGAGCACAGAAGGGCTCGGAGCAGTGCTGCTCCAAGTGTGCGCAACAGCCCTGGCTTTGCACTCTGCTCCATTCTCAGATTATCTGTGAGCATGTGTGACTTCATAACCAAACACACAGGTGCACACGTGCATGTGTGCACAGGGACACAGTTTAAAACCCAGCTCCTGTGTGTCAGGGAGAGTGACGCTGTATGCCTTCACAGAGACCGTGCATGTGGACAGAACCCTTCACCCACCCCCAAATCCAGATGCTATGGGGATTCTGCATTAAACAGCAGCACAGACAATCTGGGCTGGGTCTACTTAACAACATCAGTGTGTCTGAGAGGTAGTGGGAAGAAATGTGCACATTGGGAATTGTGTTGGGGACTTCTTTCTGTTTCAGGAAATTCTGAGGAGAGGGGAGAAGACTGGGGAAGTGAGAAAGTCAGTAGCAAACGCTCTGGCTTGATGCAAGCAGCCCCGCCCCTCCCCTCTCTCCAGCCTCTTCTCCCCAATGCGACCACCCTTAGAGGGAGACCAGGCTCAGGGTTGGGGCGCTCAGGGCTGGGGGTCCTGCTCCTGTCTGAGCAAGGATGGAGGGGCACACAGAAAGCAGGAGAAGGCAGGTTTCCTAGGCAGGTGGACTCTGGCGTCACGGGACTCGTCCCTGATACTCCAGAGGGCTGGCCAGTCCATTGCAATTGGGCTAATTGTGTCAGCAGGAAGGGCAGTGCCGCCTGCCCCATGCTGGCCTAGGGAATCCCCAGACGGCACACTTGCTGGGAACAGACCCATACAGACAAGTGGGCTTGTTCTGTCCAGAGCCATTGCGTCTTTGGGCAGACTGGGTGCTTCTTAAATGACTCAGAAGAGGGGAGTCAAAAAGGAGGACGCCTCTGAGGATGAAGCTCTCCGCTCTCCACGGCCAGGCTGCAGGTGCTCGGTGCTGTTAGGCTTTGCGGCCCCTCTGCACTTGCCAGAACAATCCAGGGCAGGGTGGGTGAGGAAAACCCAGCTGGTGGGAGTTTGGTAGACACTTTCCAAGGGCTCGGGAGGGCCTGTCTGTGCAGAGGAAGGAAAGACAGGTCTTTCTAAGTTTCGACTGCCTTCAGACTGGTGGCTTAGATGGTTCTAAGAGGGAAGGTGTGTGACAGAAATAAATACTCTAGAGGGAATTGTCCCCTGGTGCCCATCACCCAGAGCGCTTGGCGAAACTGCCCTGCCCGCCTGCCCTGCCCAGAGGCCCCACACCTCCCACTGGAGGAACGCAGCAGCCTGGCCCTGCCCTGCCCTGCCAGACCCAGCTCTGCCAAGGGAAAAAACCTATTTTTTCTGTTATGATTGTGGCCACTTTTCTTTCGATACTGCAGAACCAGATTTTTTTCCTTCCTGTTGTTCCATTATCTCAAACTCCTTGTTAAACAATGTCTCCAGGGAGAAAGCCCAAACCACCAGACTAATAAAGCGCCCCTGCAAGGGGCGACATGGGGGAGCCGTCAGGCCCCACGCAGAGAATGCCGACATGCAGGCTCAGCCTGACCTCCGGGACCAGCAGCTGTTGAGCGATTTCTGCTCTGTCTCCACCGAGTCGAGAGCTGCTTAGTGCCAAGTGTGATGTGGACACTGCCTGCTGGACGGCGACAGGAACTCATTTTCCGTGTCTCAGGCTGCCCGACACAGAGCGCGTAATGATTTTCTGTCAGGATTGGCCTGGCTGGACTTGAACCAGTGACCTAGAGGTAAAAGGGCCTGATGTAGGGCTCTCTTTACAATAACTAGAGTGCTCTCTCTTGGATCTGCTCACGTGTTTTCCTTGGCCAGTTGAGTTTTTGTTGGATCCTAACTTAGCATTTGGGACTGAGGGTGAATGTTCCCGGGGGGACGGGAAATGGAAGGCAGATGAAAGGCGGGGGGGCGAGGGGGGCTGTTTGACTAGTCTGGGTCCAAAAGGCACAAGCCCCTTTCAGGCTGGGTGCCTGACCCTGACCTCGGGACCTTTGCACAGGCACACAGGCCAAAGAGATGGGTCCCCAGGTGAAGGCCACACCAGAGATGTGCATGTGGGGGGGGCCTAAGCTCTAGATGCTTTGGGTCTCAACTACTCTGGCATCAAAATTGTCATCATTATTTTTACTGATTGTTTTCATTTAAAAAAAAAAAGTCCTTTTGGAGCATCTGTAGATTAATAGGATGATTCCCATTCATTGAGTGATAATTAAGAGTCACATGCTACTTTCTAAAAGTAGTGTTTCATAATCTGAAGACACCCGTCCTTCAAAACCAGAAAAGTGACCTGCAGGGTCTTAAGGGTTCACCTGCTGTTCCAGAAACACTTACTGAGTCTCCTACGACGAGGTCAGCATTCTGCCAGTTAGCGTTACCAACATCATACAAAACAGGTCCCCACTGAAGAAACTGATCGTTTTGGGTTGGGGGGACATGTGGATGATGATAATTTGGTACAACCCGAAAAGTGATAAACTAGCAAGTGAAGGCATTCATTATACAATTGAAAACCAAGGCCCGTGTCTCACAAGGGGGGCAGAGGGAAGTGGGGGGTGTGTCGGGAACTTGAGAATCAGGAGTCAGTCCTGCAGGGCAGGAGGGAAGCCCAGGTGCTGGCTGAGTCGGCCATCCAGGTGGAAATCCAGACTTTGCCACTTAGAAGCTCTGGCACCTGGAACTTGGTCACTTGGAGCCTCCATTTTTTCATCTGTAAGATGGGAATAATTACAGCAATGTCCAAAATTGTCATAAGGATTAAATGGGATAATTTATGTAAAGCACTTAGCAGCGTGCCCAGCCCACAGCAGGTGATTGGTAGATGTCAGCACAGAGCTTCCTGGCTTGAAGAAAGGCATTTCTGGAGGGAAAAGAACACTAAGGAAGTGGGACGCCTCTTGAGACAGTGGCAGTGGGGTGAAGGGGAAGGTAGGAATTAGGAAACGGTTTTGCAGATAGAGTCAAGAAGATCTGCTAACTGAACATTAAAAATGAACTGTGAAGGCTGAGGGGGAGGACACCAGGCCTGGTTGCTATGTCAACTTAGGAAGCGGGGTTTGGGGAGGTTGCTATGCCAACAGAGGAAGCTGGTTTGGGGAGGACTGCGTGTAGGGAAACAAAGAGGTTATTGACTTTTCCTCTAGGGCATGTGGGTTAGAGGGGCCTTGAGGGTACTCAGGTGGGAGTGTCCCAGTGAGCCGAGCAGGGACCACAGATCTGGGCGTCTTCGCTGGGTCACAGAAGGTGACTGCCACCGTGGGAGGGGCCCTAGAGCTCCCAGCGCCGGTGGGAAGAGAGACTGGAGACCAGCATTGCTGGAAATGCGACGTTAGAGGGTTGATGGGAAAGGGGGGTCTGCAAAGGGGACAGCCAGCTACTCCAGGGCCGTGGTGGCACTCGATGAAGTGGAAAGGGGACATCTGAGCCTGGACACAGTCAGGACTCAAGGAACCACCCTCCGAGAGGGCCACAGCCACAGAGTGTCTGCTCTGGGAGAGCAGCCGACTCACCTCCGACGGGCATCAGTACCCCAGCACCGCTGTGGGGGCAGCTCGGCCTGTCAGCTGCATTGCCGCAGTTCTCAGCCAGACTCAGGGCTCTGGGGGGAGTTGGGCAAAATTACTGCACGGAGTTCCTTGGTATAAGCAGAAAAAGGCGAGGCCCGGGCAGCGGGGGTGGGCGGGGAGGGCCGTGCAATCCATACTGGAAGCCAGGAAATGCTGCAACCATCTTAAAATTCAAAATCAGGCATCTTCATTAACAAATGAAGTAGATACTCCTGCCCTGGTCACTTTGTGACCTGATTAGTGACATGTAACGAACCTCATCGGAGATCTTTAGCACAGATCAGAAAGCGTGCAGAGCAGACCTTGATGCCCAACTGCACGTGTCCGGCGCACGTGTGTGCCATGGTTCCCCAGGTCCCATCCGTGTTGAGCAGCAGCAGTGGCTGCCACTCACTGGGTTATTACCAAGTGCCAGGCACTGTGACAAACTGTTTGCAGGGATTCTCTCATTTGAGCCTAATAACAAACCTAGGATGCGACGCAATTCTCACTTTGGCTTTTCGGGCAGAGAGGTGAACTGTGCACCTGATATTTTGCTCCGTCTTCAACAAACACAGGAATTCTCAGGTAGAGAGCTGGGGGGCGGCAGAGAGGGGGGGCACTGCCAGGATGCACCGCACAGGAGATGATAATGGCGGTGGGTCCCAGCAAAGTGGGAAGTTGTGGTAAACGTTTAGTGGTGGAAAAGATGCGGGATGCGTCCTAGGCACATTGGCAACGCCAGCCCAGGATACCACGCTGATGACTCACAGGACCAGACTCCAGAGCTTCCAGCTGCGAGCCCAAACAGACACCGCTGCATGGATTCCAAGTCTGGAACAGCCGGCGATAGGGAAGTGACTGCATCCCAGGGCCGAGGCCAGGATCTGTCTCCCCGGCGTGCAGTCTTGTCCTCTGGTGGGCTCTGAGGCCTGCTGCAGGGCAGGAACTCTAGGCTCCTTCCTGCCAGTCGTCTGGAAATTCTGAGATGGGGGGCTTTTCATTCGCTCCATGCACGTGGAGAGAACAACGTCTTTATCAAAACCTCAGCTGCAGATATCAGAGTTTAGAAGGATTGCTAGCGTCCAGAACTTTGGACTATGATGACATAAGCTCTTGTACGGAGCACAGGGCTGTAGGGGTGTGGAGGAGCCTGCTTAGTGGTCAGTCCCGCGGGCTCCGGAGTCAGGGAAACAGGAGTCCAAATCCCAACTGCACCCCTCAGGAGTAGTGAGCTTGCACTCACTATTTACCTTTCTGGCCTTAGTTTCCTTATCCGTACAATGGGGATAATAAGGATACATCTCCTCCTAAGGCTGTTGAAAGAATCAAATGAAACTCTGTGTAAAGACCCTCTAGTGCAGAGAGGCATGCTGGGTTTGCTGGTGTCATCTCGTGAGAGCCTGTCCGGGGACAGGCTGGTGTCACCTCCCGAGAACCAGTCCTGTGCATCCCTAACACCACCTTTAGGAATGGGATGTTGCTAGCTTGAAATCCCCAGGCTGGGTGTGTGTACACCACAGAGCACTGAATGTGAGCTATGAGGCTGCGATCCCCCATCCGTCTGAACACATATTAACTTAGATTCGGACCCAATGGTGTAGGAAGGGAGTCCACGTCTATGGGAAGTCGTCTCCCACCCCAGTTTCCAGGAGTCTCTACTCTTCTCGTTGTCCCATGCAGAAACTTCCCACCATGACATGGCGTCTCTGTTACCGGAAGGTTTTCTTTCCTCTCCCCTATACCACCTCTTGGTGGAGGCTGAAACTTTTATTTCATTTTCCCCCAAAAGAAAGCTCTGGTGGAAAGCAGATTTTTACTACAGGCTTTTGGGGGCCTGTTTTAGAAAGACCCACTCTGGAAAAAAGTATGGGGGTTCCTCAAGAAATTAAAAATAGAACCACCATATAATCCAGTAGTCCCACTTTTGCTGTCTATATCTATAATCAGAGCTCTCAAAACTTGAAGGTTCGTGTCCTACCTATTAAGATAACAACTTGGAAAATCGGATTTCTGTGGCTACTGCTCCGAGCCAGGCACCGTGTTGGACACAGTGGAAGAACAGAGATGAGGACCACACTGGAAGGGACAGAAAGGTAAAGTGACCATCAGGCGGCGCAAAGGTCTTGGTCTCGGAAGACTGAAGTGACACCTTCTAAGGGCACAACAGAGGGGCCAGCCTGGCACTGGCTGGGAGGCAGGAAAGCCACTTCGGTCAGCCTTTCAGGGAGCAGAGGACGGAGAAGCCAACACAGCCAAACAAGGACTCAAGGCACAGAGTTCGCATGAAGCAACTTGCTCATGAACACTGGGTTTGGAAACGGTATTCTGAGGTTTCAGCTTTTCTCTCCCCCAAGAAGGCCGACAAGGGTGACTACAAGTCAGACCACCTGAAACCTGCCACTTCCGTTGGGTGCGTTTCTCTTTTGGTCCTCCACTCTGATGCCACGAACACATATTTCTAACCAAAAAAGTGAGGGCCCTGTCTGGATTTTAAAATTATGGTGTGAATGTGTTCAGATGGATACCAGGGAAGACTGTGGAGCTTGTATTTATTTAACCACAAATGGTAAAATAGTATTCGGGTGAATCAAGATTAATCTATAGATGCTTTGAAGGCACTGTGAGTGCATCGGGAATCAAATTAAAAATAAGGCACAGGTTCTCTTGTGACTTCTGAAACATCTCTTTGTTTAATCATAGAATTCTTTTCATCTTCTCCTCATCATAAATAATCCACTTCATTACTTTACCAATCCTTTTGAAAAAATTTGGTATTTAGCATAAACAAACACTGAACATTAGCCAGAGGTGTGTTAGTTTTAAATAGAATAGGAAAGAATTAAAAACCCACAAAATTTTAAAACTTAGAAAAGAACATACGAGTAGGTTAACATTATCACCCACTAAAAAAATCAAATTTCATAACAGCCATTAAAAAATCTGGTGGAAAAATGGGTAAACATAAATATAATCCAATGCATTTCTTTCATAAATACATTTAGATAAAACAAATGCATAAAACAGATAGTTGACAGTGCACAAACATAAGGAAGTATTTTAAGACATGAATAATTAAATCCCAATAAACATGAATTAAAAATAAATTTTGATTTTGTTTTTTTGTTCTTTATGGAAAATATGCTACAGCACTTGTGTAAAAAAAATAGACATAAACATATCACTAAAGCCAACAAAATTCACCATATAAAGAAGATTACTTGAAAACAAAATGCATTTTTAAAAGCAAAAGATGCCATAGTATTTCCAGTTGAGTTTTGTCCCATAATCACAAACCCAGGACAGGTGTGTGATGACAGAGGTAGACAAGTTGGGGAAAATCAGTATTCAAATGACAGCTTTCATGGTAACTCGGACAGCTTCACTCACTCTGAAATTCAAAGAAACTGATAGGAACAAAACATGCAGACCTTTTCTATGCTCCGATAGGTAGGCATCCAAAGTGTCAAGCGAAAATTATTGTAGTCTTAGACGCAAGTGAAAGTGTCGACAACAGAAATTCTTGACAAACAGCCTGGTTAGCGTAGCCCTTTTTGCAGGGCCTGGCACTAGCTTTAAAACTGACACTGAGGACAATTCTCATGAAATTCAGTGAAGTCAAAATGAGTCAGAGGAACTCCAAGATGTGACCGGGTGTAGGTCTGCACTGTTGATAAAGTTGGTGGGTTTCTAAGGAATGACTTTTCTTCTGCTGACAGAACAACAGCACAGCAGCTGCCGAGGACAGAGTGTGGCCTCAGTGAGACCCAGGATGCCAGTGTCGTCTGTCACATCAAGAAAGGATGTGGAGAGAAGATGTGACAGGCGGCATGCAGGAAGCGGAGGAAGTGTCCCCTTTCTCCATGCTGCTTTATTCTCTACTTGGGCCCGTGAGAGCTCTTCCAGCCGTAGCAGAAGCAAATACTGGACACTCTTTTGAAAACTGAAGCCCAGTTGGGAATTAATTTTACTTGATATTTTGGTTAATGACTGGTTTTGCATTTTCTGGGCCCATTTTTTTCCTTTTGGCCAGAAAGCATGTGTATCTGTAACATTTGTTTGCATCTATGACCTTTATATTCCCATTTATTCATGAGAGCAATATGACTTAATTTTTTAAAAAAATGTCGCAAACATTTATCAAATCTGCCAAGGAAATTCTCATTAATAACTTGTCTCAAATGCCTTAAGTGTGCTTAATTCCAGGATGTAACAGGCCGCTTCTGGCTAAAAGGGGCAATTTGTGCTCAGCACATCTGTGTAACAGGAAAAAATTTTTATTCTCAATTGTGGAATGTGAATATGATCTATCATTAAATTGCTGTTCTCAAATTGATTATAACATTTTAGTGTCTCACATTTGGCTGTTATGAGCTTGCAAGTGTGTTGGAAAGCAGTAAAGAAATTATGGAAGGAAAAAGAAAAAACATAGAAAGATATTTTTAAAAATCCTGAAAACCAAATCCTGTAGTTTACCTCGAAACTTCACTTAATTTACTCCTAACTCAAACATCAGGCCTTTTCTTTGAAGCAGCTTATAATAAATTTAAGACATAAAATATCACAATCTCTTATCATGGAACAGAAGGAATTTCTGGGTGGAAACCATTTGAAGGAATGTCTACAAAAATGATGTTAAGAAATGCAGGTAACTTATGCTTTTCAGCATCTATTCAGTCTATGACCCCTGCTGGGTTGACAAGAGGCATGTCACAGTTGTAGGAAAAAATCTCGCAGTAAATCAAAGGACTTGTGAATCAGACTTTGGAAGTTCTCCCTGTCATCAGAAGAGCATTTTTCTGATGGTGTGACCTCATTTCGAGCAGAACGGTAACTCTCCGAGAGTTGCATTGCACAAAGGCGGGGCTTCTGTCACATACCATGACTGCTCCCTGCGTCAGGAAAAAAAATATTAACTCCAAAATACTGTACCACCCCTGGCAGTAACCAACAAAGTAGGTTTTGGAAATAATGCTCCTGTTGAACACATTTTTAAGGCACTTCAATAGTTATATCATTTTTGTGTAAAAAAATAAAATGTGTATTGGAGCAACATTCACAAGTACAAGTCCTCCAAGCTGTCCGTGCACCCCGCACACATGTGCATCGCCGCAGACCGGGCTCCTTCTTCCTTCATCATACTGTTGGCCTCGTCAACTTGACTCCCTGCGAGAGGAGAACATGGGGTTTATAGTTGGACAATGTCCATTAGCCAGTAAAAGTGTCAATCAACACCACGTCACTTATGCTACTAGAAAGAGGAAGAGGCCCACCCGGACGGCAGCCCGTAACCACCGATCCAAACCTCTGGGGACGCACAGGTCAGTGGCCCACCTCCCTGGGCAGCAGACTGTCATCCCCCAAGCCTGGCCCAGCTGTGCACTAGAGGGTGGCCCTGGGTCTCTGTCAGTGTTGTTTGCAAAGCAATAGTGGGGACCCTTATGATGGACACTTTGTGTTTATTTTTGTGCTGGAATGGGATGGATAACATTCTAAGCCTTCTGGATTATTCTAATTAGTCAGCGGCCCCCTGGTCTGGAGTAGTTTTATGCAAAGGGAAAATGGACAGCATTGTCAATTCTGTCTCCCCTTTGGAAATGCTTCTGTTACTCTGTAGAATAAATCACAGCATTTTAAACACTTAGAAGAAAATTTCACTCTGATTAATTTGCTGTTCACTATGACTGCACATTATTGCTGGGGTATTAGGGTTTTCAAATAATTTTCTTCATGCTTTATCAAAATTTCTATGTACAAATTCTAGTCTATAATAAACACACATAGATGCATATAAGCATGCATATAAATGAAAGTTTTCAAAATGGATAGTAAAGAAAAAGGCACTGAACTGCTCCTGTACCAACTCTGAGAGGGAGGACTCGAGCCTGGAGTCAGACCCTGTACAGAATAATAATCACTAACATTTTGTTAAATAACTAAATGAGTGATGGTGTTGGATGCGTTAACTTTTCAGGGAGGACCTTGGGGCCCTAGGGCACTCCTTCGGAAAGCAATGTTGTGTCCCTGTCTGGACGTGCTCATGGTTCAGGGGAAAGACTTGGGGGCCAAAGAGACCAGGGTTCAGTCCTAACTCCGGCACTGATAAAGCACCCACATACCCTGGGCAAGCTGCTCAGTGCTCTGAGCCTCTCCCCCAACCTACAACGGGGGTGGCGGAGCCGGCTACAAACAGTGTCGTAGCTGCTAGTGAACAACAGTGGCAATAACGACAATCACAGCAGCTTGCTTTCGTCAAACACCTGCCACATACCTTTCCACAACTCCCAGGATTGCATTATCATCGGTCTTAGAGCAGCAGAAACTGAGGGACAGAGAGTGATGAGCCCAAGGCCTCCAGTAAGAGGGAGGTAGAGCCGGCAGGTTGGCTCGAGGGCCCACACGCTGGACCAGGGAACGGCTGGGACCCAGACTCAACGGGGGGGTAGCGTGCCTGTTCTGTTTTCAGGACGCTGAGGACACAGCGCAGGGTGTTCTGTCGCTGGCTGTCTCTTTCTCCCGCTCATCTCCTGCTAACACTGACACCAGTGTGCAAAGGAAGGAGGCCCCACGAGTCGGAGCCCTGTGGAGGCACCAGCTCTGTGGGTGCGTCCACGGTCTACGCAGCATCCCAACTTCCTGTGAATCGACCAGCTTATTTTACGTGGGCTGATAATTTAGGAAATCGAATCCACAGATACCAGACCAGTGATGAGACTCTGAGTCAGGTGTGGTGGGATCCAGACTGCATGGGCTCCTCTGATTCTAAAACTTTATTTTTTTAATGCCAAACACGCAGTTTTGCTGTGTGAGGACGTTATTATGTGTCTAGAAAATTAAAAATAAAGTCGGCATCCTAATGAAAGCCAGGAGCTATCATACTTAGCAGGGCAGCAGGTGAAGTCAGGACACACGTGAGAGGTCAGGGGAGGCAACGGCGGTGTGTGCCCAACATGGGGGACACGTATGTTTTGAGTATATTTCCCCACGGCAGCATGCCCTTCAATATGAGCAAACGAAAAAGAGCTTTACGGACTGCATTTTAAGAATAGCTGTACTTGTGTAGCCACACAAACATTTAACCCTCAGCCCTCCTGTTCAAATTGAAATGGACCAAAGCATCATCATTATTGGACTTCGCTAAGAAAATACATACTTTGAGAATGAGAAGTCTCAAATTGCTAGCGAAAAGTTACAAGGATGAACAGATGAGATGCAGAAACAGCATTTCAACCTGATTTGGATTCAAACAAGACCTTTCTAGCGTCTCACCTTCTGCCTCGACACCATCCAGGACTTTATGGTTGGCACCAGCACGCTCCCCAGGAGAATCTGGACTGGGTGGTAGATGAGCAGAGGTACGGATATCAAGGACAGGTGCTCGTGGCCGGCGAACACGATCTTCAGCATCGGAATTCCTGATGAACGGAGAAGACAGGAAATCGAGAGGCGCATTCAGTCTGTCATCCAGTGAAACACATTCTCCATTAAAACTGGATCTTTGGAATAGGTCCTGGCGGTACTGCCTCCTGGGTGTTCACAGAACTGACAAGGCACGGTCTCCGATGAGTCATCGGATCCGTTCATCCTCTTTTCCCTAAGTAAAGCTCTAAGCTCTACCTAGAACCCACTGAAGCTAAAAAGGTGGCCAGCATTTTTGGGCACCGATAACTCACTGCAAATTACCAGACTGCCTAACAAGGAGAGAAGAGTAGACAGTGTGGAATAAAGTTCCTTCAAGAAGACTGGAAAGTACCAGAGAGGCCGAAGTTCAAAGCCGATCTTTTCTTGCTTGGTCACGAAACCGTCTGCTGGTCTTCGGGGAGGCCCGCCCGGCACGGTTAAAGCCCTGGAGCTCACTTTCGAGTCGCAAGGACACAATCAGACCTGTGTGGTACACTCTGCTGTAAGCAGGGGGCTGCTTCTGCCGCCGAGCGAGCATTAATAAAGGCTTTGGGTGTCCCCATCTGGCCAAGGGTCTCACAGCGACACTGCGAACGGCAGCTGACCCGTAAGATCAGTGCGGAGCGTTCGAACGCCACGTGGAAGTTCAGGGGAATGCGCGTGTGCTTCCTGAGCGTGCCGCCCCATCGCGCCGAGGGCACGGCGTGCGTGTTCTGCAAGTGCCTGAGTGCGGTGGGCGCCTGCTGAGCTCCCGGGACGCAGCTCGGACCCCGGCAGTTTGCAGCTACTGTGACTGCTTCTCTACCGCCCAGGCGTCAGGACTGCTGCACGCCTGTCGGCTTTTTCAGCCAAACGGCTTTACCAGCTTAGCTGCCTTCTGGTTTCTCGGAGAACAGCCTGCGAAAAGGACCCAAGCTCCTAAACCTGCACAGCAATGGCACATAAATAACTTGTTACTGTAACCCTGAGAGGGAAAGCCCTGCTTTTTTCAATTATTTTTACCTCCTAATAAATTTCAAACTTTTATGCAAAAATGTATTTCCTGGCCTGCGTCCTTTTTCACAGCCTTGCACAGCATGGCCGTGAACTGAAACACGTTACTCTCCCGAACAAGGGCTCTCTCGCAGCTTCAGAAGCACACACTTATATTTCTGCAGTTTCCATCTTGTTACTGATGTAAAAAACAAAGGAGTTTCTTTTTAAAAAACAAAACAAAACAAAACAGCATGCTTAATCCGTTCGTAGCTGAGAAGCAGCCCCTGATGTTCTAGTCCTGGAAAGTTGTTGTGGAGAGAAAATGAGAAGACATGAAGGCACTCCTCCTGTTTCCAGGGAAGACTCCTTGGTCCGAAGGGATGATGCTGAGGAGCTGGGGGGTGGGGGGAGGGGGTGACATAGAAGTGGGGGCTACAGGGAGCACATGATAGAAGTATGGAGACGTTGGTCCCTAAGACTGATCACAGCAGGGGGTTCTGACTCGAAACCCAAGGACCAGTCGCTGGGCAGCAAGTGAACAAGAAGATGACTGCCAGACACACAGGTGTGTCACTGGGGGTGACATCAGAAACCCCCCTGAATGCGAGGAGACAGCAGTGGTAGGTAAGGCAGTGACGGTCAGAGTGTCCTGAGTGCCGACCAGATGTCACCTGCGGTCGGTGGTGCGCTCTCCCACGTCAACTGAACTAAGGCCCGCAGTAACCTCGGGAGCCTGGTGCACAGTCAGCCCCCAGGGGCACTTCCCCCACTGCCTCAAAACAGGCTCGTCCTGGCCAAGCCATTTCCCACTCTGTGACCACAGTGACGAGCGTTGAGCACAGACCGGATTTTGTCAAATCACGCAGGAGTTTCCCAGGCAGTACAAGGACCTCGTGACCTGGTCCCACTCCCTGCAGGTCTCTCTACCCTCGCCGCTTCCACCTCTGGGTTTCAGCCGAGCAGAGCACCCGTGCTCCCGTCCCCACCAGCCGGGCCCACGCGCCGCACGGCGCTCTGTCTCTGTCCGTCTCGCCTGCGGCCTTTGCACTTGAGCCCCTTTTGCCTCGAATGCCCATCACCCACTTCTCGACCAGCTCAATCTTTTGGTCCTTAGTTCTTATGTGGCCTCCTCTGGGCAGGCACCCTCCAAGCCGAAAGGCCTTTAGATCTTTCTTTTCTGCGCCCACCTAACCCGGGGCAATCCCAGCCCAGTGTCCCTGCGCTTGGTGTCGCTGTCTGAGGGTTGTGTTTTTCTCACTCAGCCTTGCGTTTCTTAGGGTCAGAGACTATTTCTCCTTCATCTTTGGGCACTCAGTAGGCGCTCAAAGGAGAGAGCTGAACGAATGGGTTTGTGTCTTCCCAGGTCCTGCCGAGAAGTGATTGTGCTACAACTCCATTTTTATTACATTCGTTAACTAGAAAAAAAGGGCAGTGGCTTAAAAAAAAAACTTCCTAGAAAGAGTTTTCTTTTAAAAGTAAAACTTAAATGTAGGACTCTTTTCATCTGCTATCACTGCAGTAATATAAATGAAGGAAATTAATTTTAATGCTGCCAGGTACCGAGCCTGCGTCGCCGCGGCTGACAGGAGCCAGCGAGACTTTACAAGATGGCATTTGACTTTATGGAAGTGAACACCAGGCACGCATTTACAATTTTACAGGGACTTTAAGCTGTCATGCTGAAAAATGTTTATAAAACATTAATCAAAAAATGCCTCTTTAATACAATGCATTGTCTGAAAGATGTTAGAAGGCGCATATTGTAAATGGATTCTTTTTCTGACTAAAGTAATTTCTACCGAAGGCATTCCCCTCTGCTCTGCAAGCACCCTGGGTGGGGAGGGAAAGAGCACTTTCCCAGTGCATTACTACCTGCTCCAAACACTTGGGACATCGCTAATGTGCAGCATGCCATCCTTCCATGTCACACATGACACATTTGTCTCAAATTAGCCAACAGGGTCTGACACTGTGGCAGCTTCCATATGCGTGGCTTTCAACTGGCATCTGCCTGGTAGGGACTTCCAGTGCGAGCTTTCTTCTGCTAACAAGCGAGTAAGGGGCTTCTTTCATCCTTGGCTTTATTCCTTTTTCCCAGGATGGAAAGGATAAAACAATACGTACCACAGCAGGTTTCCTCCCCCCTTATTTTAAATATATTTATTTTATGTTCTCTGAATTAGACTATTCCCTTTGTATTGGTGTTCAACTTTTCAGTGACTACTTTGTAATGGAAGAACTTTTTTTTTTTATTTTTCCTTGAGAAACAGACATTTTTCTTCCTAGATTAAATATGGGCCTTTATATAATTCCCACTGAAAACTGATTTATTGTTTACAATATAAAAACTATCAACTTTATGTGATTTCAGAGTTTATTTCACTTGTAGGTGCACAATGTTCTATATGTCTATCCACCTGGCCATTCATTCATTCAAAAAAATACTTTCTGGGGCGTCTGCTGTACGTGAGTTGCTGTCCTCACGCTCTGGACACATGGAAGAGAACACAGACAAGCTCCCTGCCTGCTGGGGCCCTGACCAGCTCCGCGTTCCTCCAAGGAGCGGAAGAGAGCAGGCCCTTCTGCCACCGGCTCACCCAGTTTCCACAGTTCGGATCCTGGGGATCCTCTCTGACCCATCCCATTTGTCTTCCCCCCTCTCTGTGAGGTCACCAGGCTCTCTAGGTTCTTTCCTCCGCCCACCATTCCCCTTCCCTCTCCGTTCTCACTGCCGCCTTCCTAGTTCAGTTCCACGTACAATCAAGCCAAGATCACTCTCACCGCCTCCTGACACAATCCCGTCTTCAGACTCTTCCTTTCATCAATCCTGCAGACCACATAAGATTAATCTTCCTAAAACCCGCATTAATTACAGCCCACACCCCACTCAAGAAGTACAGGGACCTTCCAGGGCTCGTTCATCAAATCCTCTACCTCTTCGATCGACTTCGGTGGAGAGCGGCCGTTAGCCCCACCACTTTGCAGCGCTGACTGCAGGCCGAGTGCCTTGCCTGCACGACCTCGTGTAGTCCTTCAAGGCCCTGGGGTGGCTGCTTTCCCACTTAAAGACGAGGACCCCGAGGTTTAGAGCGGTTTCGTCGCACATCCGGCAGGTGGTGGAGGCGGAATTAGACCACCGTCCATTCACTTTTAGTCACTGAGCTGTGTTAACTCCGTTCAACCCAACTTTCAGGTGCCAGTCAGTCCCTGTCGCCGGCTCAGGCCCAGCCCTTCCCTGCCTTTGTGAAAGCTGGGCCCCTCCTGGATCTTGTCCTGTCCTGCTAAGTGCCTAGCTTCTAAGGGTTCCTTCGGGCTCAGCGGTACACGTTCCTCCACTGCAAAGGTGGCCCCCTGTGGGTTCCTTCTGAAGAGTGAAGGCCCTCTTCCCAGGTGCAGTACATAACTTAGGGTTTGCTGATGTTGACATTATTTTTCTTTTGTGAGGGTTTTGTTTTCCCCTGAACATAGGCAAAGTATTATATTTTTTGTTTTTCATCTCCTGCAGTATTTAAGCACAGGACTGGTATTCAAGACATAAATAATTGATTATTTAAGAACAGGTGCTAAAGTAATGTTTCCTATCGAAAAAGACAGGCTGTGGAACAAATACTAGTTGCTTTACTGGACTGTAAAGAGAATTGTTCACACACCCCTCTGGGGGAGGATTGTATTTTATAGGATAAAAATACATTTGATATGGCAGGAAGGTAAGAAACTGAGCTGACCTTGGAAGACAAGATTGAAAGGACGATGGAACTGTGGAGCAGGAGAGGAGACCTACTGAAAAACAGCCCTTGTGTCTCTTGGAGTCCCACATCGCACTGACTTCTCACTTAGCTACGAGAGAGTACACGCCGACCACCTGGACCGTTTCCCGTCTTTCAAAGATTTACGCACCTGACTTCACATGACTTGTTTCCCATTTAACTGCTCTCTCAGCCTTTTCACCGAGTCCTGGAGAGAGCTGCTGGCGAATCTGGGATCCAGTTGCTTCTCTCTTTAGTCGTCATGGCGATTTCCCACTTCTGTGTAGTCTGTTCTCAGTGAGAAACATCCATAACTTGACTGTCCAAATGTCCTACACAGTGTTCTTTGAATCTCTGTCTTCGTCATTAGTGAACCTCTCAGAAAAGCCCAAAAGCTGTAAAACTCCTTGGGGTAGATGGTCTCCCCAGGGACAATGTAATCCAGGAAGGCAGTCCGTGTCTGAGAAACACGGCCACTCTTTCCTGGTGTCACTGAATGCCAATCCGTGTGTCCTCTTCCCCAACTTTCTCTCTCTCTCTCTCTCTCTCTCTCACACACACGCACACACACGCACACGCACACACACGCACAGTCTTTCTCAGGACAAACAGTCGCAGAAAGCCAAATTCACGGGCACCGATTTATCTCAATTACTAAACAAAGGGGCAATTAGAGGCCATTTCCAGAGCCCGAAGTGATGCCATGAGAGGGTCCAACAGCAGTGCTGGAATTCCGTTAGGAAAGGTGTTCAGTTAGGGTTATCCCAGCAGCTAATTTTCAGCAGCACAGCTGCTGTTTCACGCAGCAGCGGTCGGGAGTCCCTCAGAGCCAGCTGCCTACGCGGCGCAGCAGAAGAGGCTGGTGCCTGAGTCGGAGAGCCCTGGGCCGGCACCCACGTCCGCCCGCTCACCTCTTCACGGGGCAAGTTACTCGGCCTCAGTTTTCCTATCTGCAAAATACACCTAGTTTGTAGGTTTTCTTTTTTTTTTAAATGACTGAAATAATACACAACGTCGTGTAAGTAGTAAGACTTCATCCCTCGGTGCCAGGAACAAACGGGGCCGGTCCCCCTGTGCACGGCGCTCATGCTCCCACTCGTTCAGCAGGAGAGGAGATGGAGAGCACCGGGCCGACGCCAGGCACACGGCAAATCCCAGCACCACGAAACCGTGGCACAGGGCACAGAGCGAGGAGACGCAGCGCTGCCTCCTAGAAAGAAGTCATTGGGCAAAATGGACTCGACGAACCCTTGTGCTGCCCTAACTCTTAGAGCCGGTACAGAGAGAGGCCACCCGCGTCCAGGCCTGGCTCGGCTTGCTGTCCACAAGGCCTGCTCGATCGGTCTGGAGCTGCCCACACTATGGCCTTCGGGGCAGGCGGCGTTTAGTCCACGCAGCCCCCGGAAGTGCATTCTGCTCATCATCCTGGCTACTGCAGGACATCCCCAAACCCATTCAGGGAAGCTCCAAAGGCGGACAAGTCAGCCTCCTGAAGATTCCCTCGGGAAGGGGGACAGGGTGCCACAGACCGGGTGACCTGCTCTCATTCGCGCCCATCTAAATGACCGGTCTTTCGCTCCCATTCTGCACACCGTATTGCCTTACGCCGATCTGCATTGCACCCGCTCCCCCGTTTCTTTCATCCTTCCATCTTTGACTGAGAACTGCCGCTGTGTTGTCTTCAGTACGACTCCGCCACAGCACCAGAACCTCTGCGATTGCTTCGTGAGACACAGAAACCATCTTTGTCCTCTTTAAACGAAGAATCATCCAATATGACCGAACCACATACACCAACAGGCGCTCCCCTGTAGCTTGCTCGGCGTCCCAGGGATGATGGGTCCCGGGAACCACACAGGTCTAGAGCATTTCCAGATGGTGAGCAGAGGCGACAGCAGCTGCTCCCAATGTCTAACAACCCCCTGGGCTAGACCTCAGGCAGACAAACAAGATAACCTATTTATCCTGAATAGATCTGTATGAATGGAATTTTAATTTCCAACCTCTGGAGCCTGAAAAATGCCCCATCATCGCCTCCGTTGATAGCACAGGAGAGAGAAAGCTTCACAAGCCACATGCGGGATGTCAGCGCCCCCACGGTCCAAGCGGGACATTCTCTCGGCTGTCCCGGAAGGGCTCGCATGCGCTCCCACCACCCCTCCCCTCTTAGGTGGGAAGGTTTTAAAGCTTGATTTCTTTTCTGGGGTAGTCAGAAGCCTTTTAGTTACATGAAGCAGATGTTTATGTAAAACTTCCTTGAGAGATGTATCTATCCTTCCTTCATATTTCAGAACCAGAATTCAAAAATGTTCCTTTACCCAAAAGGGAGATGTAGGCCAGGAAGAGCAAGAAAATGAACAAATATAAGGTTCTCCGGCCGTTATTAAGAGAAACCAATAATCTTCCCCAGTAACCGTGAGCTTCAGATGATGGAAGCAGCGCTCCGGCCGGGGCGTCTGGGCAGTCACGCCCACGCAGGGCTTCAGAGGCCTTCTCGGGAGCTCAGGGGCACCTGTCTTCGCTCACATGCTGGTGAGGCAGAACGGGCCGCAGAGAATAGCTACACAGGGCTTCCTGGCGTCAGGCACCCTTCCCAGAGTGCGCAGACGCCCACTCATTCACTCGTATCTACTACATGTGAGTAGAACTACCATTCTTCTCTCAAGTTCTCAGATAAGGAAACTGAGGCAGTGGATGATGAAAAACGTCCCCAAGGCCCCGCGCAGCCAGGGACAGGCTGCAAAGGCAGGCAGGCTGGCTCTGTGCTACGCGCTATGCGCCTGCAATGCCCAAGTGACACTCTGCCCGAGTGACACTCTGCCCGAGTCCTTGGGGACCCTGGAGAGGAGATACTTGATAACACTAACACGGAATAACAGAGGGTGAAAACCTAAGAATGAATCTATTTACGCAAGAAAGGCCGGACAGGAAGAGAGGCGCTCCTCTCAACAAAGGTGCCTATGTGGTGACCTTTGACGCTTGGAATAGAAGTTGGGTGATGACCATTTCGGCCCATTAGGAAATTAAGGACTGCATGCTTGCCTTCAGTCACCTGGGCTGTAATCCCTCCACTCCGCTGGAAGTTTTCTGTAAATAAAGATGCAAGACAGACCCAAACGAGCAGCTGGTGTTCCTTCTGTTTTGAAACAGGCGTCTTCTGATTGGAAAAGATGTTTAATGAACGGCCTGAGCCGGCTCACCAGATGCCGAAATGAAACATTTAACTGTACCAATTGAAGGTTTCCGCCTGGGAAGATGAGGTGCACCCTCACCTGTCTGGCAGCACTGCAGAGTAATTAGCAGGCAGGGAGTTCGAGAGTGAGTCAGAGGCTGAGCCACGGAGCCTGCCTCGAATGCTGCTGCCTCTCCAGGAGGAGTCGCCACGTTGAGGGAGACGAGCCGGGCAGCAAGTGCGGTGAGAGTACCTTTGTTTTACTTCTCTAGGCTGTGAATGAAGAGTTGTTTGTCTCCTTAAAGAGAAAATCTGGCTTCTGTTCACACTCGAGGATGTGAGAACATCAAAAATAGGAACGAGAATTTCATATGACAAAAATAAAGCAGTCACCAGAATGTGTAGAATGTGGCCATCGCCAAAGAACTGGCCCCTGCCCACCACCCCCACCACCTGGCTCCACAAAGCCTCGCTTAGTGTTACAGAATTTCTCATGTGTGTTTTAACACCAATGAAGGAAAGCACTTGAACTTGAGTCTGAGTCAAAGAGCTGCTGGTAGGTGGGCGGGACGGGTACTTTCACTGATTCCACCGCTCTGAACGTCTGCATCCGTAATCCTCTTAACAGCAGACGGGGAGACTTCCAAAAATCTTTAGTGGTAAATGTGAGTCAGCTGTGACCCAAATGAACATTAATTCTTTGTAACACACATTCTTTGCTGTTTCAGCGACATGGCCAGTAATCACCTTCTGTCCGGAATTCTCTTCTTGACGGCTCCATGTTTATGATGAACATGAACCTCAGAAAAGATGCCTTCTGAGATAAAAGTAACACGGCAGTTTTGATCTGGGGATTAGAAATCAGTTACTCATCCTGAAATCCATCCATCTCTTGAGAAAGCTGACTCAGGTTTCTGAGGTGTAACTTGACTGGGTGATGGCCTGCTAACCGGCTCCTGCCCTTTACTTACTCTCAATGGTACAAAAATCAGGGAGTAAGAACTTCTTGTAGAAGACTTTTAGGCAGAAGAAGAAATCAAGAAAACCCTGGGGGGTGAATTCTGGAAATAATGATGTTTTCCTAATTTCCTCAGTTCTCCTTAACCTTTGAATACTTAACATATCTAATCATAACACAGAATTGTGGATTCCCCAAATCAGTGTAAACAAATGGCCGATTTGTACGGATAAGTAGGCCAAATAAGTATAATCCTCCCTTGAGTTTCTGTTGGAAGGTAGTAGAACAGAAATGCACGCACAGAAAGTAGTCTAACACGGTGGCTGTCAGCCCAGCTGCACGCCGGAGTCACCTGGGTGGCTTTTTAAAAGCCAGGACACCTGGGTCTGTCCTGAGAGGCCCTGAGTTAACAGGGTGGTGAGGGGCCCAGCACCACCGTTACTGGACAGCTCCTGGGTGACCCCCAACGTGGGCCAAGTTGGGCCAGGTCCAGAAGCTGAATGTGGTAATAAGGGGAGCAAGAGGACGCTAGAAGATTCCGGAGTGAGACAGAGGAGCCGCCGTGTGCCAGCTCTGCTGCTTTCTCACGAGGCGAACAGGGGTGGGTCCTTGGGCCTCTCCAGGCTCGGTGTCCCAGTTTAGACAAGTGATCAATAACGGCCATTGTGCAGGGTTGTTGTGAGGAACACATGAGATGACAGGGCCATTTATGGGCCGTATCCAGTGCCCAGCATGTAGCGGCACCAAGTGAGCGCCAGGGCCTTCTGTCTTTGATGTGCCATTCCTACGTCTACTCTCTGATTTAATGTTCGCCTCAACCTTGGGAGACGGCAGAGAAATATAGGCTTGCCAGTCTGGATGTCTCTGTGTCTGGCTGATTTAGAATTTCACATCATTTTATTATCAAAATAACTTCTCACCCTCTCTCACCCCTAGAACGCCTCAGGGCTCCATCTCAGAGCTCTTCTCCCCCCATCTGCCAACTCTTTAATGATATCATCCAGTTTGAGAGCTTTAAATAACATCAATAGGCTGAAAACTCCAGTCTGGACCAGATTCTAAGCTTACAAAGCCAACTCTCCACTGGATGTTGAAAAGGCATCTCAAACCCAACATGCTCGAAGCAGGCCTCGGGGTCTGCCCCCACACCCGGGACCAGCTCCTCTGCAATCTTTCCCCGTCCCGTGAAGGGCCACTCCATCCTTCCAGACCCTCAGGCCAAACACCTAGGAATGTCTTTAGTTCTTTCTCTTACACACACATCCAATTCGTCAGCAAGTCCTATTAGCTCTGCGATCAAAATATATCCAGAATCCAGCATGTCTCACCATTCCACCAACATCGCTTTTGTCCAGATTAAAGCCTCCTAAGGGGCCTGTTTCTCACTGCAGCATGCTTTCACCCATCCAAACCATCCTCACTTAGCACAGCAGCCATGGAGATCTTGTCAAAGTGCAAGCTGCATCTTGTTGCTTGGCTACTTCAAACCCCCTAATGGCTTTCCCTCTTCATGGTCAATGGGTTTCACACAATGTTTCTCATCCCTCTTCCGTTATTTTTTACCATGTACCCTATAACTCTCTTCCTCCCTCATCCTGCCCCCTGCACGCTGCACACTGGCCCCTTCCTCTCCCCTCACTTGCCAAGCATGCTGTTGCCTCAGGCCCCTTGCCCCCACTCTTCCCTTTGGTTAGAATCTCCTTTCCAGAAATATCCACACGGCTTGCTCCCTCTTTGCTTCAGGTCTTGGATCCAATGTCACCCTTAAGCCTGAAACCATTTCACCTCCAACCTGGCACTTCTTATTCTCCTTCCCACTTTCACTTTCTCCATAACACCACCATCTGAAGCGCCGTGTATGTAGGTGTTTGTCTGTTTAACCCCGCTAGAAATGGAAGCGAGATAAGGAGGGGAACATTTTTTGTGTTTTGTTCATTTCTGTACTCTGTAGGGTCAGAACAGGGCCTGACACGTACCAGGCACTAAACAAACACTTGTTGAATGAATGAATGAATCAAGTCAATTATTTTTTTTAAGCCCCTTTTCATTGACACCTTTGCTTCCTGTACATTTCTGCACTTGCTCTCAGGTGCAGAGGGGTCTGTGTCTTATCAATTAATTTTTAGAATGCTTGCTCTAGCACTACTCGAGTACTAGTGCCAGAGCAGAAGAGTACAGTAGCACTAGCACTCAAACACTAGTGCATAGAGCAAACGTGCAGCAAAGGCAGCTTTGGAAAGTGTCACTACTAGTTTCATCAACGTGCTCAGCTTCAGGACGGGTGACGTTCCAGCGGAGCTGGCTTCCCAGCACCTAGGGAATCTTTGAGTTTTGCCCAGTTTTACATCTCCTCCTATCCCCAGCGTCACTTTCCAAAACCTAACAAGCACCCCACACCCTTAAACACTGGGCAGCTGACTTTAATTTCTGGCTGGAGTTGTTCGGACGGCCTGCGGATGGGGACAAGGAGGTGGCAGTGTCAGCCTCATTTTGCAGCTGCAGGTTCATCTATTCATTTACTATTCATTAAATACATGCAAACTGCCTTACAGAGTCTGCTTCCATTATGGGAACTTCTGGGAAGAGACACAAGTGAATAAAGAACGGGCGCGATGCAGCTCTCAAATGACAGTTGTCATTTGTCCCTCTGCTGGTGACCTCCGGGGTGACATCCCTCACTTTACTCACAGTAAACACTTGCTGTTCTCTGGTGCACATTTTAGTGCCGCCTGGAGGCCCACGTTCCAATGTGAATAATCGTGACCCTGAAAACCGAAGCCCTCTCAACTGGCAGCCGGGGAGGAGACGGGCAGGCAGCTCTGGGAAAGGGCCGCCGCCATCTCCTGCAGGAGGCGCAGGCCTCATCAGCAAGGACAGGCCCCAGAACGACAGAAGGTGATCCCCTCACTTCCTGTGGCATTTCCCTTTCGGAAGCATGATAATTAATGTGTAAAATTAATCTCTTTAGTGCTACTTCTGACTATGACAAGGCGGTTTTTACTCTGAAGCAAACACGAAACCATGGAATTAAAATCGTGCACACTAAGAGCTCTCAGTAGGAAGCCATAGTGATGGAGACTCGGTCTGAAGTGTGAGGTGCCACTGAACACCGTGCGGGGTGTTCCTGTCCCCTTGCCGGTGGGCTGCCGGGGAACCACTGTGAGGTGGGCTCGGCTGCTGTGAAGTGGATGCATGTGGCCTGTCTCGCTCCTGCTGCGTCTCTGAGACCAAGCGAGCAGCACGCAGATGTCACACCTCTCCTAGGTATTTCTGGAGGACTGCGGGGGCGATGGGAAGGACCTTGAATTTGACACCGGAGACCTGGGTTTAAACCCCAACTGTGCCACCTACCAGCTATGGGATCGGGTGAGCTGACCCTAATATGCTCAGTTTCCAACCTCTGCTGAAAATGAGGCTGCAAAGACTATTTCAGACAGTGGTTGGGGGTTTGAGGGAGACAGTGCGTGTGAAGTACCTAGTACAGCGCCAGGCCTAGAGCCAGCACCCCCAAATGATAGCTATTATTACTACTATTAGAAAGGGCATCGGGAAACAGTACTGTGAGGCTCAAGTGCAGTTCTGTAGTCTACGGGACAGGCAGGGGAAGGGCTGGTCACGGACATCTCCCCGGACCTCTGAGAAGGGCGACAGCTGCGGACGACCACGGACACTGCAACTTCCCACTGGGAGGCGCCCAGACCTCCGCCGGCCCCACCTGTCCACGATTCGCTGATGAGGGCTTCTGCGTCTATTGGGTTTGCTGGCTTCTGGAAAGCAGTAATTCCGTCTTGGTTCCTTGGATCTTTCCATGGTACCAGTTACACTGTGGGATTTTTTTTTTTTTAAGCCATGTAGCTTTCCTTTCCTAAAAGGATTTGTAAGCCCTGGCTGGTGTAGCTCAGTGGACTGAGCACGGGCTGTGAACCAAAGGGTCGCTGTTCGATTCCCAGTCAGGGCATATGCCTGGGTTGCGGGCTGGGTCCCCAGTAGGGGGTGTGTGAGAGGCAACCACACACTGATGTTTCTCTCCCTCTCTTTCTCCTTCCCTTCCCTTCTCTCTAAAAATAAAGAAATATAATATTAAAAAATAAAATAAATCAGCTTCTTAAAAAAAGGATTTATAAAAGGATAACTCTCAAAGAGTAGGCCATGTGAAATTATTTTAAATACATATATACACACATTTTTTACCCTCAGGCTGCCAGGAAGACATGGTCTTAGTGGAACCAAGCCTCCCTTCTGGGGTGCTGGGCACGACAGGCCCTGAATGGATGGTTTTCTTGCCATCAGGTCCTACTCTGTAAACACCGCACCCTCACACGTCCAGTCTGTGGCTTGACCAGACGGGCACAAGAAGAATGCAAGGGGACCCTTGAAATTCAGGCAAAAGAGTGGGGACTGCAGCTACAGATTAGACAACAGGAGCAGGTACTGGTCCTTCCTAGACATGACCGCAAAGCCGAGGAACGAGGACCTGATTGATTCCTAGGCATCAGGGCCCAGGCCTCTGGAGTTGTTTTTTAAAAATTTTATTGCATATTTAACTTCTTCACAATACTCAGGAGTGTGTCATGAGAACATCTGTGTCCTAAGTATCTCCTTTGGCTGACAACAAGATAAAAATATCTAAAAGTGGGGTGCACCATGGCCAGGCCAAAGTTAAAAACCCCCAAAACTAACAAGCCGGTTGACCAAACTGGTTCCCCCATTGACAAACGTCCCTGCTCAAACCGGACCGAATGCTCCGCCGGGTCAAAAGCCTCTCTGAGAACCTGGGCTCCTGGGCCAGCACCCCTGGAAGCTGGAGGGGACCGTGGGTGCATGCGACGCGGTGGCTCTCGAACTTTTGTGTGCATGATACTCTTTTTTCCAGTGTGTCACAAAGAGCAGTCTCCAGGGTCTTATTCTTAATAATTCTGAGTCAGTGGGCCTCAGGCGAGGTCCAGGAATCTAAGTTTTTTTTAAGGAAGCAATGTGCGAGAGCTCTGTCGGCCACCCTTTGAGAAATGCTCCTCCTAGGGCGTCCCTCTGAGTGACTCGAGGTTCTGAAGCGAACACTTAAGTCTTTCAAAGTCAGAGAGCCACTGAACGTTAGAAGTGGGAGGACCCCACCCCAGAGATTGTCCAGTCTGAACCCGCTGCAGTTCGGGGACCAGGGGACGGACCCCAGCTGCTGGGTCGCAGCCGAGGACCTTGGGCAGGGCTGTCATCGCAACTCAGCGCAGAACCTCCCACCTGAGCAGCTGTCTGTCCCTGGCGCTGATGTCGGAGCTAACTGGCACCCCCGTACACTGTCAACGCAACAGTATATTCAGGTAAATTACTTTGTATAGTAAGCACTTAGCACAGTGTTTGCCTATTAAGTACTCGATTAATATCCATTGTTATTATTTGTACTACTGAAAACATAATAGAGAATTTAAAAAATAAATCAATAAAAGGTACAGAAACTCTGTTATAGAAGCTGAACTAATAAAGTCTAAATGTAGATGATCTTTTACTGCAAATCAAGAATTATTCTGAGTCTTAGTTTATCTCTGGTTCGTACATGGTATTGGAAATCTGGGCTCGAGTCCAGGGAAAAGGCAGCAGCAGAGGCCCAGGCGCACACGGTAACCTTGAGGACGAGGACACAATCCGGCCTAGGAAACGTGGGTGAGGAGAGGTGCGGGGCGCTGGGCGGTAGGCGTCCAGGCGAGCATCCCCTCATGCATCGCTGAAGTGCCTGGCACTCGAGGGTTGACCTGGGTGCCCACCAGGGAGGTGGTGTTCTCTTTGACTGCCTACTTGCTGCCTGGAACCGGGAGACTTCCTAAAGTTTGATCACGAAGTCCAGGTGTACTAGCAGCGATTTTCAGACACCAAACTCAGAATCAAAAATTCAAAACAAAATAGTCCAGAAACCTCAGAGGAACATTGAGTGTGTCACTTCATCAGAGGACTTAACATTTCTCTCTTTCCGTGGATCATGAGATAGCACCGAACCACCAGCCCTGCCTGCTGCTGCTGCTGGGCATGGCTGCACGATCCCCCGTGTCGTTCATTTCAGGGGCATCTTTAAAATCTGTCAGAAATCCGTCAAAATCTGCAGGACCCCCAGATGGCCATGCGCCACAGAACTGTAACCCCAGGGCCAAACTGCAGGACGGAAACAGTCGTGGCTCTGCCCCAAAGGCAAACTCCTGTCTGCTGCTTTCGCTCTGCACTTGGCCTCCCCTCCAACCGCTCACTGTCAGAGCCACGGCTCTTAGTGTGCAGGAAGGGGGTGCACACAGTGTGGCCTCACAAAGGGTGCGGACTGTCTTATCAAGGCTCGCCTCAAAGAGCCTACAGCTTTCTGTTAATAAAAAGCAGAAGGAACGGGTGCCAGTGTATGCCTGGGCCCCACAGAAGGCTGTGCTGATGGGCACAATGACAGACACTGAGCACTTTAAAGCCACTGTATCACCAGCAGTGCGATCAGAACTAATTTTCTTGTTTAAACAATTGATGAAACAACCGGAACCCACGCTGGGACTGCACAGTTACCATAGCTGGGATCAGCAGGGCACGTTCCGGTCTTCGAAGTGCCTTTGTGTCCTATTACCCAACGCAGTGCGGACGTCACAAGCCCAGAACCTAGTCTCTGCATGATCTGGGATAAGTTCTTCAGTTTTTTCCTATGCTCATTTCTCTGTGTGCAAACTAAGATAATCTCTGACTTGAGATATTCCACCTGGTTCAGGTAACAGGCCTTAATGGGTTAAGTGCTGTTAAGAAGTGCTTCCTGTGGAAGGCAGAGTGGTTTTGTTGAGATACTAGTCTTCACGTGCCAAGTAGCATCACAGATAAAGTTCAGGAGAAAAGAAAAACGGATGGCAAACTTTCATATTTCAGTTCCATCGCCTTTCGAGAAAATAACGTAGATGGTATTAAATGATGCTTTCAGACCAAGTTGCAGGCAATCGCTTAGTATTCTTGCAAAGCTCCCAAGTACAATCGAACACGGGAACCTTTGCAGACTTTGTTTCTCCATGGAAATCTTCGGAGCGTGTCACGATATGCCTCTAATCTCTTCAGGAGGAAACGACAGCCCCGTTTCCTTTCCTGTGATATTGTAACATTATTTACAGAACTGTTACTTCCGAGAACTTGTTTCCTCTCCATGTGTAGCAGGGAGGCTGCTGCTGCCTTACAGAGGAGACGTCAGCCCTGCACACAGAGACTTACAGCTGGAGGGGCCTGCAGCCCCGTACGGTCCATCTCTCCTTTCACAGCCGAGGAAATCAAGGTCACGCTGGTTCGGTGCCATGGTCCACCTCCTGGGGAGAGAACTGGAACTTGAGTGCTGACTATCAAGGTCTGTGTTCTTTCTACTCTTTCCAGAACCTGATGGCTACGAAAAAGCTATCTTCTTTTTGCATAATGCATAGTTTCTTGTCACAGTTCAGCCACAGATGGCAACAAAGGATAAAGGTTGTGAGGAATGGCTGCTTGGTTTGTGTCTGTGCTAAAAAGTCTCTGAGCAGTAAGACACAGCGTGGACTTTTAATAGATGTTGATCATGACACTCCGCTTAAAATTTAGATAGCATTCTTTCAACTAAGAAATGCTTCTGGAAATAAGAAACCAGTGGGAGTTGCACCAGTGACCTCCCAACAGTCAGGTGACACGTTCTCAAGGCATATGCTTCCACTGTGCTGTTTAAAAACATCAAAAACTGGTACATACACTGAACTCAAGGATCTCGAACAGCCCGAAACATTCTGTTTGTAGGTAGAGTAAGAAAGTTTTCTACTTCTGTTAGAACTCTAGACAAGCAAAGTGATTTGAATACTCAAGAGAAAAAGACAAATAAAATAGAACACTAATTCCACAGGGTGTCTTGGATCGAATTTCTTTCCTGATGAGATGTATTGACCCACTGCGCACTGAGCCATTGTTAACTAGGCTACTAACGGCTCCTCCATCTCTGCTATGTAGAACACCTTCTCATTACCATACAAATACCAGCATCAAGCTAGAGATTACTCCGGGGGAGCTCCTGGCTTTTCTGGCACCCCACAGCAAGGGATGCTGTCTTTACAAAATATAAAATTCTCTCCAGCCCTGGGCCGCAGCTACAGGGGCACAGCAGACAAGCCCGGCCGCATCGTTTTAGATGCAGCACAGCGTTAGCCCTGCCCTTCCTGCAGGCCTCCTCTTTCTTCCTGAACGAACTCCAGGGAATGGCATCATGTCAGGCTTTCCAGATGGATTATGTGAAGCCATAGCTCAATGTCATTTTCAATAGGAAGCCTCATAATTAAAGGTCAAATAGTCACTTCATCTGCAATCAATCAATAGAAAAAGTACTAATACGAAGAACTAATCAATCAATGGCAAATGCACTAATAAAAGCCATGAATCAAATTCAGCACGTGTGTAGGTACAAGTCCATGGAAGAGATTGAGACAGGGCAAAAGCAAGAACAATAAAAGAAATTGAGAGTGTATGTACAAGAGAATATTCAGAAGGCTTCTCCAGCAAGAGTTTGCATCTTCGGTTCTGTGGTTACATGGGTACCACTTGGCTTACAGTGATGTACTCGGTGTACTCTTAAATCCAAATACTGGATGTGACAATGAAAGGTATTTCTCAGGTATCCTATCTGCGATGCTATGTGTGTGTGTGCAGAACCACTAGAAGAATACTATGACAGTGATTGCAAAAGGGATAGATATGTTTTCTAAATTCCAAGTAGGTATCATCTGTTGTGTTTCATCTGTGTGTGAGAGGTGAGAGAAAGTACAACTCCAAGTGAAATGATATGAATTTTCCCCTTCCTTTCTGAAATATGTATTCACCACACTTAGTGTGATGTTCTTTCATTTCTATGCAGAGTGGAAGTTGCATTAGGATAATTCTTACCCATGCAGACAAGAAGTTGCATTAGGTCAGTGAGTGACAGAGCCTCTGTACCAGCAATGTCAGGCACTGGGAGGCACATATTGGATCTTGCAAAAACTGATAGAGTAAACCTACAGGCTTATCAAGGCCATTCTGGCAATAGGGCCCCCGCTCTGTGTGAAATTAAGGGGGCTCCTGGGACAGGGGCCATCCTGCCCCCTCTCTGAGACAGGGAAAGCAGCAAAGGGGCCGTTTCTACACATGCTATGGCTAGGAGACCGCAAGAGGGAAGCCAGGTGTGATCAAGGCATGATAAAACGGTCAAGTCGGAACTAACGGTCCCTAACCCGAGAGCTACAGAACCGATGCCTGGGGAGGTATCAGAGGAAGAGTCGGATGAGTGTTTAGGTTTCATAATTTCAAGAGAGATTAAGTTTATCCTGTTACAGAAGTAACTAAGTGTTTACACTACATGGTTACTTAGATAACTACACTAGTATCATATGAGAGAATGCTACAGAGGCAAACAGAATCCAAATTGACCCAACCCTTTCTAACAAAACAGCGACTGGTTTTCAAGCACCTGTTTTTCTGCTTTCAAGAAGCATCAAGAACAGAAGAGTGTGGCTTTGGGATTAGGAAGAAAGAAGAGACAGAAAGACAGAGTGAATAACTGTTTTGCTTAGAGAAAACAACAGACTCCTGAGAGTGGAGGACCATGCTTTTGGGCGGAGCTCTTTGTTCAACACAGCTAGCTCCGGCACAGACCATCAGGGAGAGACCAAAAAATCCACTTTGGTTTTCCTGATGAAAGTGACCCCCAGGGATGGGGGGGACGCAAAAGCCCACGGCACAAATGTTCAAGTGCCTTGGCTGCGGCCATGGCTCAGCACCTGCCTGAGGACCCGGGCCCATTGGATTCCTGAGTTGGGACATCTGGGGTGTTTGGTGGCATCTGCCTCTGGACTTGCTACCTTAATAACAGCCCCTTCCTTTTTAGGAGATCCGGAAGGACATCCAGATATCACATAATGATAACCACACGGGGAAAACCAGTGTAGGATGATTTCTTGGAGGTCAGCGATTAAACCTCACCTATTATATGAAAATCTACAAAACGGGAGACGGGAACCCTGGAAATGGTAATAGAATCATAAAAACTGTAGTGAGGAAATAACTAGTAACAATAGCGACTGCTGAAGGAGTATCTGCTGCGTGCCAGGCAGCACGCCCAGATCTTTCCATGGGTTATCTCCTTTAATCCACAGCAATTTACACACGTCCTGGCGTGGACCGACTACCAACTACAACTGCCACCTACCAAGTCCTGTGCTAGGTACTTAACAAATTTTATTTTTAGTCTTTATAATCCCCTTGCAAAGTGAGGATTATTACCGCCCTCCCCCCTGCATCTTACAGATAAGAAAGCTAAGGTTCAAGGAAGTTAACTGATTTGTCCAAGATCACAAAATCAGGATTGGAATGTGGCTTTGAAAGCTCCTTCAACTTTAATTTGATGACAATTATAAGGAAAACCTACCAAACATACAGCAATGTATGAAAAGTATACACACATATATGTGTATGTACATACACATGTGTATATACATACATGTATATATACACAGATAATTTATTCAAATAAGATATATATATATATATATATATATATATATATATATAGCAACTGCTCCTTAAAGAGTTTATTCAATTTCTAAGTCATTTTGCTAACTCAGCGAGACCGACAACAGATTGGAGCAGACAAACGCGTGTGAGGGCAGTAAAAACATCATGGGAGGGATGTCTTCGCTTTCTGGTTTCGGGCTGAACTCATCACCATGTGCAGACTTAGAGTGATGTCACGCTTCTTTCTTCTCTTCAGTGAGGCACGTGCCGATGTGTAAGGGAGTTTTTACAACGTGTTTCTACTGTGGTGTGCCTCCTAGCCCAAGGAGTTTGTGAATGACGTGTTTCGATAAAGTTTCTCATTATTTAGTGACTTTTAGTGACTGAAAACATGGGCTCTGGATGTCTAGACACGTTATTGGGACGACGCCACTAAATTGCATAAAACTAAGTTGAAAATGGCATCTTTCCTCCTGATCTATTTTTGGTCCATTAAATAAATACTTATTTCACTTTAGGTGCTAATCAGATTCAGTTAATAATAATGATACTGGGTTTCTTTATAGAAGGAACATAACATGCTGAAATTAACTTCAAACTAATGTGAATATCATATTAGAGAAATAACATGATTTCCACCTTGCTCCAAGCTTTCAGAAAATAAGGTAACATTTCCCAGGGGCAACTCTAGAGCCTTCCAAAGCCAAGTTTTTGCCCATTGTGCCCCCCAGCCCCAGCCTCTAACACTGACATTCTACACTGAAAACCTTTATGAGAATCGAAAAGATTTTTCAGGCCCTCAAAAATTGATCCAATCATACAAGGGTATTTCAAAGCAATGATTCATTCTCACTTTGCTAGTGTTCTTTAACAGAGTGGACAAAGCCCCATTCCATTCAATCTGAAGAGTTGCTTGAATTTCACAACCCTAAGACGTAACTATGTGAAGGTAATATTAAATTAGTTTGTAAGTTTGTGATTCACTTACCCAATGTGAGGGATTTGTGTGTAGAGCAGAAAATGATAGCCACAGTGTCTGCTGGTGTGAAACCTGAATTATTCCTAGGGGGCAAAAAAAAAGAAAGTGTTTTATGAATACTTTTATGAAAAGTCTATTTAACATATCCTAAATCAAATGTAGTACTTACCTTCATATTAACATCCCTTTAATCAGTCTTGGTGACAGAAGTAATTCTATGCCCAAATGTACAGAAGTGTCTGAATTTCTTTTTTGAGAATCATTTCTGAGTCATTTATCCTTGAAAAGGAGGCAGTTTTAAAATTGTGTGGTAGAGGTCTCCTAAGATCACACTTGCCATCAACTTATGGTGCGGGACTTCGTGAGAATCACGCAGCAAGGACTTGGCTAGCTAAGGTGCCAGGCTATCACTGGACATTACCCTTGTGGCTTGGAAGGGTCCACACATCTCCAAACTGCTCAGGCAAGGAGCAACATGTCCTGGCAGCAAACATGCCCGTTTGAGAAATACATGGCGTGAACAAAGATTCAACATCAGGTGCTTTAGTAAAAGAAACTTATCATTCTCAGCAGTTACCATATATCAAGTACTCTGCATGTGAAAATAACAGTTCCGTAAGATGGGCATCCTGTGGCACAGGGTCCCTCCTCAGAGCTGAGAATCCTGCGGCACGCAGAAGTTGCGTGAGTTGCCCAGGGCCCCGGAGCCCGGAGGTGACAAAGCCAGGGCTTCAGTCAAGCCCGGCTCCGTGCCTGTGCTCTTCACTGCCATTTCCACTGTTACCATACAGTATGTTCAGTATAAGAAAAATGCAATCAAAAGCCGTTAAATGTTATGGGGGTCGCCATGCACATCACACTCAGGTTTGCTGGTTTAGGTGATACAGATTTAAAGAGCCGGGACAAGGGTTAGAAATGCAGGTGTTACCATTGTGTCCTCGGTCCGTTAGAAATGATTCCTTCCTGCAGCATCGGGGTTTGGAGGCACAGCGCGTCTCGTCTATTCGGTCCCTGCCCTGAACTCAGCCAAGAGTCAGCGTGTGGAAAAACGCTCCGGAACCTGACTGCGTGTGTGTGCTTGCAGATGTAATGATCTAGCCAACCTCTGAGGACCTCCGAAGGGAGAGATCCCACCACTCCCTTAGGAACCCGAGCCTCACATATAACTTCTGTTGGGAGACAATCTTCTCTAAACAGGGCCCTGCACACTGCTTTCTTCATTATATATGCGCTGCAGGGCAGAAGGGCCCCCTTCTCTGCCTCCGCCTCACCCCTGGACATACGGTAAGAGAGAGTTGATTGTCCTCTGCTCTTCGCTGCCCTGAAAAGTCGCAGAGGCTCATGCTTCCTAAACAGTCTCACCTCCAGCTCATTTTTTGACAACAACTTCCCAAACTGCATTTCTGGCGTGTCACCTCAGTTGAGAATTCTCTGCAGACATGTATCGCTTGGGTATAACAAGATTGCCTTACTGCTCCCCCATCCCATTCTCCTATTTATATGGTGATACCACCCTTATTTTTTAAACATTGCACGACATGGCCGATGCCTTCCCCGACCCCTTCATTCACCATGTGATGGAGGTCTAAGGTGAAAGGAACTCTGCGAGGTTCCGCACATGCACGGAGCAAAGGAAGACAGATGTGTACTCTTCGGAAGAGACAGAGACTGAGGACGAGTGAGGGGGAGGGCGAGCGAGTGAGTTTGGCACTGAAAGGAAGGATTATCTCCGGCTTGGCAGGGGACTCGGGGATGATGACAGAGCACACAGAGAACCTCTTGAAGGTGATGACAGTTGATCCAGCCTTGAAAGAACAGGTTTGGACACGTGCAGGCGTGTACGTCAGGTCAGGAATAGTGAGACTGAAGTACGGGCGTGCGGGGGCCGCGGGCAGACAGCAGTTCTTCAGGCTGACTTGTGTGCGGGGACACTGGCTTGTGACAAGAAGTGTGGACTTGATAAGATGGGACAAGGAGGTTAAAGAGGAGAAGCACACGGCGCGACAGATGCCTGAGGATGATGAGACGAGGCAGGGAGAATCACGGTGAGGGCGGGGGATGGCGGTAAGAGACACGAAGACAGAATTAAAAGAACTTGTCAAGTGCTGGCCTCCATGAAATACACGTTCCCTCCTGACAGCTTAAGAGCACGGACTTTTGGGGCAAGTGCACCAAAATTTAAATCCAGACCCTCTTTCTGCCTGCCTCTGAAGGTCACTGTCAGGATAAATGCCCATGTTTGTTAATAATCGGGCACACTTTGAATGTTTAATACATGCTAGTTGTCTTACTGTTTGTGTTGCTTCATCAGAGGAGGAAGGAGCGAAGAGAAACCGGAACCTGTGAGCACACAGGACTGCACAGCATCGAGGCCTTGTTAGAGACAGGGAAAGCAGGAGGCCCAGGATGGTCTGGGCAGGAGGCCTAGGAGCTGACGATCAAGGGTGCAGAACTGGTTGTTGTGAGAAGGTGAAAAGAACGGTGTTTTCAAGAAATCCGGGGAAGAGAAGAAGAGGGTCATGGGAGATTTGACATGATTATCTCCAGAGAGAGAAGATGCAGCAGGCAGAAACAATGGGGAAGCCAGGTCCTCTCAGAGGCCCTAGAGGGCAAGACTGGGGGTGGGAGGTCAGTCTGAGAAGGGGTGTCTCCTCTCACCTGTGAGCTGTGAACAAAAGAAGGCAAGGTGGGTGAAAAGTACAGAAACTTTTCAGGCAGAGGGTGGAAAAGTGGAGGCAACTTATATCAGGGGTTTTTACTTTCTTCCGGAGCTAATTCTGAGGCCTAGGAACATAAGAAATTAGCAGACAGGGGACCAGGATATACAGTCGGTTCACGAGCACAAAACTCGAACAGGAGAGGATGCCCGCCCGAGACTGCACAGCACGCAGCATGACTGCCGGGCTATTCCGGACCGTTCTCCAGCAGTACCTGCCATGCCTGCAACGCGACGAAGGCGTGCATCCACGTGTATTGCTTCCTCGTCTCCTGCTGCTCTGGTGCAGAACCAATGTGGCTGCATCTGGATTCGTGCCCCTGGGTTTTCCCCAGAGAGAGTCTGGGAATACACGTCTCCTTCGGTGAACTTTGTTCTGCTTCATATTTATTCTATTCCAGATTATAGCACATTTCCAATGTGCCAAAATCTCTCTGGTCAAGAAGGCTCTGATTTAACTGGCTGCTGGCTGCCGCTGGTTAGAGCAGCGCGCAGTGTGGCTGAATCAGATTATCTGCAGACACGCTTAACTGTCCTTGGTTTCAGGGAAGGAGACCAAAGCTAGGCCCACCCTGGGAGGTTGTGGGCCCCACAGTGCTACTGACGGAGTCTGTCAGTCGGCAGCAAGGACCAGCAAATGAAAATGGAGTGTTTAAGGTTACAAACAACATGCCCCTCAAACAGGGCTGACTTACACTCTAGTTATAAAGTAAAAGGCCACTTCACATCATGGACCTTGGACAAGCCCACAGCGCAGCAGATCCGTTCACAAAGAGAGAGGATGGGGCTGAATAACCACAGCAGGAAACGTGGACTGTTTTCTAAGCCCTTTGCTGCCTGCACTTCTTCCTTCCCTGCATGGTCCCGTTGCCCTCCTTTTTCCACAAAGGGAACTTGAAGCACAGGAGGCTACACAACTTCCTTCAAGTCTCACAACTAGTAAGTAGGCTGTCCCAAACCTTGGAGATAAGGTTGCCTCGGAGTAGAAAATTAAAAAAAAAAAAAAAAAAACCACCACAAAGCTTAGTGGATGAGAGCAGCAGCCACGTTCTCGAGGGAGAGGGAGGGCTGATGGTCCACAGACGTGGAAAAACAAGGGGTGCTGTGCGTCGCACTGAAACAGTAATGACTATAATTATTTTCAGTGATTAGCATCTCTGTTGTGTCTGCTCACATTTTCGAAAGGAATCACATTACTATTTATTTTCTAATTCTACTTTATCTCTTTTTAATATTGATTTTCTTTTTATCCTGTTTTTATAATTCTTTTGATCACTTTGGCTTCCCCTGAGATGTTTATTTCCTTTCCTCCCCAGCTGGTCTTTTTATTCTCTTACAAAGCTTTCAATCAGTGTTTTCCACATGATATTTATTTTGCCTTCCTTTGCAGTACCCACAAAGGAAAACATGTCAGAAGGGTTTACTGGTAGAACCTCAGAATGCGGGGTAAGAAAGCCCCTCTGAGAGATTCCGTCTGAGCCCGCCATGCTGAGGGGAG